>QXTE01000143.1:1062125-1213946 GCA_003942145.1 Platysternon megacephalum | reverse complement strand
CAGATAATGTGAGCACCATATAAGACTCAGACTGTCTTATTTATACAGATAAAAAGGGGGGGTGAACTTAACAAGAAAACAAAGGAAGCAAAGCTGATAAGTTTTCCTGGGGCCAGACACACATCTTATTTCCTTATTAACTCTTAGCAATCTTCTGCTAATGTCCCACCATTAGCTTAGGTGCGACTCATTGTTCTATATCTTAATGTTTCTCTTCCTGACAACTATATTTCAACATTTCTCATTCCTGCTTAAAGGAACATACAGCATTTCTTTAATCCATTCTATTTTTACAATATAATTCATTCTACTTTCACACCTCTAACCCTCGGTGTTAGCAAAATGGCATTAACATGCCAGCAGCTGGTTTGCACTAGCACTCCACCACTGCTCCTTCTCGGCAAGCTGCACTGAGGATAGCGCCTGTGGGGAGATTCTCACAAATACGCTAGTGCAGGCAGGGCTTAGGGAGGAAAACTGAGACATAGCTGGAAAGGAGTTGGAGGGACAGAGCCCCGCAGTGGGTGGGTGAGGATATGCTGGCAGATTGGCCCGAGACAGGGGCAGAGCAGAAAGGACCCTGTTGGCACAGGATGCATCTGCACACAAGGCATTTTCTCTTCTTTGCAATGACACACAGGACCAGCGCTGTAGCTGTTGCTGAGTACCAGGCTGGAGATGTGCAGACACAGCAGCTTTTAACCGTCAGCCCATTTTCTCTCCTGATTTATGATTTTAACTAGATTTGGGTTGTTCTGAGGTCAGGTCCCTGCAACATATCACTGAAGGGAAGAGACAGTGTGCTGAGCTCTCAGCAGTGGCATTTGGGAGAAACACAGCCCATCAGCTGAGTCAAACTCCAGGAAGTGCCCGCCAGACGAGGCCATCGATCAGGGCCACAGGGAGCCAGGGGACCAGAAGTCACAGTTCCCAGAATGAGTCTGTGTCCCAATAATTGCTGTCACTGAGGCTGTTTCTGGTCATAAGCCAGAAGGAGTCAGCGCTGCTCCAAGCAGGTTCTTAACCAAGGAGGAGGAATCAGATTTCTGGACACATCAGGTGCGCTGCATGCTACCATATCACATATACCCATGAGTGTCATCAAGAATGAATGCAGCTGACCCCTCCTACTCCTCAGGATGTATTCTCCTCTCCAAAGACTCCCCCTCCCGCTCTTTAATGGTAGTGGGCATTACATGGATGAATTTCCTGTATCCCATTGCAGCGTTAACTGAAACAGCATTTGATACAAAGCCCCAAATGCAGATCTGAGACTGCATGCCAGCCAGGGGAACTATATTTACCACAAACCTGAGTAGACAATCTATATTTTAAACCACAAAAAGTATGTAGCAAATAGAGTATGGCTGAACTAGCGCAGGAATTACAGAGCTTTACAGGGAATAGTTCAATGCAACAATCAGCTGGTTCTGTGATCATCAGCTAAGCAATTATTGGACAAAACAAAAACCTGAGTATTAGGCCTTTTGTCCTGGCACAGAAATTAAAGATTTGTGCTGCTACTCAGAGTCAGAGAGCACAATGTGCCCTGATTTAGCTGCTCCGAACCTGTGCACCCTGTGCTGGGGGGAGTTTGAACACTGAGCCTCAGGCTTGCTCTTGTTGGTAAATTTAAGGGTCACATGTGTACAAAGGGGTCATTTTGTTCCCACTGTCTTGGTTCCTGACTATCACCAAGTTATAGTTTGTTATTATTTTACAGTGTTTCTGGAGCAGTGCGGAGCTCCCAGCTCTAGAATCTCTTCAGTGGGCAAGGCCTGCTGGGGTCTGCTGGTTTTTGACAGATCTTTGCTGGATAGACTGTTTGAGAATGCCCAGGTGGCTCTGCACATGTGACACGTGAATGCAAGAGGAGATGCCCTGGAGAGAGGTTGACAGGTAGAGGATATGTCCATTTCTCTCCCTTTCCTTTGGTGATGATGTTTCTGTAGTGTTTGTGTTTTCCCCTTCCTGCCCTGGCCCGTGGGGAGAAGAATGAGTGCTCTCATGCTCTGCCTGCTAGCAACCGTCCTTCCTTCTGGGAAATGGGCTCAAATCGGGTAAAGAGAAGTCATGGTGCTATTCCAAGTTCTGCCCACAAATACAGCTCCGCCCATCTGAGATGCAAAAATGACATACCAAAATGAGATGCAACTCACAGCAGATTGTGCAGATGTTCAGAATATGCTAGTGTGGCTTGCTAGGCTCCTGAGGCTTGGATACCTCTGGGTGGGGCTGGTTACCCCCTGGGCTCCGTGGGGCTCCGTGGGTACCCCTCCTTGAGGCCTGGGTAACCCTGGGTGGGGCTGGATACTCTCAGGGGCTCTGCCAAATTTACTGGGATCCTCTGAGGGCTCCACCTTGGTTGGGCTCGCCTGTCCCAAATTTACACCAGGATAACAATTTGCTACACTCCTGCTGGTTGTATCCTGCTGATAGCAGAATCCTGGAGCTCACTCACATGCTGCTGGGTGTGACCTGCAGCAACTAATTCACTTTTTCACCCAAATCACACTACAGTTCCCAACTGGCTCCTACTTGTTGGGGCTCAGAAGTCCCCCACAGCTTTGGGGGGTTGGCTCCTGAGTGGGGCTTAGATGCCTCCCAGCCACATCTGACCTGGCTCCCTTGTAGCGGGACTTAGACATGCCCTGGACTCTGCTGGGCTCCTCTCAGCTCTGGGACTTGATGCCCCCTTCAGGGGGCTTGGACGCTGGGCTGTGCTCTGTTGTGCTTCTCTGACCTGGCTTCCTCCATAGTTGGACTCTTGCTCCTTGGGTTCCCCCATAGAGGGGCCTGGATATTCTCTGCAGCTCTGCTGAGCTTCACTGGGCTCCTCCAACTTGGCTCCCCCAGATTCTGCTGCTACTTGGGCAACACTCCTGCTCAGAAGAGGTTGGAGCCCCCGCCCCTTCAGAACTCTGGGCGCCTCCGGTTTGGATCCTGCACCAGCTTTGGCTCCTAAGGCTCACATCACTCTGGGCTCCACTCAGCTGGCTTCCCACTGGTGGGGCTGGGCTTCTTGGGTTGGCTCCCCTTCAGTGGTGGTGGGAAGCCCTGCTGTGCTCTGGAGATTTGGCTTCCCCCTTACTGGATCTCAGATGCCTCTGGTGTTCTGGCTGGGAACGAGTCATGTTAGCTTCTACAGTCAGTGTAACTCTCCAGCCATCTGAGTATGTCTACACTGCAATTAAAAACCTGTGGCTGGCCTGTGCCAGCTGACTCAGACTAAGGGGCTCGGCCTAAGGGGCTATTTAATTGTGGTGTGAGCATTCGGGCTCGGGCTGAAGCCTAGGCTCTAGGACCCTGAGAGTTGGGGGTTCCCAGAGCTCCCAATTGTTCCTGCAGGTTAATGGTGATCTAGCCACATACTGCTGAGGTGATTGACAGCTCTAGTGCCACCCAGCTACCTGGAGAAGGACCCATGTGCTCCATGGTTTGTGTTTTATCCGACAAAGGGAAGTTTATGATCATAGTGCCAGGAGAGTGGATTTGCAGCTGACACACAACAAATGTTCCCGGTAGAATGAGCCGGAATGGCAAATGTAACAGCGCATCATTCAGTCTAATTCAAGTCTTTGGTAATTATTACATTAAAATATCTCCAAGTTGTTATGTGACAAATTGCCTAGTGCTGTACGATTATCTGCTTATCTGGGAGCCAGCTGTAACTGCAGCCTTCTCTGCCTCCTGGCACAGATTAGATCCTGCTCCCATATTTCTGCAGCTACATTGCTGCATATGAAACAGACATCTATTATTATACTAAACAATGAGAGAAATAGTTCTGATTGCATGGAGCACACATGGAATGTGGGCCGGTTAAAAGCACATGCTAGGTTGAACCTCCCTGAGCTCCTCTGCCATTGTGTGTGTAGCAAATGCTGAAATACATCAGCTCATCAGTTAACTTCCAGAACTTCCTGTTCTTCTCTTTCTTACAACAGCTGAGGCTGCTGCTGTTCATTCTTGACTCAGGACTGACTTTCCTGCTTTGGAAGAGGATGATGACCCTTGAAATAGAACCTTTTGCCTATTGTCTAAAGGGATGGACACCTGAGATTGTGAAGTGTACTGCCCTCTTTCCTGAAGCTGCTACTTTAGTGAGATGTCCAGGATAAACATGATCCTTATATCATGGCCTGTGGTAGCTGCGTTCTTTTCCTTCCATGGTTCCATTATGTTTTGCTGCAGTGGAAAATGATGAGAGTGTTAATCTGCAAGGCTTTTCTTTACTACAGAGCTCAGACATTAGGGGCCGTTTTTGGCCCCTAATTTTGGTCCCCAACATTAGATACCACAGGCCTGAGTTGCAAAGGTCCTGAGCACTCACAATACCTACTCAAGACAAGGGGAGCTCCCTCTGAAAATCCGACTCTAGGTGCCTCCAGATGAGCACCCCAAAACAGACATCCAAATAAAGGCCAAGATTTTCAAAGGGGCACGAGGGAGTTAGGTGACCAAGTCCCACTGGAAGCCTAACTCCCGTGGGCCACACTGGAAGTCAGTGGGAGTTGGGCAACTAGCTCCGTTAGTCCCTTAGAAAAGCCCAGCCTTGAGCAACACAGTCACTGTTTAGCCACTCAGACCCGGGGACAGCAATGACTTTAAATGGGACTGTGATTCCCCCTGTGTTTTCAGAAATGGCTCAGCTAATGGGAGCATTTACAGGAACAAGAGCAAGAACAAAAAGGTGCCAGTGGAGGAGAGTCTGGGGGGAAATCTCTGAATAGACAGGAGCAGTGGCAGACCCTGAGCATGGCAAGGTGTGAGAGACTCTCATATGGGTAAATTTACTAATTTGCTAATTGGAGTGAGGTTCTCATTACTGGGAAGAACTGCCTGGTTCTTGATTGCCTGGTTACACACAGAAACTCAGTGCCGTGGATTGTGGCTAGGACAATGCCACTGCATTCCAGAAAGACAGAAAACTGGGCAGCTTTGTGTATAGGCTGGTGTGATGGGATCCCCGGTGTGCAGCCTGGGACTATGGGACCGCTATGCCCCCTTAACTCTCCAGCCTGGGCTGTGTCTCACAATGCTTTGCTAGTGACGAGCAGCAAACCCCTCCGGGCGCTGTTATCACTCAGCACAAACGCAATGTGGAGCCCCACACCCAGCTAGATTGCATGAACGCTCCCAGAGCCACTCATGAATCACACAGAGAAAGGCACCAGCCAAATTCCCCCAGCTCTCAGCCTTGTAGCTCAGGAATACCATCTTGCACTGCTCAAGACAAGCAGTGCAAATTTATTAATTGGTTCACCACTTCATCAATGGAAAGTGGATATACACCAGCCTTTGTAAACCTGAGCAGATTTACCAAACCCTTCAGGCAAACTCACTGGTAAAGATAAACAGCTAAAAAAATTTATTGACTACAAAAGATAGATTTTAAGTGATTATAAGTGATAGGCAGAGAGTCAGAGTGGTTACAAAATAAAATAAAATAAAATAAAATAAAATATAAGTGTAACCCTTCTGCCCATCTGAGTTGGCAGCAACAAGGGCTGGGTTCAGTATCTAGGGGTTCCATTTCAATAACGCAATGCAAAACCGGCTCGAGCCCCCACCCAGTGACTTGGGACCACCCCCTGGGCGCCTCTAAGAGGCAATACTTCCCCTCTCGCAAGCACAGAGTCTGAGTGTAGCAGAAAATGTTTAATCACATGAGGTAAACGACATCAGCATTAAATTGGGAAAACACCACCAACAGGATTCATACCACACAAGACCCACCCCCAAAGTCCCAAAAGTCCAACACCTCAAAAGTCTCTTGAGTCCAGCAACCCAAGAATCACCCAAAAGTCTCTGTACCTGGTCAGTGCAGCCCCAGAGTTCAAAAGTTTATCTGCAGAGTCTTATCTCCCCACCCCCTCAGCCTGGGTGGAAATGGGTGGGGGGGAGAAAGGGGCACATGGGGTAGTAAGGGGCACCTTACGTGGTCCGAGACCGACTGCCCCACCTCTCCATGGGGTTCTGCTGCAGCCTTCACCACGAGCCGCTCCACTCCACCAGCCAGTCCACTCTTCTAGCTATCCCATGGGCCACGCCAACCTTCCCACAAACTGCTCAGCTCACCATCCTCAGGCTCCCCCACTAGTTAACACAGCACTCAGTGATTTCAGTTTGTAGTAGAGGAGCCCCAGTGCTGGTACACTATTGGCCCAAAGTGAAGTCAGCTCAGCAGTCTGTAACTAGACTGTTAATAGAATCAAAATTAGCTCTGCCATTCAACAGTGGAGATAGTGCAATCGGTTTCAGGTCCTCAAAGGCAGGCTATACCAGTAGGTACCAGTACCCATCCCACTCCTCACTCTCAATTCATTGTCCTTGATTCACATAATCAGGGTAACAACACTTTATTCCTCCTGCCCCAATAACAGAGAAACTGGGGATCCCACAGCAGCCAAAGTGACCATTTTGGGCTGCCGTGGGCTCATGCTAGGCGGGGTGGGTGTGCCTATGCAAACAAGATCAGCCCCTGAAGTTCTTTTCCACACTTGCCATAATTCACCACCAGATGTCAGGGTAGAGCTCATCCTGACTCTGCTTACATAAGCACGCAGTCTAAACTCTCAACCCTATTAGACTGAGAAACATCTAGGTTAAGCAATTTTTCTCACCCCCCATAATATAGAGGTTTGTCCCTTAAACCTGTGCCAGTCTTCTCTGTTGGAGTCTTCAGTCTTCTGAGTGTCCTTGTTGCTTTCAGCATAGATGGGGGCAGGAGAAAGGCCCAGCATGGGGCTCCTGTGTTCTGATTTATACCCTTAGTCCATGTGCTCGGAGAACACAAGTCCAGGCTCGTCTGATGGGCATTGCTGAGTCACCAGGCAAGGTTGGGCAATTCCCTGGGTGTGGTCTTATGCAGGTGAGTCATTGCATTGTAGCTCCCTTGCTGGACAATGGCTGATGATGGCTTGTTTGACACTCCTCCTGGGCACTGGTTACTTTCCTTGCTGTTGTCCCTGGGGAGCTAATATCTGGTTGATTCTCCAACTTACAACCTATTTTATTGACAACCCTGCAACATAATCTCATAACTTCATATGCTGTAATTATATACATATTTAGATAGAATAGTGACTTTCACCAGATCATAACCTTTCCCCTGATACCTCACATGGCATGCTTTATATGCAAGATCACAATTATATATAAATGAGGAATATGGGGGTTACAAGGTGCTCCCCCAAGGTATAGAATGTCACAGCCGGTACAGTGGTCTCTCCATTTCAGGCTCGGAGGGAGGCCACTCTGACTTGCTGTGTCAGGCAACAAAAGCTAATTAATAGTCCCTCCTGGCCAGGGCAGACAGTAATCACAGTCTGGGCTCTGACCCTCTGGGCAGGCAGAGCAATAAACAGTCTGGCTAAGGCAGTAAGTAACTACAGCCTGGGCTCTAGCCTTCTAAGCGGGGCAGAGCAGTAAGCAATTAAGCAGTCTTTAGCCTAGCCTCCTGGCTAAGGCAGACAGCAAACACAGTCTAGAGCAGGGGTAGGCAACCTATGGCACGCGTGCCGAAGGCGGCACATGAGCTGATTTTCAGTGGCACTCACACTGCCCGGGTCCTGGTCACCGGTCCGGGGGGCTCTGCATTTTAATTTCATTTTAAATGAAGCTTCTTAAACATTTTAAAAACCTTATTTACTTTACATACAACAATAGTTTAGTTCTATATTATAGACTTATAGAAAGAGACCTTCTAAAAACGTTAACATGTATTACTGGCACGCGACACCTTAAATCAGAGTGAATAAATGAAGACTCGGCACACCACTTCTGACAGGTTGCCGACCCCTGAGCTAGAGGCTAGCTGCCTTTTGGCTGGGGCAAGCCACAGTTCAGGTGCCAGCCTTCCGGCCTAGGTTGTGTAGGCTCCCACCCCGGGGCTGGGATTGGTGGCAGGGGGGAAGAGTCACCCGGGCCCACCCTACCCCACTGGGTCCCTGCCCACGGCCCTAAGAGTGGTGGGGGATCCCACCACTGGGTCAGCGGGGATCCTGCCACAACACTCTGACTCATATTGCAACTGCACAATCTGACTAACGTCAGGTTCCCCTGGGCTACTTCTTACCACAGTCTATTGGTGTGGCTCCATAATCTGCGGGTCCTCAGTGTCAGTGGCAGACAGCAATCCCAGCAGCTCTTCCCCACTCTTGGTCTCCTTCTGGAGGCAGGGCACCACATGGCTCAGGGTCTGGTCCGGAGTCCTGCTGTGGGCTAGAGAGGGTTGCTTCTGGGCCCCACCTGCACATTGATGTCTCTGGCTGCCGCTGTTCAGGCCTCCCCCAGGTCGGCAGGTTTGCTGTCTCCAGTCAGGACACCACCACCACCTCCCGCCCAGGCTCAGGGCTGAAGGCAGCCAGCAGCAAATTGGCGACTTCTTCCTCTGAATGTCACTGTAAGATGTCAGTGACACTTGCTAGATTTGTCACTGGTCGCTTTGACACTAATTTCCTCACTAGGGAAACCAGAAGTCACTAAATCTAGCAACAAAATTGCTAAGTTGGCAACACTGCAGACAGCTTTGAGCTGAGTTTGGCTCTGCTCTTTGGGCCATGGCTAAAGGTATCTGCCCCAACAGGTGCTGGGTGGGAGGGTAAGTTATGGAGCATCCAAGGGGGTGTAGAAGCTGCATGAGCAGAGCACCTAAAACCCCAGACTCTAAAATTCTAAGTGGTGACCTTTTCCAGCATGTTAGTGACAGCAAAATTTCATCATATCAGGACATTAGATTTCTCAAAGCTACCCCAGTACAGAGAACTCTCCCAAGGGATTGAAATCTTGTACTAAATATTCCTTAATCCTTTGTTATAAGTGTCATTATATTTTTATCTCTCTAAAATATTTTCTGTCTTTCTGGTTGCAATCACTTTGGCGAGAAGATTTTGGAGACTGGGACCTTACTGGTAGAACAGAGGGTATTGCACCTTTCATCAAAGAATAGTTGTGCTGACAGTGAATGCGGTATTTACCCCTAAAATATTCTCTGTTTCACAGGCCATAACTCTTTTCCCACATACAAGACACACTCTGAAATACTCTGAACACAAGAAGAGCTCTACAAATCTACATTTAACAAACTAAGCCATTCAGAAGATCTCTAGCTGTACTTGTTCTGTTCCACGCCCCCATCATCCAAAGAATGGTGGGTTGGGAGGGGGAACAGAAAAAAAAGATAACTAAGGCTTCAGTTACTAGATGGTTAAAATGGTGTATTTCCAAAATTTACAAATGCAGAAACCTTCATTTCTTCTTGCATGGTCATTTACATTCATTCCGCGCCATGACAGTATCCTAGTCCGAAGGGCAATATGCAAAGAGATATGTAGGGCAGCTACCTGATCAGCTGCCCGCACCTTGACTAAGTTTTATAAATTAAATGTTCAGGCTTCTTAGAGGTTTCTGTATTCTGTTCCCTTAGCAACCATTTTAAAATAGAAAACCTGTCTCTTCTACATTGTGTGTAGTTATTAATCTTTTGATTCCCTTCCCTGGTTACACACTCCTATTAGAAATCCTGTTGTCATAGAGCTGCAGACTTCCCCAGCAAAGAAGAAAGTTTATCTTAACAACCTGAAAATTGCCTTTCCTACTGGAGAAAAGTCCATTGCTCTATCCCACTAAGCGGACATATTTCAGTTCTGAGGTAAGGCTTGTGCTATCCCACCTTTGTCTCTTTGGTGCACAACATTTGTCTGTCTGCTAGTAACTGGTGTGGAATTTTAAAGTTGCTCTGCAATAGAAAAACATTGGTATGAATTTCTTGTTGTGTTCAATAACCTGTTCATTAATGGTTAAAGGAATTAGCTGTGTGAAGCAGCTTTGGAAGCATATTGAACTGGCAGTGTCTTCAGGGGTGTGGCTATTCCTAACTTGCCTAGACTGTCAGGTCTAGTTCTGCCTCCAAGAAGCGGCAAGATACAGTGGATATGACCATTATCATGGATCTGCAGACTTTCCCGCTAGAAGAAAGGAAATTTTGGGGTAAATTAAGTTCTCTTATTCACCTCTCAAAAGACTCACAACTCCCTTTAGTGAGCATTATACGTGTGTATCAAGGGGTAGTGGATCAGAGAACCAGTGTTACAAGTTAACAAATGTATTAACTCATATAACTCTTAATACAAAGCTGCAAGGGCAGATTTGAGACAATGCCAAGGGAACAACCTTTATTTACAATAAACATGAACTAAATAATCTGTATTTTAAAGCACAAAAGTTCTGTACCAATGATAGCAAATAGAATATTGCTGAATTTGAACATAAATTACTGAGCTTTATGGGGTGCAGTAATCAAAAGTGTGACCGACAGAACAAAGTCTTCTTTGCTAACACAGAAAACAACGGCTTTCCCTGCTGTCCAACAGCTTCTAGCCCACAGCCACATATTGTCACTGGCCAAGTAGGTGCCCTGTTTGTTAATGATAAATCCAGGGCACAGTCAACTGCAACTGCTAGTCGATATTTTCCTCTGTTGGAAAAAGCAATGGAATAAAACTGTGGATCAAAGTCTCTTCCATCTTGGACATTTATGCTACAAACAAATCCTCTTCAGGAGTCTCTGTGCTATACTTTACTGTTGCTCCATGGGATTAAAAGACAAGTGCATTTTGAGTGATTTGGCTGGAGAACGTATTTGGTGCTTGTGTAGAACATTTCTGGATGGTTTTCAGTGGCAGTTTGGGATAGTGGAATCTCTCTGACCAATGCATTATTGTGATTATCTCATAATTTCTTCAGTCTCAATCTCTCTCCTGGCTCAGCAAAGTCCTCATTCACAAAAAACAGGGTAGAATGGTCATTAGAGACTAAATCCCTCACCTGATGGGTGAGTTGGGCATTGTGGCATTAGTACATCAGACAGATGCTATCAGAGGTACCATGGGAACATCAGTCACCAGCAATTCACATTGTTCAGACTGGAATAATACAAGAGCTGGCATGGTCCTCCTCAGACCTCCTTGTCAAGTTATTCCCCTTCCCCCTTTGAGGGTACTTGCTGATTCCTGGGCACCAGCTGGAAGGGAGGTGGAAACTTCATTCCCATACTCAGGAATTGAGTGGGCACCAGGATCTTCACAATCTCCTGTTTTTAATGGGATAGCACCAATTTTTCCTAAGATGTACTAGTGTTTCAGAAACGTCTTTCAGGGGCCATGAGGTGTCCTGGTTTTTCATTTCATCAGTCAAAATGTTTGGTTGTTCTTCAAGTACTGTCTGTGTGGCTCTCTAGGTCCAGTGTGTACACCCCACTGTGTATGCGAGTTTGGAAGTTGCTGTTCAGCAGCATCCATGGGGACTGCACATCTACCCTGCCTCTCACCCAACAACATACAATGGAATGCAGCTCTACCACCTCTCTGCTCCTTGTTACCCCTGAGACTGCAAGTCAGAACTTTGCAGGGTCTGCCCCAGTCAGCTAAGCAGTTTGTTCTGACAGAAAAGTGAGTTTTAAAAAAATCATTTAAATCATGGTAGTCTAAAAAAGCTTATCAGATGAATGAAATTCAGGATAATAACTTTAGCTTCCATCATTCCTTTCTAGATCCTCAGGAATGGTTCACCACTCTTGACCTTCAAGACACCTGCTTTCATATTGCCATAAACCCAGCTCACAGCAAATACTTATGCTTCCTTCCTTCCCTTCAGCCTATCCTAAATGCCTATCCTAGGTGGCAGCCCACCAGAGATGTCTAGGGATCCACATCTACTCGGACCTGGACACCGAGTTGGTTCATCTGAGGAAAATCCCCTCAAAACATTTCTTTACCACAGTCATCAATCTGTTTCAGACCCTAGGATTTACAGTTACTACACAAATTCAGCACTGGTCCTGATGAAATCTCTGGCATTGGTAAGTGCATCCCAGAATTCCAAACAGGCAAAACGTATCTGCCTCAGAACAGGCTTCAATCTATCCTGCATCTCATCTTCTTCTCTGACCTACAGTGAATACACAAACCACAGCCAGATTATGTCTCAGACTTCCAAGTCACAAGGTATCCAGCACCTACATGATGCCTCTACCAGACTTTCCCCATAGCCCCTCCAAGGCTGGCTTCAGACAAATCAGCCCAGAAAACACCATATGACTCTTCTTCTCAGTGTCCCCTCAATCACACTGTCAAACCCAGAGATAATTTGCAAAGGAGTCTCATTCCACCCATTATGTCCTTCAACAACTCTGGTAACAGATGTCTTCTCTCTGGATCACCTACAGACAAGGTCTGTGAACCTCACAAGACTCCACACACTACACACAAATGTCTTAGAAGTCCAGGCAATTTACCTGGCTGAGAATTGTTTCTTCCCCAGATTACATCACAGTCATGTATTATATCAATCTACACATTGGATTTCAGAAGCCTCTTTTGTATCAGGAAACCATCAAGGTGTGGAACTGGTGCATTTAATATCTATAGAACCTCTATCTTCCTTAGAGTAAATAATGACCTGGCCCGCTATCTGACTAGGCAGTATTCAGGTCACCATCAGTAGTTCCTGGAACATTCCATTCTCCAGCCTTTCTTTACCAGGTGGGGCTCTTCCCACATAGCTCCGGTTAGTTGCAAAATAGATCAAGCTGATTGTTCTATTCCAAATGATGCAGGAGTCCACTTTCTCCCATAGACGCCTTCCTCATGAGTTGATTTAAAGGACTCCTGCATGCCTTCCCTCCTCCCACTCCTCTCATTCTCAAGGTCATCCAGAAGATCAGGCAAGACAAAACTACAGTAATCCTTATAGCTCCCGCCTAGGCAAGACTGTTTTTTGGTTTGCAGACCTGCTACATCTGTCTATACATTCGCCAGTTCCACTTCCAAACATACAGGACCTTCTGTCTCAGATCCAGGGCCAGATCCTCCATCTCAATCCTAGCATTGTTGGATGTAGGGATTTTGCAAAGTGTCACAAACAGGAACTGCTGTACAGAAGTCTGGAAACATCTTGGTCCAGAGCAGGAAGTCTGCTAATAAGTCTGTCTAAGCCACAAAATGTTGACCTAACCCACAGTGTAGATGCAGGGAGGTGGTGTTTCTGTACTTCTGTTGCTGTAGGCTGTGTCTCCACTATGGAGTTATGCCGGCATAGCTACAGTACTGTGGTTATGCTGACAGAGCTACGGTGCTGAGGTTATGCTGGCATAATCTCTGTAGGGTAAGCAGATGAGCTCTACCCTGACATCTGGTGGTGAATTGTGGTGAGTTATGGAAAATAACTTCAGGGGCTGATCTTGTTTGCATAGGCACATCCACTCCGCGTAGCATGAGCCCAAATGGTCACTTTGGCTGCTGTGGGATCCCCAGTTTCTCTGTTATTGGGGCAGGAAGAATAAAGTGTTGTTACCCTGATTATGTGAATCAAGAACAATGAAACTGTTTTATCACAGAGGGACTCGCCATCAACTAAGTAGCACTCGCTAGACAAGGGACATGGGTTCCAAAACCCAGTGAATTGAGAGGAGTTGAGGGTAGAGATTTGTACTTGGTAGCATGGGGTTGTTGTTAAGGGCCTAAAAATACTAATTGTACCTTTTCTCTCTCCCCCACTATCTAGCTATCAAAGCTAATTTTAATTCTATTAGGAGTCTAATTACAGATTGCTGAGCTGAATTTACTTTGGCCTAATGGTGTGTTGAAGCTCCCCTACTACAAGCTGAAATCATTAAAGAGCTAAAATCACTGAGTGCTATGGGGGGTCTGAAGATATGTTGTTGAATAACTGGTGGAGCAGAGCGGCTCGCGGGACAGCTGGTGGAGCAGAGCAGTTTGCAGAGTGGCTCACGGGATGGCTGGTGGAGTGGCTCATTGTGAAGGCTGCAGCAGAACCCCATGGAGAGGCAGGGCAGTTGGCCTCAGACCATGTAAGGTGCCCCTTAACACTGCTGTGCGCCCCCCCCCCCCCCCAGGCTGGGAGGTAAAACTCTGCAGATAAACTTTTGAACTCAGGGGCTGTACTGACCAGGGACAGAGACTTTTGGGATGTTGGACTTTTGGGTGATTTTTGGGTTGTTGGACTTGAGACTTTTGGGGTGTGGGACTTTGGGTGATTTTTTGGGTTGCTGGACTTAAGACCCTGAGGGGAAAAGGATCCTGCCCAACTTATTTGGGGGGTGGGTCTTTTGCTCATGGTTTGTGTTATGAATCCTGTTTGTGGTGTTTCCCCAACATATGCTGCATTGTTTCCCTCCTTTATTAAAAGGATTTTGCTACACTCAGCCTCCGTGCTTGCGAGAGGGGAAGTATTGCCTCTTAGAGGTGCCCGGGGGGTGGTATTAAATTGTCCCAGGTCACTGGGTGGGGGCTCGAGTCGGTTTTGCATTGTGTTATTGAAACAGAACCCCTAGATACTGAACCCGGACCTTGTTGCTGCCAACTCAGACGGGCAGAAGGGTTACAGTAGTGTAGACATCCCCAAAGCTATTGTACTCTAGCATGTGCTAAACTGCCCAAGTTAAAGCCTAGGGTCCCCTCTCCTGGCTTTTAATTCAACCAATTAAGGCTTTGTCCTCACTGTTAAAAAAGGAGGGTTTTTTACAGTGGGGTAACTAACATACATTAGCTATCCCACTGTCATATCCTAGTGGAGACAGACACTGTCGTTTTTATCATGAGGTAGCTAGATGAGGTCCACACTATATCCCCTTCCATGGTTGACCTTGTCTAGCTATCTCTTGGCAAAAACTACAGAGCCCTGTTGCCACTAAAACTTGACAGCAGGATAGCTGATGTATTAGTTATCCCACAGTAAAATAAACCCTCCTTTTTTGGTAGTGAAGTCATAGACTAATGTGTTAAAGGCACATTGTCTTGCCTACACTAGGCTGTTAATATTTGTTAGCTAATGTGTTAACTAACATCTTCAAAATCCAAGTCTCTCTGTATTTTCCCCACTACCAGCATCTTTCACATACATTCTGCTGTCATTCCCACTAAAAACTCATACATGCTTCTGGCAACATTTGTTAAGGTTGCAAAACAGTCATAAAAAAGACAAAGGTGCACTGTTTTTTAAACTTGTGATAGCCAATGTCGCTACTTCTAGCTTCCGACCCATCAGTGACAATGAGGCATGGTTCTTAGAGTGGGGGATTTCTTCCAGCAAGTTAGTCTCTTAATGTGTTTAACGTGAAACACTGAACAAGTGTCATCAACTTTCTTTTTGAGCAAAAGAACCATTTGATAGTGCAAACACTCAGTTAACCTTCCTCTTCACTCTGAACATTGCTTATCACTGAACTCTTGGTCCACTGGACTATTTGTTCCTGGTAAATACAGAGCAAATTTTACTTGATACTTGACACTAAAAAACACAACAGACATTAACAAATAAGGAGGTTAATTGTAATTCTCTGAGTTGATCCCCACTGCTGATGTGCGCATGCACCAAGTGCATAAGTTCAGAAGATTCTGATTTGCAGTATCCATTGGGGCTGCACGTGCACAGGTTGTCCTCACCCCTCCCAACCAAGAGGCATATAAGGGAATGCAGCCCCAGCTGTCAGTCAGTTGCTTCCCTAATGTCAGTAGTCCCCAGACTAGGAAGGTCTGAGGAGTCCTAGCCAAAGAGCGACTATAACAGGGGTGGCCAACCTGAGCCTGAGAAGGAGCCAGAATTTACCAATGTACATTGCCAAAGAGCCACAGTAATATGTCAGCAGCCCAGCATCAGCTCCTCGCCCCCCAGTGCCTCCCACCCACTGGCAGCCCCACCAATCAGCACCTTGCCTCCCTCCCCGCACCTCCCGATCAGCTGTTTCTTGGCGTGCAGGAGGCTCGGGGGTCGGGGGGGGGGGGGAGGAGCAAGGGCATGACAGGTTCAGAGGAGGGGGGGAAGGAGGGGAGTGGGGGCAGGGCCTGCAGCAGAGCCAGTGGTTGAGCCTCCTTATTTCAATCCCCGTCTGTTCCTGGTTCCTGCTTTCCTGCCTTGCTCCAGGTCCCTGCTCCTACACCGTGCCCCTGGTGTTGTCTCTGGCTTCAACCTCTTGGCTTGACTCCTGACTCTGGCTCTCACTCTGACCCTTGGTATGGCACTTGACTCTGATGCCAGCTCCTGACTCTAACCATTAGGCATGACTGCCCGTGTGTCGGTCCCTACACTGATACTACAGTAAATGAAACAATGAATTCACACTACTGTGGCTCTTTGGGGTAATGTTTGATCCTGAACCACTGATCTAATCTGACCTCCTGCATAGCACAGGCTATAGAACTTCACCTGTAATTCCTGCATCAAGCCCAATAATTTGTGGCTGTTCATAAACTTGTCATGCACATAAAATCCATGGAGATTTTGCATCAGGAATGAGTAAAATCTTCAAAATTTCTTCCATTCAAAACAGAATCAGTATATGAAGAGGAGGTGACAGCTCAGTTATAGCTGGCCAAGCAATATAGATGTCACTACATTTAAAATATCTCCTTATTCCTCCAGCATATGGAGGGGGAGGGAAGCTGGCCCTATGTTAAGGCACTGGGCTGGAGTACAGGAGAAAATTTTCATTTCCATGCCACTGCTTTCTGTTATGACCTTCAGCAGGTCACTTAATCTGTGTCTCTCTTCCTGCCTGTAAAATGGGGATAGCATTTCCTTCCTCACAGAAGTGTTGAGGGAGAGAAATGTCCCACAGTCTGTGAGGAACACAAACACTACAGTGAGAAATGTCACTGAAATTCCTAACCCAAGAGATGTGCAGGTCAGCTTTCTCTCCAAGCCAATGCCCTAATGCCAAGGGAAACCCATGCAGTGGGGCTACTGAGAAATCAGCAGATGTTGTTAGTGAACAACATAAATCTAGCCTAAGCCCAGAAATGATGGGGGAGGCTGTGTCCAAAGACCTCGCACCTATGCCTGGATATATTGAACAACAGAACTCACAACACAATAAATTATCCTGTTGTATGGAGACAAACACTCACCAAAGGTCAGTACTTACTGAAAGTTGCCTTGACCTTTTATTTCAAGGGCATGTTGGAATAGCTGGGGATAAATACTTCTGCCTTCACTGGCTGACTGTCCCACAAAGGGGACCCAATCCGACCAGGAGTCTGAAAAACATCAGACCATTGGAATAAACAATCTTTGCAATCTGGTTGCAGATGCCACACCAAGGAAAAATATTAATGGCCAAAGCCTCATCCTACAAACACTTAAGTCTATGTGTAGTTTGGAAGTCCATGGAACTATCGATGGAAGTAAATTACACCATCAAGACCTTCCCATCCAGATTCTGGAAAACAACGGACCATGAGGGAAATAGATTTACTAACTCTACAAGCTGAAGTCACAGGTGCACGCAGCTGCTTCTATTAGCTTAGGGCTGGTCCACACTAGGGGCGGGATCGAACTAAGGTACTTCGACTTCAGCTACGCGAATAGCGTAGCTGAAGTCGAAGTACCTTAGTTCGAACTAACGCGACTTACCTCGCGTCCACGCGGCGCCGCGATCGAAGTTCGCGGCTCCCACTTCGCCTCCGGTACTCCGCTCGCCCTGCAGGAGTACCGGAGCTCGAAGTAGCACGTTCGGGGATCGATTTATCGCGTCCAGACCAGACGCGATAATTCGATCCCCGATACTTCGATGGCTACCCGCCGATTTCGGCGGGTAGTGTAGACGGGGCCTCAGTTGGGGTCATGTTAACATCCCAGGACAGGAAGGCCTCTTTAATGGGGCTTTTACAAATGTATCACACCACACATGAACATGCCAAAAAGGCTGCAGAGAGACAGGTGTCCTGCCCGCACATCTGAGACAGGCCAACGCAGCTGCCAGATGAACATGAATGGACTTTGCTTGGCTACCCTTCTTTATCTGTTTGAGTGCCTTAAAGGCAGTCTTTGAGCGAGGTTGTGATAAATGAAAGAGAGGAGGATAGCTCCCTTTTATGGACACCCAGCCAACCAGTTAGCTATAAAATCCCAGTTAGTGGCTATTCTCTACTTGCTTTACCTGTAAAGGGTTAAAAAAGCCCATAGGTAAAAGGAAGGGAGTGGGCACCTGACCAAAAGAGCCAATAGGAGGGCTAGAACTTTCTAAAATTGGGGAAAAACTTTCCCTTTGTCTGTCTGTCTGTCGTTCTCTGGAGAGAGGGGACGGAGCACAGACAGGGCTGGAGCTATGTTGTAAAAAGCTGTGAACCAGGTATGAAAATCACCAGATCATACCTAGAAACTACTTAATTTGAAACCCTAGATATGTAAGTAGATCAGGAAATGTCTAGAAAGATTTATCTCTTTTATTTCTGTAAGGCTTGTGGACTCCTCTGTGCTAACCCCCAAATGCTTTTGTTTTGCTTGTAATGATTAAGCTGTACCTCAAGAAAACCATTCTTGATGCTTAATTATTATATTTGCTCTTTTTAAATCTAGCAATAGCCTAAGTTCCAGGTGTATTTTTCTTTTTTCTTTATTTTTTTAAATTTTTTTGTTTTTGTTATTTTTAATAAAATTTACCTTTTTTAAGAACAGGATTGGGTTTTTGTGTCCTAAGAGGCTTGTGCATATGTTGTTTCATTAACTGGTGGCAACAGCTGATTTCCTTTGTTTTCTTTCTCAGCTCTTCCCTGGAGCAGGGGTGAAAGGGTTTGAGGGTACCCCACAGGGAGGAATTCCCAAGTGCGCCTTCCTGGGTTCAAAGGGGATTTTTTGGGTGGTGGCAGCATCTACCCATCCAAGGTCAGAGAAAACTTGGGAGTTTAATACAAGCCTGGAGTGGCCAGTATTAATGTTTAGAATCCTTGCGGGCCCCCAACCTTCTGCACTCAAAGTGCCAAAGTGGGAAATCAGCCTTGACAGAGGTATTTAAAGGGATCTGCATGGCTGCTTGCACCACAACCCAAACCTCTTCCATTGCAAAGAGAAGCTCCTCTAGTAGATGCCTCCCAAGCAGCCAGGAGAGGCCTGAGAGACCTGTCCAGAAAACCAAGCCGACAGCAGGGAGCGTGTAGTATCTTACTGGTGAGCAGACTGGTATCAAGATAAACCCTTTATTGAGAAGAGACACTATGTACAGAAGTAAGGTAACAAAACTTCCTGAAGTTCTCTAGCTGCAGTCTGTGATTGCCATGAGCTGGACTCCTTTATTTCTGCTTCCCAGCAGGAAGTGTGTCACAAGAAACCAAAGGCTGCATGCAGAATATACAGGAAGTGTGGCATCTCTAGCACAGAGAGTGCTCCGGAGCTAGGATGAAGTGAAAAGGCAACACTTTTAAAGCCGATATCTGGAACCGATTTTGAAATAATTTCCTGAAAGATGGTTATGGCACTATAGTAAGATGCATGAGACCTGGGTTCAGTTTCTAGCTGTGCCATAGTTTTCCTTTATGACCTCAGGCAAGTCACTTAGGTAATATGTCTGTATATCAGCTCTCTGTGTGTAAAGTGGGTATAACAATATTTCCCTAACTCACAGGGGTGTTAATTAATGTATGTGAAGCTCTATGATTGATGTGGGCCTTAATGAGTACCTAGACAGAATGAGTATCAGGAACTTGGTCTACAAATTGATTCTCTGAATTAAAATTGACAATGCAAACCTACCCCATCACGTATATGTGATGCTAGCAGGCATAATCTGGGTACCGGGAAGGCAGAAAGATTCTATGTGTGAGACTACAGGCATTCAATAATGTTGCTTTAACAGAATATAAACAAAAAAAACCTACACAAAAAGAAAGCTAAACTTACAAAGTCAAGCACTCAACAATTAGGAATTGGCAGTTTAATTTGCATGTGAAACATTAATTGGTCTCCTTTGTGCATATGAACTATGATACAACATTATGATCATATGCTATTTTTTCCACAGGTTTCCTGCCGTCTTGACTTTTGACTTCTATCTAATCTATCTAAATGACATATAGGAATTGCTCCATCCCTACCTCTAAGGAGGAATGTGACAGCCATTTAACACAGCTAGTAATACAATACAACAGGATGTAGGGATATTAAAGAAGGTACTAACAGTGATTCCCCCAAGTGACAGTGACCCCCCACAATTTGTCCCCCACACTTTAAAATCCAACAGTTTCACCTAGTACAAAAATCTCTTGGGTCTTCTGTTAAAACTTGTAAGCTACTGTCAGTAGAAACCATTGATTGTATCTGTCCTGGGTATTACTATGTAAAACTTACAAACAAGTTAATTGACCTTGTTCTTGAAGTGAACACTATGTTACCACCCCTGCTGTGAGTTATAAGCCCTTAAGTGACTTTCACTTCATTGTAACAGCAACGGCTCCTAGGAACAGACCCCCACCCTCTGTGATTAAAGGGCCGGGAGTCTCAAATGAATTAGCACACACCCCAAAAGTGATGGAGACAGTAAATTAAGATATGGAATGTATGTTGATGAATGCTTGATGTACATGAATGGTTAGGGAGGTGCCAGCCTAGAAAGGGAGTATCCAGCGGCCGAAGAATGTGTCAAGTGGACCACCAGACAACCCCCCAGAGGGTAAACTGGGATCCACCCCATCACCTGGAAGGATGAGAAACACAAACTTTGGACAGTGTGGAGCTACCAGGAATGTGCCATCTGCTGATTGAGTCAGCAACAGCAGGATGAAACAGCTCCCATAGACTAACATAGGAATTAATTCCTGTAAGAATGGTCGCTCAAGACTGAGGACTTTGAGTCTCTGGTTCTGCTGCCAACCTCCAGGAACATCAGGTGCATCTGACACGGACTCGGCTCTATCCTCATGGCCAAGATACCTGGCCAGTAACTTGGCATGAGCAACTTCTAGGCTGGTAACTATAACACCTATACAGAACTTGAATGAATGATTGTGTGAATGAATATATATATATATATATGTATAAGGAATAAGTAGTGATACGAATAAGTAGTTAAACAACGTTATTTACTTTTATCTTTTGCTTTATTATATTTACAATAAATGTGGCATCTTTGTCTTACCCCTCTTAATAAGATCCTGCTGGTTTTTATTCTATTGGTATAACAAGGATACTCTCCTTTAAAAAATAAACAAAGTAAGTAAAATATAGCTTCTCCTACTGAAATTACAGGGGGAATTTATGTAGGCAAAATAGAATGGTCCAAGTTGGAATTGGCCATAACACTTAGGCCTTGTCTTCACTGGAAAAGGTTTTTTTCCTACCACATGGTAACTAACACATAGCAAAATTTTAGTGTGGATAAGGCAGTTGTAGTTTTCAGACATGTTAGCAAACTAAAGTAAATACATGGTTAAATCAACTGTGACACACCTGTACCTCAAAATGGCACTCTGTAACCCTCATATTCATCATTCATATGTGGTTGTAATATTTCAAACAAAGCGTGCCATGTAAGATATCATATGAAAGGTCATGATCAGTTGAAACCCATTGTTCTTTCCAAATATGTATATCATTAGTGTGTATAAAGTTATGAGATTTTGCTGTATGGTTGTTACTGAAATATGCTGTATGTTTGCTAGTGACATACAAAGGACCCCACCCAGGAGGGTGCTCCACAAACATTAATCAGCCGGAGAGTTGTAATCAAGGGATTTACAATTCAATGATAGTTGCCCAAGTCCACACAATGGGCATTTACTCAATCACTGTGACTCAGCAAAGCTCACTAGGACATGTTGCAGCATGGTTTTGCCTTTCTCCTCCCCGCACCTATGCTGAAAACAACCTGAATGCCAAGAAGACAAAGATCATCTGAGGAGACTGGTCCAGGCTTAAGGGGAATCCTATGTATTAAGAACTGTAACATCCAGTTGGATGAGAAAAATGCTGATCTAAATACTGCTTAAGATTTAGATTGTTCATTTATCTTTTATTTTCTTTTGTAACTATCTCTGATCTTCCATGCCTGCCACTTATAATCACTTAAAATCTAGCTTTCTGTAGTTAATAAATCTGTTTTATACTTTACCTAAACCAGTGTGTTTTTTTGGTTGAAGCACTTGGGAAATCTCAGCTCAGTTACAAAGGCTTATGCATGTCCTCTCCACATTGAGGAGGGATGGGGGGGTGGCCTGGGTAATAAACTTACATTGATCAGGCTTCTGACTAGGGCAAGATGGTACAGCTCTGGGGTCCTAGGCTGGAGAGCTGGGGGGAACTGTCTGGAGCCTGTCTATTGTTAGTTCATGAGTGGCTGGGAGAAGCATTCATGTAACTCAGTTGGGTGTGTCCCTGCCTGTGGATGTCTGTCTGAGTGCAGTACCTGCGAGAGGTTTGCAGCTTGTCACAGCATCACAGGGTGAGAGGGAGCCCAGGTTGGTGGGACAGAGGGCTCAGCAGTACCCCAGTTCCAGGTTGCACCCTGGGGACACCATCACATCAACACCTTTTCTCATCGTTTCCCTAGATCTTGCAACAAGTTCATGGGACAAGCAACTTGATTAAACATCTTATCAGAAAGACAATAGCCTTAGCAGCACAGTGTCTCTAACACCATGCTGGCATTGGAGAATTAGTAAATGTTTGCTTCACCAGGAGTGGTACTAACTGCTGAGTCACTGATGCCACTTTCCTGAGAAGTCTCCCATCTAAACAATGTCCAAGCACAACCCTGTCTAGCATAGAGCTGACGACACCACAGCTCAAGGTACTGTAGGATAGCTGTAGGGGAAATATTTTCTTAGTGCATTTACATAACTGTCATTAGCTTTTATTACAATACTCATAAATATCAAGGGATATATGAACCCCTTAGATAGGGGTATATCTCAAAGCACATTGTAACAATCTTAAGATATGTAGGTCAGATTTCAAAACTTTTTTCTAAATTTAAGGTGTTCTACACTTGAAAATATTTTGGCATCAACTTATTAAAGGACGTTCAAAAATACAAATAAAAATTGTTAGAAAGTGTTACTGCCGAAAAGTAAATAAACAACTATTTATCTTTTTTTAATCTTCTAATTAAATTTTAAATGATTTTTATTTTTTCCAAAAATAAAATTACAATGTGCTCTAACATCTGCCTAACAAATTACTTGATTGTGTTTTACAGATCTAGCAGTATACTTTTGTTAAAGGTATTTATTTAGCCAGTTGAGCATGTCCTTTCTTGCTTCTTCAATGTAAGGTTTATCTTGAGGGTTCATATCTTCTCTCTTGCGATGTACAAAACCATGAGTTTGTCCAGGGTAAATTTTAACTCTGTAATAAACTTTACAGTGTTGTTTTAGTTTCTGCTCCAGTAAGGTGACCTGTAACAGAACATCCTTCCATTAGTGACATTGATTTAACCTATTATTTTTACCAGCTTGCCCATTATTTAGTTTCCTGAAAGATGTGATGTATCCTCATCTCAGTGCCTTCTTTAGTAATCTCACACTTGGGCCGGACTAGATTTGTTACCCCAATTGTATTTTTATGGGCTCTTTTCTTCTAGTAAGAGGAGAAACCATCGTTGAACCATGACTGTACAAAATTACACAAAATGTATAGGTAAGTGGAATAGCATCTTTAAAGGTCTCTGCAAAGATAAAAACACTTATTTCCTGATGTGGGGCTTACTACCATGAGTAGTCCAGTTGGTAGCAAGCACTACAGCAAGTAGTAAGTAGTGGAGACTGGACCGAGAAATGGGACAAAACTGGAATCGCTTTGAATTTGTGTTTGGGCGGATGGAAGTTGCACAGATTCAAAGCTTGTGATTCTAACCTGCTCCTATGATTTTTAATGGAAATAAATAATTAAAAGTGGATGCAAGCCTGCAGCATGTCTTCCTTTTGGCTCCTACAGAGGCTACTCAGCTCCCTCCTGTTATGATTCTATACACTTTAAAAAAACCAAAATCTATATTTTGATCTGGAAAATATTGAGCACTGTGCCTATATAAGTGTTCTGGTTCAGATGGATCTGAAATGTTACAAGAAAAGCTTGCAGTATTTTAGTGTTGTTGAACCAGAGCCTGAGCCAAGCTTAAGCCTTGAACTTTAGCCTACATGGAATCCAGATCTATGTCTAGTTTAGGGTGACCAGATGTCCCGATTTGATAGGGTCTTTTTCTTATATAGGCTCCTATTACCCCTCACCCCCGTCCCGATTTTTCACACTTGCTGTCTGGTCATCCTAGTCTAATTACTAACAACGCCTTTAGATGATAAACAGGGATAGAACAGGGTGGGGCTGGCAGCAGTGGATAGGAGGACCCGGGCCCATCCTACTCTACTGGGTCCCAGCCCAGAGCCCTAACAGTGGTGGAGGGTTCTGCCACTGGGTCAGTGGGATCCAACTGAAACATGCTTACTCATGCTCCAGCAACAAAAACGGACTAAAGTCTAGTTTCTCTGGGCTACTTCCTACCCCAGTCCAGGTGCAGGGCTCTGTAGTTCAGGGGCATTCCATCATCTCAGGATACAGGGCTGACAGCAGTCCTGGCAACTCCTATCATGAGTTGGTCTCCTCTGGGGGTAGGGCGCAGCACAGTGTTGATTCAGCTCCGGAATTCTGCCGATGGTTGGAAACGTCTGCCTCCTTCCATGGCTCCAGCCGAACTGAGCTGCAGGGCCCTCCTTCTATACTTCCTGCCACTCCCCTCTGCTTCAGGTACAAGGGGGTGGGGTTGGCCCAGCTTTGCCCGCCAAGGGGAGTGTAGTGGTCCCTGGAGCTCAGGCTTGGAGGGAGGCCACTCAGCCTCACTACAGGGTTCATAATCAGCCCCTCTGTTTTCGCACATCTCTCAGCTTTGTCAATGAAACTCCACTAGTTAGTTTTCCCTTCCAGGGAAAACTGCAAAATTGCCAGAAATGTCTCCCCTGAAGGGAGGGGGCTCCAGCAGGAGGGAATGACTCAGAGGGGAATAGGGAATAAAAACGAAGAAGGGTACAGAGAGCTGGCTGCCCTGATGAAGGATGGATTTCCCTGAGGTAAACAGAGAACCTGGAGACCAGATCCTCAAGTGATATAAATCACTACTGCCTCATCAAAGCTATGCTGACTTACACCAGAGGAGGATCTGACCCCAGCTGTTTGCAGGGCTTTTTGCCCTCTGATTGGAGTTCATAAACTGTTTGAAAGCCTAGTGAAGAGGAGTGGCTCTCTTGGCCTTTGTGGAATGGAAAGCCTAGGAATGAGCTAGCAGGAAGAAGAGGGAAAGCCTAGGAATGAGCTGTCACTCTGCAACTGTTGACCCCAGTTGCACCAATTCAGGGTGTTGACCTAATGTTGACTGTTTGCACTGTCATTTTGATTAAGGAGGGTTTCATCTCCTGAGCCTGCTAAATGCCTTCCTTTGACTCCGTCTATGGCTACTCGCCTCTCTCCTACCATGACCCCCTTATTTTATAAAATCTATATTTAGAGATGGGAAACATTGACAGTATGCCTTTAAATAATTTGTGAGAACAATAACAGGCATTTTTATACCCTTTTTAAGAGGCAAGAAAGATACTAATTAATTTTCTAATTTCTCTGAACAAAATGTTATCTTATGAAATAAATGTTTAAAAAGCAATGAGGATGTAAATGTGTTTGAAGGTGAACTTACTTGTTCAAGAGGGATGTAATCATCATTTTCACCAAAAATGAAGAATGTGGGGTGGAGCAAACTGTATCTATCCTCAAAGTACTTAATTACTCCTAGAAAAATTAAATACATTTATAGTGAGCAATTTAAAATGGTTAACACTAAATCAAAACATGAAAGTTACAGATGGAGACACGGGATCTGAACTTCCTCTCTTCCAACACTGGGGAAGTGAGGCTCCAGATCCAGTGTCTATAACTGGTCTACTTGGACCTGCACTGGCAAAAAAAACCATACACGTATTTCCCCATCAGTGCAGTTCCACTAGTAACAACAATGGACAAATCTGTGTTGTAGACAAGCATTTTTACCACTGTGTTGGCTAACCTTGGGTTGGATGGCTATCCTACAACTTCCATCATTGATACCCCTGCTGGAGCTGTACTGGTGGGGAATTACTCACCTGGCTTTTGCCAGGGTAGACATACACTGCAACACTGAACCCAAAGATCTGTGTGAACATCTGATTCAGGTCCTGTTCAAAATCAATACTTCACAGCTTGGGTCAATCTTTTGTGAAAATTGTATGTATTACATTGATCCTTGAGTGCGTGCCTGGCATTTTGCCCCACTGAAAAAGCCTACAGATCTAGTTTTGACACAGACCAAATGGTTGAGACACAATTGTGCTGAATGTGATGTGCCTTTATCATCAGTTAGAAATGGTATAAGAATCAGCATGCTGTAGCAGACTATACAAAGTTGATTTCACATTTGTTTTCTGTTCTGAAAGCTTCATAGATCTAGGGCTACACAGATACATATAAGCATTCATAATTATATATACATCTATGATTTCAATTTAAATATATTCAGAAATATTAATGCAAATCACTAGGCAATCTATATTGTATTTGTATTTTACTATTTATTTACATTTAAAGAACAATTTAAAAAAATCCACAGAAAAAGCTCTACGTGCTCTCACAATTAATTAGACATACATTCACAAGTGACGACCACAGAGCAACAAAAATAATCATATGGAAATAATTAATTAACTTGGCTGACCAGCAAATCAAAGCAGCAAAATGACCTTTTAAGGCCCCCAGGAAGTTCTCCCAACTTTCCCCATAATCCACAGCACATAAATTAAATTGCTATGGATTATATACAGTAATAGTTAAACTACATGCTATATTTATGTATGTGAGTCAGCTCAAGTTTACATGCATTTTAAACTTACCATATATGGCCACCCCAGTTTTTAATTCAGGATTTTTCAGCATCAAGTGATGTACAGCCATTCCACCCCAGCAAAATCCAATGACACCGATCTTCTTTGCACTGCAGTGCTCCTTTAGATACTTCAAGACAACATCAGCGTCCCTAACACATGTAAAGAAAGGTGAATTAAGGAATCTAATAGCACTCCCTGGAAAACTGGAAAGAAAATACAATTGGTTTATAAAATAGTCATTTCTAATTTTGTTTAGGTTTTTAGTATGTTCTTGGAACACAACAACTCCAGAATTTAAACTGCAGTTTTGAAACATGAGTTGGCAACTATATGAAATACATGAATATTTAATGGAATTAGTTCATCCTAGAGAATAAAACAGCATAATGCACGAATAACATACTGAATGTGTAATGAGGTGCAATCAGAACAATCTTTTACTTTACATGTATTAGTGGTTAGAATTTTAACTGATTCTATAAATACAAATACAGTTGGACAAAGGACCAGATTTCTTATCTTATCAATTAACATTAATAAAATGTAAGTGAAGCCCATTCAAGAGAACACCATTTATGATCAAATTATTAAAAATGATAGCTTGAACTGTTTCAAGGGAAGTAAACATTGCATGAAGTCAGTAAATTTTGAAAATGCTGAATGAAATTCAGCAGTGAAGTAATAGGTGTAAATGGTGAAGTGTAGTTAGGTGTAAATGGTAAAAAACAAGTTTAAGTGACTAGTAGAGTGGCAGAGTAGTGTAACTTACGCTGATCTGGGACTTCATGGGTGTGCAATACAAATGTAAGTTACACCAGCTTGGTAGTCTTTGGTGACCCTAGGAAGCATGGGGGTAGTGTGACCTAAGTTAAAGTAGGAGAAGCCTGCTTTATCTTGCCACCTTTTGATAGGGTTCCCCGCCTCCTTTCCTTTGATGGCTCCATCTCCACTCCTGACATGTATAAATTGTAGTTGTTTTTCACACCTGCTAAATGTCACTACTTTGCCATTGACTCCACCATTTACATAACTACTAATTTGACCCACAGATTTCCATGGGATTTGTGCTTTCTTACTCCAAGCTGCATCTGGTCCATCATGTTTTAGGACTTGATCCTGGAGTCCTTACTAGGGCAAATCTCCTATCAATGAGAGCTATGTATACATGCAGTCTACTAAATATACATCTTACCTGTCTACCTTGCTGGCATCTCGAGTTTTCAGCCAGTCATTAAAGGTGGACCAGTCANCTGCAAAACCTCTGTTAGTCTATAAGGTGCCACAGGATTCTTTGCTGCTTTTACAGTCATCAGAAGGTTCCCAAGGTTTTTGTCCCACAAAGAAGTCTGGGCATATGGCTCTATATGAAAAAGTAAAACAATTTTAGGTCCCTGGAATAGCAATAAGGAATAATTATGGGACAGTCTGTGTATTTTAATGTGCATTCATTCTATTTATTCCATGATGATCACACACAATTATTATACAAATCTGTTCCCATTACTTGTCTAAATCTAATAAAATGATTTGACAGAACTTCCAGAGCATGGCAGTTTACTTTGACCTATTAGACTTTGTTAATTAAGGAATCTGATGAGCTATCAACTGTTATTAAAATACCCTAAGAACTGATTATAAGTTTTGCAGATATTCTACAATTCACAAGAATATAAATTTGAGCTTGAAGTAATGTTAACCTAATATTGTGGGAATGACTATATGTTTTTACTATATTTCTGAATACAGTACTCTTATAGGGCTTGAGTCAGCACTTCATACTCAGGCAAAATTCCATTTTTCTTCACTAGGACTTTTGCCATTATAAGTAATGCTAATTAGGACCAACAAGTACAAGGCTGTTTAAAAGACACTACAGATATTTTAAATAATATCTCAGAAACTTGAAAAATCAGATGTTTGTTTTTGCTTTCCTTCTTTCCTTCTTTATGCATCTACACACTGGCTAATTATTGTAAGTAGGGCCGTCAGGTGATTAAAAAATTAATCACGATTAATCGCACTGTTAAACAATAATATAATACCATTTATTTAAATAGTTTTGGATATTTTCTACATTTTCAAATATATTGATTTCAATTACAACACAGAATACAAAGTGTACAGTGCTCACTTTATATTTATTTTTATTATAAATATTTGCACTGTAAAAAACAAAAGAAATAGTATTTTTCAATTCACCTAATACAGGTACTATAGTGCAATCGCTTTATCATGAAAGTTGAACTTACAAGTGTAGAATTATGTACAAAAAATAACTGCATTCAAAAATAAAACAATGTAAAACAAGTTTACTCAGTCCTACTTCTTGTTCAGCCAATTGCTCAGACAAACAAGTTTGTTTACATTTGCAGGTGATAATACTGCCTGCTTCTTGTTCACAATGTCACCTGAAAGTGAGAACAGGCGTTCGCATGGCACCGTTGTAGCCGGTGTTACAAGATACTTATGTGCCGGATGCACTAAAGAGTCATATATCTCTTCATGCTTCAACCACCGTTCCAGAGGACATGCATCCATGCTGATAACGGGTTCTGCTCGATAACCATCCAAAGCAGTATGGACTGACGCATGTTCATTTTCATCATCTGAGTCAGATGCCATCAGCAGAAAGGTTGATTTTCTTTTTTGGTGGTTTGGTGTAGTTCCCACATCAGAGTGATGCTCTTTTAAGACTTCTGAAAGTATGGTCTACACCTTATTCCTCTCAGATTTTGGACGGCACTTCAGACTCTAAAACCTTGGGTTGAGTGATGTAGCTATTTTTAGAAATATCACATTGGTACCTTTTTTGTGGTTTGTCAAATCTGCAATGAAAGTATTCTTAAAACGAACAACATGTGCTGGGTCATCATCCCAGACTGCTATAACATGAAATATATGGCAGAATGTGTGTAAAACAGAGTAGAAGACATACAATTCTCCCCCCAAGGAGTTTAGTCACAAATGTATTTAATGCATTATTTTTTTAACGAGCGTCATCAGCATGGAAGTATGTCCTCTGGAACGGTGGCCGAAGCATGAAGGGGCATATGAATGTTTAGCGTATCTGGCATGTAAATACCTTGCAATGCTGGCTACAAAAGTGCCATGCGAACGCCTGTTCTCACTGTCAGGTGACATTGTAAATAAGAAGCTGGCAGCATTATCTCCGGTAAATGTAAACAAACTTGTTTGTCTTAACGATTGGTGGAACAAGAAGTAGGACTGAGTGGACTTGTAGGCTCTAAAGTTTTACATTGTTTTGTTTTTGAATGCAGTTATGTAACAAAAAAAATCTAATTTGTAAGTTGCATTTACACGATAAAGAGCAGTGGTGGGCAACCTGCAGCCCGCAGGCCACATGCAGCCTGTCAGGGTAATCCGCTGGCGGGCCACCAGACAGTTTGTTTACATTTGCATGGCTGCCCGCAGCTCCCAGTGGCTGCGGTTCACCCTTCCCGGCCAATGGGAGCTGCGGGAAGCGGCAGCCGGCACATCCCTGCGGCCTGCACCGCTTCCCGTAGCTCCCATTGGCCAGGAATGGTGAACCATGGCCACTGGGAGCTGTGGGCGGCTGTGCAAATGTAAACTAACTGTCTGGCGGCCCGCCAGCGGATTACCCTGACAGTCCGCAGGTTGCCCACCACTGATAAAGAGATTGCACTACAGTACTTGTATGAGGTGAACTGAAAAATACTATTTCTTTTGTTTGCCATTTTTACAGTGCAAATATTTGTAGTAAAAATAATAATATAAAGTGAGCACTGTCAACTTTGTATACTGTGTTGTAATTGAAATCAATATATTTAAAAATGTAGAAAAACATCAAACGTAACACATTTCAATTGGTATTCTACTGTTTAACAGTGCGATTAAAACTGTGATTAATCGCGATTATTTTATTTAATCGTGATTAATTTTTTTTAGTTCATCGCGTGAGTTAACTGCAATTAATCGATAGCCCTAATTGTAAGGTTACTCACTAGTGATCAGCTACTTACACTGTTTTAAAATTATGACATATGTCTTTAGGAAAAACACATGCTAGCAAAGTCTTTGAAATTCTTCATACGTGTGTGGTTTTAAAAAAAAGTTGATAACATTTTTGGCCTAGCAACTTTGACAATGTCTCTTTAGGAAGAAAACATTAAGATTGCTTACATGTATCCATTAGCTGCAAGCATATCAACCATGTATCTGGTATTTGGAAGTTGCCATCCAAATATATCTTGAATCACAATCACAGCTTTTTCCATGCTGGCAGATGGTTTGCAAACATACGCCTTGATGTGCTCAACTTGCACTTCATGCCCAAGGCCCCCATACTCAAACCTGTCTCCAATATCACATGGACAAGGTCTCGCTTCATTGGCCATCTGGGATACAAACATGGAAAGGACTAAAGATATTAAACTATTAATATTTAAGTACACACGCAGAAAATGTCCAAATGCAATGTGGTAATGGCACCGTAAAATATGGAATCTATTAATAACGTTAGGCATATCATTGATTTTAGGCATGAACTAATACTTGTCAAACAGCAGAGTTTTTGCTGTATTTCACAGAGAGCTTTAATTTGGTTACTTAGCATATATGCCCTTGGGGGCAGGGAACCAGCTTTTTGATTTGTGTTTGCACAGCACCTAGGTTAATGGAGTCCTGGTCCATGACTAGGGTTCCTAGGTGCTTGTTAATACAAATAATAAAACAATGAAAAAAATTAAGAGTAATATCGCCCTAGATAAGATCATCACAAACTGCTGTTGTGATGAAGTAAGTTTTTTCCCTTCTTTTCTGTGATGTACTCAGTAACTCATAGTATAGATTAGTCTAGTAGTTTTAAAGTTTTGATATGTGACACGGTGCTTTGGAAGTGAATAATCTTTTATGCGCAAGTAAAGATACATACATAGTTTTGATTAAACGTAAGAAATTTTTATGGCAAGAGTTAAAGCTATCTAAAACATTCTGTAATGGGGCCTTTCAGTTTAAAGAAGTTACACTGCTAAAGCAACTTCAACCCCAGGTGTTACAGGTACTTTGAAGAAAGGTGTTTATTTTATATATGGAATGTGATCAATAAGAACATACCTAACAAATATTTTACAAACTTTTCACAAGGTATTTGTTACATATTATAGAAGTGATACATTCTACCGGTATGGTAAAAAGCTTGTGTGAAGTGAAAATCTTTAAGGTGAACAAAAATGTTATAAGAATGAAGTGACCACAAGGCCTGGTTAACTGCTAATTAGCTATTATACAGAGAGCGGTCAGCATATACAAGTGACTCAAACAGAGTAAAGAGAACAGAGCTGATACAGAGGTTTATACAGCTGTTTTGTCTTACTGTTTCATTAAGTTAATGGCTACATTCTACTAGTGTCGGACCAACCAAATGAATCAAATGACTTTATATTGCTGCAGAATGTTTCAAGTGATCCATATAAATCACTCCATTGTGGACTGAATAGTTTACAAATTATTAAACAATGTGGAGAGATTTTACATAAAATTCTGTATGAACTTTAAAATGGACATGTTGCAAAGGTAGAAGAGCACTGACAAAGAACATGCCAACTGTTACATAAAAGTAGATGTGTAAAGTTGACTACACTAAGTATGCTCATGGAAACCATCCTGTGGAGGCAGAATGCTGATCAGGTCCTGGTATAGGATGGTCTAAATAGTTGTCTGTCCAAATGCAAAACTGAGGACAAAAAAGTCTGCATACCCATATGACCAGATGATTTACACAAATTGGTATGGCCCAAGAGGTTTTGTACCTATGGACTTCAATTTCCGGTAACACAAACCACAAGCAGTGAACAATTCCAAGAGCAAAAAACACAGCATTTGTTCTGTCTTTGGATGGTGAGAAGGCACAGGACTTGTACTCTGATAGACCACTTCAAAACTTAGTAAGAAGTATCAGTTGTATGTTGTTCGATTCACATCAGCTTTTCAAATGGAGAAATTCATTGGATTAACTCAACTCTTTATCAGAAACATGCCCTTCTGCTCACGGCAGGGTGGGTATGGGTATGGGTGGGGGAGTGTGGGGGCCTCACCTTTGCTCCGCCCTGCCCCAATTCCACCACCTCCCCCAAGGCCCCCCCCGCCTCTTCTCCGCCTCCTCCCCCGAGCACGCTGTGACCCCACCCCTCCCCCTCCCTCCCGGAGCGCCGGCAAACAGCTGTTCGGCGGCAGGGGAAGCACTGGGAGGGAGGGGGAGGAGTGGGAATGCGGCATGCTGGGGGAGGAGGCAGAGAAGAGGCGGGGGAGGGCGGAGCTTGGCTGCCACTGGGTGCGGGACAGAGGCGGGGGGTGGAGAAGAGCTGGCGGGGCCTTGGACTGCAGCCCAAGCAGAGCAGGCCGGGCCGGGGCCCCTTTGGAGACTGGGCCCAGCGCCATGGCACCAGTCACGCCATTGTAAACCCAGTTCTGCCCTTCTGCCTGTCAGAGTTGGCAGCAACAAGGGCCGGGTTCAGTATCTAGGGGTTCCTTTTCAATAACACAGTGCAAAACCGGCTTGAGCCCCCGCCCAGTGACCTGGGACAATTACATACCACCCCCCTGGGTGCCTCTAAGAGGCACTTCCCCTCTCGCAAGTACAGAGTCTGAGTGTAGCAAAAGCCTTTTAATAAAGGAGGGAAACAATGTGGCATTGCTGGAGAAACACCACAAACAGGATTCATAACACAAACCATGAGAAAAAGACCCACCTCAAGTAAGTTGGGCAGTGTCCTTTTCCCCTCAGGGTCTTAAGTCCAGCAACCCAAAAGTCACCCAACTCACAGATGCTGTCCTTGGACAGTGCAGCCCCAGAGTTCATAAGTTCATCTGCAGAGTTCACCTCCCAGCATGGGTGGAATGGGGGGAGGTATGGAGGCACCTTACACTCTCCACTACTCAGGCCCTCGATGGCCGATTGCCACGCCTCTCTGTGGGGTTTTGCTCCAGTCCTCTCCACTAGCCATGCCTCTCCACCAGTCAGCCATGCCTCTCCACTAGCCGTCCCACTAGCCATGCCTCTCTACCAGCCAGCCACACCCCTGCTCTAGCCACTCACCAATATGTCCTCAGCCCCCCCAACCAATCAACCCAGCTCTCAGTGTTTTCATCTCTTAGTAGAGGAGCCTCACAGCTAATGCATCTGGATAGCCTTCTTACATCAGAACCATTAGCTCAGAGTAGGTCTAATGCATAAACCTAGGTATCAGTGATTTCAGCTCTGCAGCATGTAACAAAACTCTTACTTGAATCTAAATTAGCTGTTATTACACAATAGAAAGAGGAAGGGTCAAGGTGGTGTTTCAGGCCCTCAGACAGGTGGCCCATACTAAACACAACACCACTGCTGCTTCTCAACTCACTGGGCTGTGGAACCCATGTCCCCTGCCTAGCAAGTGTTGCTTAGTTGAGGGTAAGTCCCTCAGTCATAAAATGCCAAGTACAGTTCTACTGTCCTTGATTCACATAACCAGGATAACAACCCTTTATTACTCCTGCCCCAATAACAAAGAGACTGGGGATCCCACAGCAGCCAAAGTGACCATTTGGGCAAGCAGTCCCATCATGCTAGGCAGGATGGGTGTGCCCATGCAAAAGAGCTGAGCCCCTGAAGTCCTTTTCCACAGCTCACCACCAGGGTTTTAACAAATGTCTTAGTGACACATCAAAAACACCTTTTAGCCTAGGGGAGGCATATCCTAAGTGTGACAGGAGACCAACATGCTAAATCACACACCCCTACATCTATCTACATTGGGGGGAGGGGAGAGTTACAGAATGAGGTTGTGAGGACTGAAATCAGGTTTTCTTTGGTTTGTTTGGCCTGAATCACTGAAAAAGTTGCCCATGTTCCATAGTGTTTTCTGAAATACAACTTACCCCACATACAATGTATTAGATGTATATAAAGCAACTCAAAGTGAAAAGAAATTAGAGCAAAGCCTACACAAAACCTTTTTTTCATCTGAAATATCTCAATCTCCATTTCATTTCCCTGTGTCATGGTGTTGCAGTTCTCTGAGTTTGTTTTTAAAACAGTAAATCATATGTACTTTGGAACTTTTCCCTCCACCTAAAATTGTAGATTAGATTAAATACTAACCTTTGGTGTCTTGTGCTTGGCTGAGCAGTTGATTCAGTGCTGTTGCTGTTTAAAAATACAGCAATTCTTTTCTTTGAGGGTAATTTATTTAAAACTGTCCAACTTCAGGAAGACGTGACGAGGCTGTTCAGGAAGACTGAACAAGTCCTGACAAGTTGTTTGGCTTTGTCCTGACCCTGGACTTGTATTGCCAGATCTTAGTTAATGAATCACAATTTTATCTGCAAGACTTAACCGGGTGTGTATTTAGTTATTTTACCTTTTCATTTTAAACAAAGGCTGTGCTGGTTCTAGGTTTATATTTTGGCTTAGTCACAAGATTGACATGTTCTGTAATACAGTGTACAATCCATACACCATTTCTCTAAATATATGGCCTGATTTTTCTTTTATTTACTTTGGTGTAACTGTTGAATTGAGGAGAGACGCTCCTGATTTACACTAGAGTAACTGAAGGCACAATAAGACTAATAGAGATATATCTATATCCCTCCTGGATAAAAATGTGTGGGAGTGGTGCCCATCAATCCTCACTGTACCACATACAGATGCACTATGACACTATACGTAGATTGTACCATTTCCCATGTATGAAAAGGCAGTGAGCATTATCTGAAGACTTGGTGAGAAGGCCACAATCCTCACAGTGGGAAGGGTCCCCTGCACACACCAGCAGTAAGTAAAGAATGCCTCTGAGCAAACAGGGGAGGGGCAACTGAGGAGGTAGGTTCTCTTACCAACTTCACTGGTTTTTCTCAACGATGGTAGCACATCAAACTCAAACTCCTCCTTGCTTCCAAGGCCCCTACCTCATGCAATCTCTGACTTGGTCTCTTTTCAATTCCCCCACTCCCGCCTTTCCAATTAGGATGAAAGAAAATAGGGCCTGAAAGAAAGATACTGTGACACTCTACACCCTGGGGGAGCACCCTGTAACCCCCATATTCATCATTTGTATATAATTGTGATATTGCATATAAAGCATGCATGTGAGGTGTCATGGGAAAGATTATGAACTGCAGAAACCCACTGTTCCATCTAAATGTGTATATCATTAATGCATATGAAGTTATAATAATTGTGTTGTATGGTTGCCACTAAAATATGCTGTGGGTTTGGGAAGCGCCCAGATACTAGGACCCCAAAGATAATAACCAGGGGGTAACCAATGCCCGTGTGGGTGTCGAACAACCATCAACAGCCATTGTCCAGCAAGGGAGTTACAATTCAATAATTCACTTGCATAAGGCCACACCAGGGGAGTTGCTTATCCTTGCCTGGTGACTCAACAATGCCCAGCAGACATTCCTTGACTTATGTTCTCCAAGCACATGGACTAAGCGTATAAAACAGAACACAGGGGGCACAGACTTGGTCCTTTCTCTTCTCCCCCACCTACGCTGAAGGCAACAAGAATGCTGGAGCTGAAAAAACTGGTCCCCGCGCTAAGAGAGAAAAGCTGCATATGAAAGACTGTAACCAAATGGCAGTATCAGGTGGGGTGAGAAAAACTGCTTAATCTAGATGTTACCCCATCTAATAGGGTTGAGAGTTTAGACTCCATGCTTATATTTTATTTTGGTAACCACTCTGACTTTTTTGCCTATCACTTAAAATTTATCTTTTGTAATCAATAAACTTATTTTAATATTTAGTGAGTTTGCCTGAAGTGCTTGGTAAATCTGCTCTGGTTTACAAAGGCTGATGTATATCCACTTTCCATTGATGAAGTTGGGAACCAATTAATAAACTTGCATTGCTCAAGAAAGGGTCTGGAGCAGTGCAAGATGGTGTATTCCTGAGGTACACGGCTAGGGGGATTTGGCTGATGCCTTTCTCTGTGTGATTCATGAGTGTCTCTGGGAGCATTCATGCAATTTAACTGGGCGTGGGGCTCCACATACAGGTGTACAGAGCTAAGGTCCCTATAAGCTGCGCAGCCATGCAGCAGCCTATTAAGCGCCAGGGAGGAGCTGCGGGAATCTGCCCGGACGGTACCTGCCACGGCTGGGGGAGGGGCGCCCCTCCCCTGGACCCAACCCCAGCCCTGGACCTACCGCAGCCAAGGGAGGGGCACCTATCTCGCGGCCCCAGGTGCTGCTGCGGGGAGAGAGAGGTGAGGGGAGTCCTCTCTCACTGCCATAGCCCCGGGGAAGCCTGCTCCCCAAACCTTTCATCCCCAGCACCCCAACCCTCAGCCCCAGCCCTGAGCCCCCTCCCACACTTCAAACCCCTATGCCCCACCCTCACCACATGAATTTTGTTATGTGCACCAATATGGAGGTGATGTGTCACACATCACCTCCATATTGGTGCACATAACAAAATTAATTCCGTGCATGGGTGGGAAAAGTTAGAGGTAACACTGGTGCTGAGTGGTAACAGCACCTGGAGGAGTTTGCTGCTTGCCACCAGCAAGGCATTGTGAGAGACAACCCAGAATAGTGAGAAAAAGGGCATAGTAGTCCCAAAGCCCTAGGTTTCACCCCAGGGTTCCTATCACATATACTTATAGCCCTTTCCCCTATCCTTTGTCTGTCTTGTTTATTTGGACTGTAAACTCTTTGGGTGTGTCTCCACTGCAACTGGGAGCATGCCTCCCAGCCTGGGTAGCCAGAAACACCCCAGCTCTGCTTGAGCTAGCATGCTAAAAATATCAGTAGATGTTGTGGCACAGGCAGCAGATCAGACTAGCCACCCAAGTACAAGCCTACCCAACCCCCTAGGTCCAAGTTCGGGTGGCTAGCTCGTGCTGCCACCTGTGCCACAACATCCACACTGCTATTTTCAGTTCTCTAGCTTGAATAGATCTAGTGCATGTCTTTCTACCTGGGCTGGGAGGCACTCTGCCAGCTGTAGTGTAGACATACCCCTTGGGGCAGGGAGTGTCTGTCTAAATATGAAGCGTAAATAGCACAATACCATTTCAGTAGTCGGGGGTCACCAATGTCGTCAGATGTTCGGCTGTGTGCGTGTGTTCTTTGTGTGCTGTCCTAGCTCTGCGCAGACAGTTGGCACAGCAGACCTCAATCGAACTGCCCAATGACCACAAGACTTGGTTTAGTAGCGAAGGCGCCCGGCCAGGTTTATTGTTGACGAAGCATGGTAATAGCACCTGGCAGACTCTACAAGACATGTATGCCCGTGACAATGGATGCGTCTCAGTCAGTGGTGGGACTTTCCGCTGCCCCCAGGCTGGACGAAGGGTTAAGGTGAGGTATTCCAACATTTATAGACAGACAAACCATCTAGCATAAACAGCTTATGCATCACCTTATGCATTTCATGGCATGTTACCTCCCCTTGTACTTTCCTCCTGATGTTTCAGACAAAACATTCCTATTTACCACCTGTCTGTGTACTTTCACTCCTGATGGTTCACACAAAATATCACCATTCATGACTTTTCTCAAACCATTTTATTGTGTGCTAGGTTGGGGTGTTCTTGTGCTGGCCTGTTGGAATGTGTTTCCATATTCAGTGTGTTTTAGCAATGCTAGCAATACTGGTGCCAAGTTCCTGTACCAGACACTGGCTTGTAGGCAAGCCTCTGCTTTTGACAGGGCCTGACTGTTGCTCATAGCATAACTTCTGCTGACTTTGGTTCAGGCCTCAGGCCTTGCACCAGGCCCATGCTTCAGACTCTTTCTTTCTACTACATTGTGCTATTCTCACTTGTCCCCTAGATGCTATTGTAATAGAAATAATAAATAAAAATACACACTATGAGACACTGATCCTGCAAGGGGGTCCATTCCTCTTGAAATGACTGAGGTACGGTCCATGCAAATGGATCTCTTTGCAGCACTGAGTTTTAAAAAGGAAAAAACTGGAAAGCAGGAAGAGGAAAAGGAAAGAAAAACTAGAACGAACAAACAACAATACAGAGTTAGTTAATTTTCTTTATTATTTTGCAATGATACAACAATATTAACATAGAATTATTTGATGCTGTATGTTTATACTCAGAGGCTGCCATTAGGAAGAAATCCTTTAATTTTACTAAGTTATTTTTTTTCACCATGATATCACATGCCAGAAATGGAAAACAGTGCATCAAATTACAATAAGGTAGATAAGATGATACAGTAAAAGTTTCTTGTTTAATAGCAACCATAGTATGCAATTTCACAGTAAGAAGTCCTCATACTTGCTCTACATTATCATTACCATTGAAAATTCCTAACCTGAGGTAAATTTAGGCCAAGTGGCAGCCAGGAGTCTCATGGAGAAAGGAAAGACCAAGGGTCAACTGAGAAAGCAGTTCCTTGTTGTTGCCCTGTCCAACCCCCACATTTTGGGGGAAATTTACTCCACTGATGACATCTATGAAATCCAAATTGGCCATGAGAGCACAAGTCAAACAAGTCTAATCTCTCAGGTTTGGATTCAGCAAAGAATCTAAGCATGTGCTTAAATTAAGAATTGGTGATTTAAGCACATGTTTAAATAAATACTTTGCTGAATTGGGGCCACAATGCACAGTTAATTGTAACTAACCAAAAATGTGAAGAGGATAAACCTCAAGGAACTTGGAGAACTTTTCCCAGCACATTATAACAATATTAAGCTAAGTTAAATCTGAGAATCAGTTAAAAGAATTCAACTTGAAATCATGTGTTAATAACTACAAAAGAAAAATACAATTCATTTTAGTGTCAAAAAGTCTCTGCAATGTTCTTTGTCAGACTTCTATTAATATGGCCTTTGTGTTTTCCCTAAAATATAATTTATCAAATATTTATCCCTAAAATAATTATAGAAAATGCTTTCCCCCTAAAAATATAATTTAATCAAATGATTATCACAGTATACTAAGTGTTTTGTTTTGCAGGTCTGGCTGTATGCTTCTGTTAAATATATTTATTTAGCCAGCTGATCATGTCCTTTCTTGCTTCCTCAATGTAAGGTTTATCTTGAGGATTAATATCTTCTCTCCTGCGATGTACAAAACCATGAGTTTGCCCAGGGTAAATTTTAACTCTGTAATCAACTTTACAGTGTTGTTTCAGCTTCTGCTCCAGTAAGGTGACCTGTAACACAGAACATTCTTCTCTAAGTGATATTGATTTAACCTAGTGTATCTTGCCAGTTCTCATCTTGCCTAATATTTGACTACTTGAAAGACATGATGTATCCTCACCCTGATGCCTTCTCTACTAATCTCACAATCAGGCCAACCTCTTTATACAGGTTCTTTTAACTAGAGGAGAAACTATCTTTGAAATAGGACTCTATAAAATTATACTGTGACACTGACAGATCAGCCAACCTGTGTATGTCCAATAACAACTTAGCAGGCAACATTACAATTGTAATCAAGACAATTTACTTATATGTGAACTTCAAAGAGATGTACTAGACAGGGCCGGCTCCAGGCACCAGCTGAACAAGCAGGTGCTTGGGGCGGCCACTCGGGAGAGGGGCGGCACGTCCAGCTATTCGGCGGCAATTCGCCGGAGGGTCCCTCACTCCCGCTCGGAGCGAAGGACCTCCCGCCGAATTGCCGCCGCAGATCGCAATCGCGGCTTTTTTTTTTTTTTTTTTTTTTTGCTGCCTGGGGCAGCAAAAACCCTGGAGCCGGCGCTGGTACTAGACCAGCAATCATTAACCCATTCATTTGTAGTTATAGAAATCAAGGGTAGATGCTAAGTGTATTTGTCTGTGTTTACCAATATCCTTTTAGAAGTTTAACAATGTAACCAAATTAGCTAATTCCCTTTCATGTCTTAATTGCCTGACATTATGTATGCAAATGGTTCAGTTAACCTTAAGGTCAAAGATGCAAGATACTGCAGGAAACTAATAATATTATCTACATTGTCTTCAGCTTAATTATCTGTGTTATAATGAGTGACCTGCTGTTGTCTTATAGTGTAACTAAATTACCTGTGTATACATAGAAAATGGAAAAATAATATAAAAGCAAATGTCAACAAACTATCTGCATTCTCTATTCTTCCTCGGGGGAAGGCCCTGCTGTGACAATTTCTGTGAGGAGGCTTGTCAACCTGCTAGTAAGAACATAAGAACATAAGAAAGGCCGTACCGGGTCAGACCAAAGGTCCATCTAGCCCAGTATCTGTCTACCGACAGTGGCCAATACCAGGTGCCCCAGAGGGAGTGAACCTAACAGGCAATGATCAAGTGATCTCTCTCCTGCCATCCATCTCCATCCTCTGACGAACAGAGGCTAGGGACACCATTATTACCCATCCTGGCTAATAGCCATTTATGGACTTAGCCACCATGAATTTATCCAGTCCCCTTTTAAACATTCCTATCGTCCTAGCCTTCACAACCTCCTCAGGTAAGGAGTTCCACAAGTTGACTGTGCGCTGCGTGAAGAAGCACTTCCTTTTATTTGTTTTAAACCTGCTGCCTATTAATTTCAGTTGGTGACCCCTAGTTTTTGTATTATGGGAATAAGTAAATAACTTTTCCTTATCCACTTTATAGTAAGCTATAAAAGAGAAGCCTTGGGCCTGATCCTGTCATCTCAGGTCTGCTTAAACATTAAGCAGGGAAGGTCTAAGCCATGGGTAGGCAACCTATGGCACGTGTGTGAGCTGATTTTCAGTGGCACTCACACTGCCCGGGTCCTGGCCACCGGTCCGGGGGACTCTGCATTTTAATTTAATTTTAAATGAAGCTTCTTAAACATTTTAAAAACCTTATTTACTTTACATACCACAATAGTTTAGTTATATATTATAGACTTATAGAAAGAGACCTTCTAAAAACTTTTAAATGTATTACTGGCATGCAAAACCTTAAATCAGAGTGAATAAATGAAGACTCGGCACACCACGTCTGAAAGGTTGCCGACCCCTGTCTAAGCCATAGGACCAAGATCTCCAGGTAATTACCTGGATTATCCTGGAATTCTCATGGAAAAACTCTAACAGACTCTACACCTGAACTGCCTATTAGACTATAACCCTTTGAATTGATTCCAGAGAGACTTTTACAATCTAGCAGTTTATTCCACCACTGCTATGATCCTGAACTATGAATAGTGAAAATCACTTGTAGTTGTATGTATATTATCCTTTAACCAATCAATAACTTTCTTACTTTTTTTTTTTTTTATATTATTAAACCTTTAGTTTTTAGTTACTAAAGAATTGGCATCAGCGTGATTATTGGCTAAGATCTGGGACTCATACTGACCTAGGGCTAAGTGTCTGGTCCTTTGGGATTGGTGAACCTCACATATAGTGAATCAGGTTTCAGTAACCTCTCACTATATTAGACTTGTTTGCCTAGGTAGGAGCCAAGGGCTGGAATACTTAAAGGCTTCTTTGGTTTCTTGTTAACCAGTGTGGTGCTACCAAAGCTCTTTTGTTACTGTCTCAGTGAATCTAAATAGAATAAACCACCATTTGGGGGGATTGTCTGCCCTATTTCTTGCACTCTGCCCTGAGTGTGGCATTCTCAGTGCGGCCCATGCAGGCACGCGGTCATATATACAAAACATACTGACAAGTCTAATAGCCTCTGAGGAGTTAATGCAAAGATCACATATTGTTATTTGTTACAGGTGGAATATGTAGCAATGTTTAAAGTTAAAGCTGCAGAAGCATTTCCATTCATGAAAATTGCAGAACTACTAAGTGTGGTATGTAACTGTAATGAGGTGGAGTGGCCTTATTCCCACACCAAGGGGATTAATTCACCCTGTTGGACACAGCTAGCCGTGCTCCTTCCCCCTTGCAGGAAGTGCGGGGGCGGGACAGAAAGTATAAGGGCAGAGCCTGGCAGTTCAGTGGGGGTTAGATGAGGGAAAGAACCAGATGTCCTTTCCAGGAAGCTGAAACACCCACAGAGCTCACAACCAGCTGCGGCAGGCAACGATGCTCATAAGCCAGCCTGGGGAAAAGGCAAGGAATCCAGACCAGACATGCAGAGAGAGACATCCAGCGCGCAGACAGGGAACCAGGTCCCAGAGACTATGGAGCAACTCAAGCAAACACCAGTAGGAAACAGGCCAGGGAAAGGAGACACTGGGCCTGTTGTGTTGCCGGGCGGTGAAGCAGCAACCTCGCATTTCCCCACCAACCCAGCAACAGGATCACCCATCACTTCTAGGACCCTGGGCTTGGACCCAGTGGAGCAGGGTGGGCCCAGGTCCCCTTACCCTGCTCCATACTCTGTGCTCGTCCAGCCGCTAACCCCTAGGCCAAGGGGCCTGAGCCATTGCCTGTTTATTGCTCAGCCCACACTCAAGGGGCCTGAACTATTGACTGTTTACTCAGCCCATGCCCAGAAGGCCTGAGCCCTTGGGTATTTATTGCCTTAGCTCTCAGCCAGGAGCCCAGAGCCACAGACTTCTTACTAGCCCAGCACCCATCCAGGAGGCCAGAGCTAGCACATGCCCAGGGGCTCGGCCATGAACCAGGACGACTAAACGCCCCACTTGGCACAAGCACCAAGTTCCCACTGCCACTGAAGGGGGTGTCCCAGAGGAGACTTGAGAAACCTTACAGTAACCTATCACTTAAATCAGCTCCTGTACTATATGACTGGAAGATAACTAATGTAACACCAATTTTTTAAAAAGGCTCATAGTCGATTCTGGCAATTACAGGCTGGTAAGCCTAACTTCAGTACCAGGCAAAGTGGTTGAAACTCTAGTAAAGAACAGAATGATCAGACACATAGATGAACACCATTTGCTGAGTCGACATGGCTTTTGTAAATGGATATCATGCCTCACCAATCTATCAGAATTTTTGGACAAGGTCAACAAATATGTGGACAAGGGGGATCCAGTGGATACAGTGTACTTGGACTTTCAGAAAGCCTTTGACAAAGTCCCTCACCTGGCTCTTAAGCCAAGTAAGCTGTCAAGGGATAAGAGGGAAGGTCCTCTCATGGATCAGTAACTAGTTAAAAGAGAGGAAACAAAGATTAGGAATAAATGGTCAGTTTTCAGAATTGAAAGAGATAAATACTGGTGTTCCCCAGGGGTCTGTACTGGGACCAGTGCTGTTCAACATATTCATAAATGATCTGGAAAAAGGGGTAAACAGTGAGGTGGCAAAATTTGCAGATGATACAAAATTACTCAAGATAGCAGTCAGCTTTGGACTTAACTAAGAGTTACAAAGGGATCTCACAAAATTGGGTGACTGGGCCACAAAATGGCAGATGAAATTCAATGTTGATAAATCCAAAGTAATGCGCATTGGAAAACATAATCCCAACTATACATACAAAATGATGGGCTCTAAATTAGCTGTTATCACTCAAGAAAGAGATATTGGAGTCATTTTGGATAGTTCCCCTGAACATTTTGGATGTTAGGAACCATTAGGAAAGGGATAGATAATATCATAATGCCACTATATAAATCAATGGTATGCCCACACCTTGAATACTGCGAGTCGTTCTGGTCATCCCATTTCAAAAAAGATATATTAGAATTGGAAAAGGTACAGAGAAGGGCAACAAAAATTATTAAGGATATGGAACAACTTCTATATGAAGAAAGATTAAAAAGACTGGGACTTTTCAGCTTGGAAAAGAGACGCCTTAGGGAGGGTATGATAGAGGCCTATAAAATCATGAATGGTGTGGAAAAAGTGAATAAGGATGTGGTATTTACTCCTTCACATAACACGAGACCCAGGGGTCACCCAATGAAATTAATAGGCAGCAGGTTTAATACAACAAAAGGAAGGACTTCTTCACACAACGCACAGTCAACCTATGGAACTCATTGACAGGGGATGTTGTGAAGGCCAAAATTATAACGGGCTTCAAAAAAAGAATTAGATAAGTTCATGGAAGATACCATCAATGTCTATTAGCCAAGATGGTTAGGATGCAGCCCCATGCTCTGGGTGTCTCTAGCCTCTGACTTCCAGAAGCTCAGAATGGACAATAGGAGATGGATCACTGGATGATTGCCTGTTCTATTCATTCCCTCTGAAGCATCTAGCATTGGCTCCAATTGGAAGACAGGATACTGAGCTAGATGGACTATTGATCTGACCAAGTATGGCCACTGTTAGATCCTTATTCTAAAGGGTTCTCTACAGAAGTTTATAACGATGGGCTGCAGTTTGGCACATCTGACAACTTGTGAGTGAACGATACTGAAAACTTAAGGCAAAAATATTGCAGCCAATTTTTAGTATGAAGCAAGTGCAGCTGAGATTGGGGAGAAATATTTGAGACTTTTTTTGAGTAGCTCAGCAGAAGGTGGTAGAAATGGGAAATTTGGCAGTGACTCAATCCCTAAGTCACCAATGTGAATGTCAGTAGTTCTATGAAAACCAGTTTTAATTTTGCTGAGTGAAGGCTTTTAGAAAATGTACTTTGTGCATGCACACTGGTTTGTATTATAGGATAAACTAAAACTCCATCAAATAACAGTATGAAGCTGGCGCATTTGCAATGACATTTGAAGACAAAACACTCTGTGCATGTGAGTAAGCCAGTAGAATATTTTCAAAGAAAGCTTTCTGAGTTCCAGACTGGCCAGCTTAAAATTAAAAAAACGTCAACTATTTCTACAAAAGCACTCAAAGCTTCATATGCTGTCTCCCTTCTTGTAGCAAAAGCAAAGAAGCCATACACAACTGCACATGATCTGATTCTGCCTGCCACTGTAGCTCCTGTAGGAAACATGCTTGATAAAAAAGCAGCCAATACTCTCAAGAAAGTACCCTTATCAAATGACACTGTGTGTCACAGAATAGAAGGCATGGCTGAGGATACTGTCTCTCAACTTGTAGAGAAACTTAAAATGGCAAAAGCATTTGCCCTTCAGCTTGATGAGTCCATGGATATTAGCGGAGAAGCTCAGTTGATTTCTTACCCTGAAACCACTGATATCAACAAGCACATACCGTGCTGCAAAAGTATAAAGGCAAACTCAAGTGGAGAGGACATTTTTAAACTAACTGACTTTTTTTTTTTTCTGAACATGATTTGAGTTGGAATTTATGCAAATTCATCTGGGACCACTGCAATGACTGAGAGAGTGAACGGACATGTCACTGCCTCCCAGAAGGACAAGGCTCCCAAGTGAAAAACAGGCTCAGGTATTGCACTGAAATGTAAGTACGATATTTATATTGCAATCAATTTATTTTACAATGATATGGTAAAAATGAGAAAGTAAGCAAATTTTCAGTCATAGTGTGCTGTGACACTTCTGTACTTGTGTGTCTGATTGTGTAAGCAAGTTGTTTTTAAGTGAGGTGGAACTTGGGGGTACGCAAGACAAACCAGACTCCTGAAAGGGATACAGTAGTCTGGAAAGGTTGAGAACCACTATTGGAGTTGCACATTCCTGGAGAAGCAGAATGAGCAGAATTCCCTTTATAACATATAGATGTGTATGGAAGCATGCAAGGCTCTGAAGGAGTCATGCCTCCTTCCACATGATATATGAAGATAATGTATGGAATGAGGCAAGGGCTCATTGCCTTATTAAGCACTCAAATAGTGCTGGACAGGCTACAGCTGTCTAGAGANGCCCATGTGATTCCGAATCTCCATTTTGTGACTGGATTCTACAGAGGGTGAGGAGGGGGTCTCCACCCACAAGAGACAGTCTATTTAAACCCGTGTGAGACCCCTCCATTTTGTCTTCAGCTGGCTAAAGGAGAAGCCTCTCCACCCCCCCAGGATATTTGAAGGAAACTGGAACAAGGACAGTAACTACAGGGGGTGTGAGTGATTGCTGGACCCAGGCTAAAAGAAGATCAGCCTGTAAAAGGGAACATTTTGGAACTGGTGAGGATCTTATCTATATTTAGTGTAATTAGACATAGATTTGCGTATTTTATTTTATTTTGCTGGGTAACTTACTTTATTCTGTCTGTTACTACTTGGAATCACTTAAATCCTACTATCTGTATTTAATAAAATCACTTTCTACTTATTAATTAACTCAGAGTATGTATTAATACCTGGGAGAGCAAACAGCTGTGCATATCTCTCTATCAGTGTTATAGAGGGCGAACAATTTATGAGTTTGCCCTGTATAAGCTTTATACAGGGTAAAACGGATTTATTTGGGTTTAGACCCCATTGGGAATTGGGCATCTGAGTGCTAAGGGCAAGCACACTTCTGTGAGCCGTTTTCAGGTAAACCTGCAGCTTTGGGACAGGTGATTCAGACCCTGGGTCTGTGTCTGGAGCAGACGGGTGTGTCTGGCTTCACCAAGACAGGGTGCTGGAGCCACCGAGCTGGCCGGGAGAACAGAAACAGAAGTAGCCTTTGCACATCAGCTGGCAGCTCCCAAGTGGGTTTCTGTGATCCAACCCGTCACAGAGGTAATTTTATTTTTCTTCTTTAAAAAGTCTTGCTATTTCCATACGAACAACCTTACATTCAAATAACCATACTTTGAAAGTGAAGTACTCAAAAGCTAGGAAATGCCAGATTTAAGGTTGCCCATGCAACTGTAACTCTGCCCCCCTGTACATATGCATCATAATATAGTTTTTAATTAGATGACCACATACTATTTTTTCCACAAGGCCTCAGTCTCTTTCAGCACATGGCTCTGATGGTGAATGAGGCTGGGGAAGAATACTGCATCAGTCACTACCGAAGCTATGTGTAGTAAATGAGACAGGGGTCCACAGAACTCAAATGTCAAATACATCTACAAAAACCAGGGCCCCAGTCATTGTCACCAAACATCCTTCATCCCTCTGTCCCCATCTCAGTCCCTATTCAATACCTCCATCCCTAGGGAAAGCCTGGGAAAACAACTGAGTCTTTCAGTGTCATGAGGGTTACCTAAATCCATGCTTTTGTGAACCCAGGTGGGATGCGAGTTCCATAGCCAGCGAGTCTGCTCAGAGAATGCCCCATTCCCGATTACAGCAGGGTGACAGCCTTAGCAACTCCAAAGGATCGAAATTGCTATGACATCTCAAGAGAGGGGTGAGATTTTGGAAAAAGCTGTTACCTGTGTTACTAATACCAATTCTGAGGGGAAAAGGGGAAAACTTTTAAAATGCCATTTTCTGTTTTTGTTTTGGTTTCTTGGTCCTTCACTCAGCTTAGACAATGAAAACAAAGCTAGTCAATTTCCATTTTCTTCTCTCACTCTCTGGTTCTCATGCACTACCACCAGGTTGTTCTGTGTTTCAGCTTCCAAGACTGACGGGATGGGTTCAAGTCCAAAAAGGAAAATAATACTTATCAACAGAGGTTTCATTTAAAAAGCAACTTACTTGGTCAAGAGGAATGACATCATCTTTTTCACCAAAAATGAAAAATGTAGGCTTCAGTAAATTGTATCTGTCATCAGAGTCCTTGATTATTCCTAGGAAAAAATTCAAAAAAAGTGTTTAAAATGTAGTGATACAGCTTCCAAGGTGAACTGTATATTCAAACACAAAGTTTCTCTTTGCTTCAGCAATATTCATTTCTGTTTCATTATTCAAATGTTTCTGCACCAAACACTAGGTGTACATCAGCTTTAAAATCACACAATTTAGAACACAGCTAAAAAACCCTTTGAGACACTCAAGAGACTAAATCCCTTTTGAACAAACCCATCAAGCAAAAGACTGAATATCTGAATTAATAAGATTTGCAAGTTATCCTGTGGGCTCCTTTGGACCAATGGGGGAAGAAAATTCTGTTGGAAACAGCCAAAGAATTATAATCTGGGACTGTTAGCAAGGCTAACTCAGCTGACCTCAGCTTTTGGGACAGAGCATAAGGAGAAATGTAGGTCCATACCTGAAAGGAAATGTCACAACTTCTTTGCCAACTCAAGATAAAGAAAGCACTCTTGGCCACCTCAGTTGGAACTATTACACATATGTAAGTGGGCCTGATTGCATTCCCATGCATTCTGCACTTACCATAGACAGACACACCTGCCTTTAACTCATGATATTTCATCATCAGGTGATGTACGACAATTCCACCCCAGCAAAATCCGACAACACTGATCTTCTTTGCACTGCATTGCTGCTTTAGATACTTCAAGACAACATCAGCTTCCCTACAACATATAAACACTTCCTGAAAATCGGAAAAGAAAATACAAACGTACATAAAATTGTCCCCACCTTCTCCTACTGTGTTTTTAATGTATATATGCTTTTTTTTAAAGACAGATATCTGAGCCAGAGATTAGGGGCTGATAATCTAAAATGCGGGTTGACAACCATAACTCAGTTTCCAAAAAGAGATGAGTATTTAATATAATTAGTTCATCCAGAAAGGGACAAATGAAAGGAAGACATGAATCACACATATTGGAAGGAAATACAAATGTGTGGAAACAGAATAATTTATTACACTACAGACCTCAGCGGCAGAAGAATTAAAACTGATCTGTGAAGATGGCTCAATTCTTATCTTGTATATAAGTATTAAAAAAATGTGCTGGAGCAGTCTCCGGGGAATGCCATTAACTAAACAATTATTATGTTGATAATAACTGTAATTTAACTCTTGCACAAAATGTCTGGTGTACTGCAGGAAGAGAAGTGTAACAAATCTGGAAAAGGTCTGCATATTGCTCTAACAGCTGGATTTCCAAAACATCAGGTACTCCACCAACACCAGCTATCCCAGAGGGAGACATGACCACTGCAGAGGTATTAAAGGGAGCTGATATTGTGGGGGAGGGGGAAGATGTAACATATGAGACTACACCCTACCCAAACAACTCTTTACTTCAGATACTATCCCTACTCCCCTGCACCTGGGCATGTGAAATATGTATGAGACCAACAGAAGACTCTACCACCAATTCCTCAGCACTAAAACCTCCAGTGAAGGGCCAGACACTTTGTCTGTCCAACTGGGACCAACATTTAGAATATGTAAGGTACAGGGAGGAAATGCCAGGCAGAGCCTAACACAGGGGTCGGCAACCTTTCAGAAGTGGTGTGCCGAGTCTTCATTTATTCACTCTAATTTAAGGTTTCACGTTCCAGTAATACATTTTAATGTTTTTAGAAGGTCTCTTTCTATAAGTCTATAATATATAACTAAATTATTGTTGTATGTAAAGTAAATAAGGTTTTTAAAATGTTTAAGAAGCTTCATTTAAAATTAAATTAAAATGCAGAGCCCCCAGACCGGTGGCCAGGACCCGGGCAGTGTGAGTGCCACTGAAAATCAGCTCGCGTGCCGCCTTCGGCACGTGTGCCATAGGTTGCCTACCCCTGGTCTAACACCTCCTCCCCTGAGCCATTGTCTTGTGCAGAGGAGGTGTGATGCTCTCCTGCAAGCGGGCAATAAGGGCAATGAGCCAGGAGTATGCCAGATGTGGATCAGTTGTGTCTTCCATAATCCCTGCGCTGCTTAACAAAACCCTGACAACCCTCACCCCCTCTCAAAATCCCAAGAGGGAGATGTGCTTTTCAGTGTGCCCAGAAGGGTAACAAAGCTGGGCTCTGAGGAAACAAGGGGGAAGTGAATTCTGAGGCCAAGGACCCTCATGGAAAGCACCCTGCCAACGGCTCCTTCTCATTTATACTCAGGAGACACCAACTCCAGCACCTTTGCTGATCACAGCTGTAGCAGTATGGCATGGGTGGGGAGGGGGTGGGGAGGGGAAAGAGTCTCGCAGGCAACCAAGACCAAAACCATTTTAAGCTTGACATGTAGAAACTAACACCTTGAATTCCCTTGGAAGCTTATTAGAAGCTAGTGCAGTGCACTGGTGTAATTGTGCTTCCAACTTAACAACTGCAGCATTCTGCACCAGCTTCTGCTTCCAAACGGTCCCAAGGTGTAGCCCTAAGTGGAGCATATGACAGCAATCTAATCCTGAGGTGACAAAGGCATGGATAGTTGTGGCAATATCCCCTTCATCAGAGAGAAATGTCTTGCCAGGTGCAAATGGAATAAAACGCTCTTGGCTACTGCCAGTACCTGGGCACCCAGGAGCAGCTCAGAATCTAACAACGCCAACATGCATCAGTTTTATAAATAGCGGTCATGCTCTCTCCACGAGAGGTACTGGCTGCTTCCACTGGCCACCAACATTCTCTCATCTTGTCTGGATTGAGTTGCAGCCAGCTAGCTGTCATTCAAGACCCTTTCTAGTCACGGAGTAATTTGTTCTATTGCTCCAACCATGTGACTGAGATGCAGCTCTAAGCATCAGCAACACACTGAATAAATCAGACTCCATATCTGCTCCCACAGCCCTCATGTACACACTGTACAAGAGAAATGACAATACAAACCCTGTGGTACCCTGTAGGAGAGAGCCTTTGGAGCAGAGGAACAATTCCCCAAAACTATCTTTTGGGATCTCTCAGAGGTACGCACAGAGCCATACAAGAGCAGCTCCATCCACCCTGCCAAGACCCATAAACAAGCCAACAAAATCTTATCATCAAAAGACTGTTAAAAAATTGGCACAGACACTATCTTTGTCCATTGCTAGGAGGAGGTTATCAACTAATGCAACCAGTGCAGTTTCTACCCTTTACCCAGGTCCAGACTGACAGAAGTCAAGGCCAACTGAGGAATCAAGAAACTGCCACAGCTGCCCCACCACAACCTTCTCAATTACCTTTCCACAAAAGTGGGAAGAGGGACACAGCTCAACAGCTTGGCAAAGTTGATATCAAGGGTAGTTTCTTGAGCAGTGGCCTCACAGTAGCATCTTTCAGAGCTACTGAAGCTCTGTCCCTCACTCCACCTATCACAGGGACACCCTAAAAATCTTAACTGACAATGGACCAGTACTTTCCTATTGGCCTTACTCCGCCAAGGAGGAAAAGGGTCCGACTCACAGGTTTTAGCATGAAGCACCTCAGCATCTCCATTACCTCAGTGAGCAATACTAGCTGAAACCCAAGCAGAGAAGACTCAATGTCTGTCCCCTCAAGTTATTGTTCTTTCTTCCTTGCAATAAACAATTGAATCCAAATCCAAGCAATTTTGTCTGCAAAATAATATGAAAATTCTTGACAGTAAAAAAAGATTGTATTCTAACTGTACATACTAACTCTCTTAGGCAGTGAAGATTCATCCAGATGTCAACCACTGGGACAGTTATGCTGTGAACAGCTTTTCAGAAACTATGGTGGAACCAAGGAAACCTTTCCACACCACTCTGGCATATAATCTTAAAATACTGATATGTTTCAATTGGTCAGTCTCAGAAAGAGACTTCTGCCTTTAGCTGTCTCCTCTCTCACTTCATCTCTCACAGGTCATTTATAAGCCCTGGTGACCTGCGAGGACACAATGTTTAGCAGCTATTGCATCAACATCAAAAGACTATAATAAAGTCCTACCAATAAATGATAGAGTTCTCTGCTGGAAGAGCAACTTCAACCCCCTAAGGCAGTCTGGTCCCCGCCACCGCCAAAGGTGGATCATTTAAACCGGCTCATCAGGCTGGTAGGCGAGGTGAACCCCAATCTCAGACCAAAGAAAAGAATAGTTGATCCACGACAAGGGATGGAGTATCCATCCCTCTGACATCTTACTTGTCTGTTTTTCTGGGATCTCGTGTTTTCAGCCATTCATCAAAGGTGGACCAGTCATCAGAAGGATTCCAAGGTTCTTTTCCCTCAAAAAAGTCGGGGCAGATGGCTCTGTATGAAAAATCAATAAGTTCATTTATCAAATCCTGAGATGTTTAGTGGTCTTTTAAACCAAGGAATGTTTCCATTAATCTGTGAGATGGTAGTGATTTCACTCCCCTCAATTTTGTCCTTTGTTACATATTATTAATAATTCTTCAAAAGTATGAATAATTATTTTTAAAATATATACAAATAAATATGATTTTCTTAACAATATTCCTTTAATGATTAAATCACATAAGCTCATTTGCCATGATAATGGGGATAGGGATACTCCCTTTTTTTGAGTATTTAGACTGAAAACTCTTTGGGGAAGATGATGTTTCTTACTATGTGTTTTACAATGCCTCGCATAGTGGGACCCAGTCTGAGATGGGGTTTGAAGGTACTACAGTAATACAAACAATAAAATAGTTATTAACTGACCTCCTAAGGAACGATTGAATGAAATAAATGGCCAAACTCAAGTCCTGAAATCCTGAGGGTTCACATTTCAGATTTTGTGGGCAATATCATGCCATCAGTGCCTACAAAGAAGTCCCCATTTAATTTAATACGAATTTCTGTTTAAACAATGCTGACACAAGATGGCCCTGTATTCTTAAGATTAATGTGAGATTTAACATGAGCTATACATAATGTCACTTAAATCAGACTATTATTTGGAGAATGAATTTATCACCCAGGACTGCACTACAAATACTGAACAGATTCCTCTCCACAGGAGCAAGCCTGTTGAGATAACACAGGGTATTTTCCTTAACGAGGGCCCTGAAATTCAGACTCAAGGTCTGTCCGTCCCAGCGATGCTCTGTGGGGAGGAGCAGGAGGGTGGAGAGTGCTTAAAATAAACTGTGTTCCTGCCACTAGATGGTAATGTGCCAGTCCAACCAGTCACATCCTACACTGAATGCCCACCCTGCTCACATCTCTGTGTACTCAGCCAGTTACCTTACAGGAGAGGGAGCCAAAAGCTGCCTGCCTGCCAGCTCTCCACTCTCTCCCCACCTTGCGAGTGAAGTGCAAACATCAGACTATCAGAAATTAATGGGCAGTGGAGAGATACTGAGCTACAGACCCAAGGTGGACAAGCTTTGGAGCATACACAGAATTCAAGCAGAGAATTATTGTCCTGTTGATTGACACATTCAACCACTAGATAAACCCCAACCAACCTATAGGATAGGCACTAGTTCCAAAACCAGACATCAGTTTCTTGAGATTAACAATTGTCCTTCGCTGCCATTAATTTTAATTCCATTTTCCTCAATGGGCTGCAGCCACTGAAGGGGGCCAGCACTCAAAGCCAGAACATTACAAAATTAGGCAGAGGCCTGCTTTTCTGGAGCAGAGTTCAAGGTCCAGCTCCCCAGGTGTGGTTGTAATTACACAGTAACTGCCTGTTTACAGCACATGGATTTGCTAGAAATTGGTATCCCACTGTTGGATTTAACTCCTATGAACCTCAGAAGCTTGGGACAATCTGTTTCTAGCTTGGAGCAGGGGAAAGAAGGATTGTATGCAATGCACTAGGTGTGGATATATTCCATTACATCTTTTTGGCAAACATTAAAAGAAAAACCATCATGTAGTTCAGACTGAAAGATGTTTTGTTTTAAAGAGAATTTGCACAACCTTATATGAACATGCACTTCTTGTTATCATTGTTTAATTAAATTTCAATGAAAACTGTTTAATTTTTTTAATCACCCACGTTGTTGGACATTCAAACACAACAGCCTTTGTTGGTGCTTCTGTTAGTGCACTGCACCTTGTGCAGCCACTATGTTCAGACAATTGCTGCAGCCTATGCAAAGGAGACTCACTGTATACTGCGGTCTCTCAGGAAGAGTCCACTTTTTTCTTCTTTTGTCTTCTTTGTTCTAAAATAAGTCATTCAGACTAAAAGTATAAGGTTGCTCCTTGTGTATGGAAGACACCATAGACCAGGTCATAATTTGGGCCTAGTGAACGTGAGAATGTCTCTTTAGGAAGAAAACAATAAAAAATAATTGCTTACATGTATCCATTAGCTGCAAGCATATCAGCCATGTATCTGGTATTTGGGAGTTGCCATCCAAATATATCTTGAATCACAATCACAGCTTTTTCCGTGCAGGCAGATGGTTTGCAAACATACGCCTTGATGTGCTCAACTTGCACTTCATGCCCAAGGCCCCCATACTCAAACCTGTCTCCAATATCACATGGGCAAGGTCTCGCTTCATTGGCCATCTGGAAATCTGATGTGAAGTTAAAAGGACAAAGATTCATATATCTCAAAGTACTGTAACTGACCTCACTACAGGGCATCACTGCAACTGCCGTAGTACACAGTGCCTTCTAGATGTCTGATAATAGGGTGTGCTGTGTACCCCCAGCTCAGAGGCATATGGTATAGGCACTCCATGCACTAGGCGCTACGGTACAGTAACTCCTCACTTAACGTTGTAGTTATGTTCCTGAAAAATGCGACTTTAAGCGAAACGATGTTAAGCAAATCCAATTTCCCCATAAGAATTAATGTAAATGGGGGGGGTTAGGTTCCAGGGAAATGTTTTTCACCAGACAAAAGACTATATATATATATACATACACATACATACACACACACACAGTAGAAGTTTTAAACAATTTAATACTGTACACAGCAATGATGATTGTGAAGCTTGGTTGAGGTGGTGAAGTCAGAGGGTGGAAGAGGGTGGGATATTTCCCAGGGAATGCCTTGCTGCCAAATGATGAACTAGTTTCAAGGGTTAACCCATTGTTGTTAATGTAGCCTCATACTCTACAAGGCATCATGAATGGAGGGAGGGGAGACAGCATGGCAGACAGAGACAGAGACACACACCCTGTGTGAGAGAGAGAGATGCGCATTGCCCCTTTAAGTATGCTGACCCCACTCTAAGTACATTGCCTTGTTAAGTAGATCAGCAAGTTGAGACAGCAGCTGCTCCCAGGAAGCTCCCTCCATCCTGAGCCCTGTCATGTCGTCATCACCCTCCCCCGCCCCCCAATGGGGTAAGCGGGGGGCAGGAGCAGGGGGGAAGGGGACACCCTGACATTAGGCCCTCTCTCTTCCCCCCCTGCACAGCAAGCAGGAGTCTCTGGGAGCAGCTCCAAGGCAGAGGGCAGGAGCAGCACATGGCAGTGGAGGGAGGGACAGCTGAACTGCTGGCAATTGATAGCTTGCTGGGCTTCTGCCGCACAGGGAATTTAGGGGAGCGGAGAGCTAATAGGGAGGCTGCCGGTCCACCCTGGTTACAAGCCCCCACCAGCTATCTGCAACGGGCTGCTGTTCCTGCAAGCAGTGGACAAAGCAGGCAGCTGCCAACCGACGTTATAAGGGAGCATTGCACAACTTTAAACAAGCATGTTCTGTAATTGATCAGCAACGTAACAACGAAACAACGCTAACCAGGATGACTTTAAGTGAGGAATTACTGTACAGAGGCCACTCATCCAGTACTGAACTGGGCAGTCCTCTTTTTGAGAGGTTTGTCCCCTGTTCAGTACTGGGACAAAACCGAATGTGGTTTTGTCCAGTATTGGACAGGGATGCCGCTCCACACCCTCTGGCTCTTACAAATGCCCCCCATGTGGTATTCCGGAAATGTGAGAGTGGCCACCTTGCTCAACAGGCTGTAGCCCTCAGTGGGTCCTCATAAATGCTCATGGAGTCCAAGTGTAACAGGAGAGAACTATACTGGGGGCAAATAAATACCATGAGTGCACTCACTTTAACAGCTACAAAATTCAACCCACAGTTCCCAGCTCTGTGCCTGGGGCAATCCACTGTAAGGGTAACTGTGTTTCATTGAGATCCCTCCACACCATGCTCTGGCCACCCATTATATGTAGCCATCTCACATCTCCTGCCTATAGGCTGAGGCCCTGTATCATCCTGCTTTTGTGAGCCCCTTGTCCAGCCTTCAGTCCCAGCTCTCATTCTGTCTGACACCCACCCTTTCCTCCACACAGACAGCAGCCAGGCTGCTGCTCCTGCTCACATGCCTGGTCCCTTCGAACCTCAGCGTGTTACTTCCTTTTCCTGTACCCAAGATATTACAGAGCCTTCTTCTGGCTAGATGATCATTTCCCTCCAGCTCAGCCAGGGTGAGCACTAGGTACCCAGTAATGAGCCAGCAGGTCTGTTACACTTTTTATCTAACAAACTAAGTAGAAATTAGGCTTGCGAAAAAGGAGTCTGATGACATCAGCTGTGTCTGAAGGTCCCTGCTGCACCAGCTTTTGTGTTTCCCTCCAATTCTCTCTAGTTGGCTCCTCTCAAGAGGGTCTCTCTTTCCCAAGCCCACATGGCTGGGAGGGAGCAGTAGGGCCACAGGGGCCTTGGTGCTTTTGGAGAGCATGGGGGAATCTCCCCCTCACAATTCTGCCTTGGGCAATTTCTCTCTGAAGCTACCGAGGCAAATTTAAAGTGAACTGGGCTTTATATCAGTGAAATACGGAATTCAAGCACAAAGATGTGAATAGCCAAACACCCCCCTATCAGGGATGGATTAACACAGGGGCTTTAGGGGCTGCAGCCCAGGGCCCCAGGCTAAAGGGGGCCCCGGCGGAGCAGGGCTCAGGCAGGCTGCCTGATTGCCGTGGCCCCACGCCGCTCCTGGAAGCGGCCGGCTGCTGGCATGTCTCTGCAGCCCCTGGGGGAGGGGAGAGGTGGCTCTGCATGCTGCCCCCGCCCCCAGCACCATCCCCACAGCTCTCCCATTGGCCGGGAACCCCAGGGACGCGCAGAGATATGCCAGCAGCCGGCCACTTCTGGGACCAGCCTGGGGCCAGGGCATGCAGGCAGCCTGCCTGAGCCCTGCTGCACCGCCTGCACCTCACACCCCCTCCTACACCCCAACCCCTTGCCCCAGGTCAGAATCCCCTCCTGCACCAAACTCCCTCCCAGAAAGAAACTAATATAACAGCTGTTCTAGGGTAAGAAGTAGGCTATTTTGAATTAACTCAACTATATTCTACATGTTTTAAGACTGAAATGTTACCACAGAATGGCTTTATGTTAATTAAAAGGCAAGTTTAGTATAGCGTTAATAGCCTCGATGCCATAATTGTGATCGGTTTGTTTTAAATTAGGAAAAAGACTTGTATACAGGGGCCCCACAAAATCTAATAGTCCCGGGTCCACAGGAGAGTTAATCTGGCCCTGTCCCCTACACATGGGGTAAGTGGGGTGCAGGAGCAGGGGGGAAGGGGACACCCTGACATTAGCCCCCGTCTCTTCCCCCTTTGGGAATCCTGGGGGAAACTGCCTCAAGCTCAGCAGCTGTGGAAATGAACCTGAGCTGTGTTTCTGACTGGGTCAGTTGGAGAAGGTAGACCTCATCACTCAAATGGTGGGTGAACACCACCCCTTTAAAAATAAAACTAAACGGTAAATGGATTTTGGTGAAATCCGGTTTAGGCAGAGGGTGAATGTGTGGCCACGTTATATTCATCCCCACACCTCCTTTGTTCCACCCAACATGGAGTTGGGTTAGATAGAGTCCCGGCAATACTAGAATCTGGAATATCTCCTATCCCTGCTCCTTCACCTCATTCCCTCTTCACACCAGTGTTACCCACCATGCCTTCCTTCAGCCTACTTCCCCTGCGGCACTACTCCAAGCAAGTAGTCCCCTCCCCCCCAGCCAATCTCTCATCACAGAACACTGGGATACAGGCAAGAGCACGCAACTAACATCAGAGGGAGAAGCTGCCACCAATTAAGAAGAAACTACAATCCCCAAGACAATCTGAAGACAGACTCCAAGTTGCTAGATAGAAGGCACTTCTAGGGTTCTCTTGCCTATTTGGAATGCTGCTGCTGCTCTTTGAAGCACTGGAAGAACAAGTTTATTGGCTGCTAGCATCCATTTAATGCTGTTTCTTAATTGATGTGTATTTGAGTTGCACAGGGTGTATCTTCTGTTAACTACGTTTTTGTTTGATAAACTTAATTTTAATGTGAATTTATACAATTTGGTTCATTAAAATGTAACTAACAAAAATAAATTATTCCCATGAGATAAATGCAGCCCTCTGAAATTAATGCTGATTTATGGAGAGTGGATTCCATTAAGTAGCCTGGTATACCACTACTTCTATTTGTTTCTATGGTAGAAAAAAATCTTATTTGACAATGAATACCATGCATATAATACCCCCAGGATACAGTTCACATCTTGCTTTTTAGAACTGGCTGGTTTATCAAGTTCTAATAATATCGCAAACAGGGCCGGCGCTCCCATTAGGCGACCTAGGCGGTCGCCTAGGGCGCTGCTATTTTGGGGGCGGGACCTTCCGCCGCCGCTGTTGGGGGCGGGATTTCGGGGGCGGGACCTGCCGCTGCCTAGGGCGCCGGCAAAGCTGGCGCCGCTACTGATCGCAAAGGCAACATCATTGTGCAAGCTTTGGGAAGCGCTTGTCTATCACAGGGGTGGGCAACCTGCGGCACCCGTGTCAAAGGCGGCACACGGGCTGATTTTTAGTGGCACGCTGCTGCCAGCTGGGGTCCCAGCCGCCGGCCCTGCTCAGCGCTATGCCGGCCTGGATTACAGAACCCCAGACCAGCAGCAGGATGAGCTGCTCAGCCTGCTGCCGGTCTGGGGTTCCGGCCACTGGCCCCTTGCCAGCCAGGGTCCCGGCCACCAGCCCCACTCAGCCCGCTGCCGGCCTGGATGGACGGAACCCGGGCCGGCAGCGGGCTGAGCGGGGCTGGCAGCTGGGACCCTGGCTGGCAGGGGCCAGCGGATGGAACCCCAGACCGGCAGCGGGCTGAGCGGCTCAGCCCGCTGCCGGTCTGGGGTTCCGTCTGCCGCCCGCGCTGCCGGTCTGGCACACAAAACCTTTTTCTGGCACGCAAAACCTTAAATTAATGAAGACTTGGCACACCACTTTTCAAAGGTTGCCGACCCTGGTCTAGCATGTTGGATCTTGCAAATAAAAACTTTTATGAGTGTGAAAAAATACAGTAGGATCATGCTGTGTCTGTATTTGTTAGCCACAATCAAGTCATTGATGCTCACTAACCGTGGTGTTTCAAAGAGGGTCCTGAATTCTACATTTTGTCACAGAACTGCTGACTAGATTACGACAATGCACTGTGCTTTGGTGTAAACTTAAACACAATTCAGGGGTTTCATCTGTTGCAGAGAGCTGCCAGGATCCCTCTGGCCATATTATACCAATGCACTACTCTACCTATCTATTACAGCCAAAGGGTTAGTTGTTATATTTAAAGCCCTAAATGGCTTATACTAACTACCTCAGAGATCCTCCTCCTGGCCAGTATATGATCTGTGGGTCCACCTTGTGGACATTTCCTGGAGTGAACAACCATGTGACAGATGTTCATCACATTGCTTAATGCACTACTAGTAGGCACTCAGAACCTACATAGAACAGAACAGAACAGACAGCTTTATTGTCCGAGACCAACAGCAAGGAATTATCATTTGAAGGTCTCCTACATTATAGAATACGCCCCATCAGATGCTCCATCAGAGCTCACGTTCAGTGAATGTTAGAGCTCAAGGCATATTTATACGGTTACATGCAGGCCTTTAATGAAATACTGGCACTTTTAACTTTAACTTTAAAGTCCAATTCACCACAATGTTGATGTGGACATGGAGTAATGCTTCGGTGATTCAGGGCCTTGGACTCCTGTTTTTCATTGTTGCAACCAGGACAAAGTGACAACACATTAAACAAAATCTTATTCTTGCCTTCGGGCAAGTCCTGCTCCTGTCTGAATCAAAAATGGAGTATGGGGAAAGGAACGCAATTTGGGGAACATGTACGTGGAGTTTGCACACTGCCTGCAAGCTCCCTGACTGTCCCCATGCACAAGGTTTTGGGGGTCAGAGGTGGGGCAGGAAGGAAAGGGACCAGTGGATCAATCACTATGCAGATCCATCAGCCATTAGCACTTTCAGAACTGGGACATGGGAGCAACTTCCCAAGGGCCACACCAGCCATTACACAGGAGCTCTGTAGCTGCTTCACAATCTGAGAGAGGGGTAGGGGTGATAATTGCCTCCTCCCAAGTACCCCTGGGAATCCCCTGCACTAAACCTGGACTAAACCTGGCCAATCAGGCTCGGTGTGTGCAGGAGGATTTAGACCTTACAGCACAAATAGGTTTCACTGATTCATAGATTACAAGGCCAGGAGGGCCCAATGTGACCATCCAGTCTGACCACAGGCCATAGAACTTCCCCCAAAATAATTCCTAGAGCATAGCTTTTAGAACGACAACCAACCTTAATTGAAAAACTGCCAGTGAGCTCTTCTGCGAAACTAGTTTATGTAACCTTACTAGTCAGTGCAAGTTATGTGTCCGCCTCTGTACCTGATCCACAGAGGATAGGAGTTTGTTACAGCCGGCGATTACAAAACCTGGATCTTGAGTGCAAGCTGTAGAGACTCCTGCTTTTAGCTGTGGAGGTCCCCAGTGATGGCCAAGGTGGAGGCTGTCACACTTACAGCCCTTCCCACCTCTGTCATTCTGCTGTGGAGATACAGACTGTAGGAAAGATACTATATTTGTATTTCCAGGATGTGTTTAAAAGTGATAATTTAACAAAACTTGCCAACAGGAAGACAGTCTAAACTTGGGATTGGTAACAGTATGGGGGGGGGGGGAGAGGGGGGCTGGCTGTCTCCCTTGTTCTGTGGATTTTGTGCTTACTTGAAAACCAACAAACATTTTGCCAGTGACACCCCCCCCCCTCCTACTTTCTTAGGAAACCCATTTTACTGGCATTATTAAAAAGCCGAAAGTAATCAGGGGGCGGTTAAGAGACAGACACGGTTGTCCTAGAGCCTGTCTGGATAGCAGGGCTGATGATCAGGCAAGGCGCTGAGTGGCCCAGTCACATGAGCGGGCACTGACACGCTGGTCCCCTGCAGGCCAAACCCGGTTGGCTGGAGGGAGGAGGGCACGACTTGGTGCCTGGGGTGGCACAGTGACCTGTGCTACTCCCAAACCGCTTGGTTTTAGTGTGAACAAAACGCAACAACACCCTGTTGGCAGCGGATTGTGTTTCCTGCCTGCCCCTGTGATCACAGCTGGGCTCCTTTCATACCCGCGCGTTTCCCCCGCAGCCTGCGCATCACCGCAGCGCGGCGGCAGGCGGACGGGATCGGGCCCGTGTCCCTGCTCTACTGGGCACCCCGCTCACAGCCACAGCGACTTGGCTTGAATGTGGGGCTTCCCGCTGCGGCACTGGGGCGGGGGCGTTCCCAGGAGCCGGGTCCAAGCCCTGGCTGGCCTGAAGCTCCCCCCACCAGGCCCGCAGGGGGAGCGGCCGCTGCGTGGCTGGCCCCTACCCTGGCTCCGGCCCCGCGAGAGCCTCGCTGCTGCGCCCCGCCACCGACCTGGAGCTCAGGGCGCCGATCGCCCCTTCCACCGCCGAGCGCTGCCAGACTCTGCCCCGCGCAGCTAGCGGGGAGCGGCTCACACACAGCAGCGGCCGGGCGGGAGGAGGAGACTCGGCTGGCCCAGTGGCGAGGGCGCTGCGTATCTGCGTGCTCCTGTCCACCCCCTTCGCTCCACAGCCCGCGGCGTCTGGCAAGGTGCATGCACCCCGCCCCCAGCACCTCGGTCCCTCGGCTCAGCCCCCGCTGCCCGGCGCCTACGCTTGCCAGTGCTTATGATACAGGCACCAAACCACAGAGAAAAATAGGAGGGAGAGGGCAGGGGGACCCAAGCAGGGAGGGGCCAGCGGCTTCCCAGCATGGAACGATCTTGTACATAAGAATGGCCAGATTGGTCAGACCAATGGTCCAGCTAGCCCGGTATCCCGTCTTCTGACCGTGACTGCTCAGCTGCTTCAGAGGGAATGACCGAACAGAACAGGCAATCACCCAGTGAGCCACCCCGGCAGCCAGTCCCAGCCGCTGGCAGTCAGAGGTTGAGGGACACCCTTGTGCCCTTAACTGAGTAGGGAGCAGCGTGTTTACAGCCCTGCACGGCCAAGGGAAAGGTACCATACAATCGCTGCTAGGCTCTGTCTTCGGAGCAGATGCTCATTCCTAATGGGGGCGAGCCCTGTCACCCTCAACCTGCTGCCTCAGTGATTTTGGCTACCCCCAAATGATTTAACTGGGAGATAGCTTGTGAATAGCCTGTAGTCCTCCATTTTCAGCACCCAGGAGAAAGAGCATGGGTCTGACTCCCACTGGTGTAAAAAGAAGCAGTATTTACAGCCTAGAAAACAGAAGTGGGAGCAGCAGTGGGTGGGCAATAAATGAGGCAAGGCAGAGGGAAATGTGACTGAGCTACTGCTGGGACTGCATGGGGGTAGGATTTTCTAAAGTGCCTAGGGAATTTAGGCACACCAGGCCCAGTGAAAGTAAATGGGACATGCTCCTTTCACTCCTTGTGTGCATTTGAAAATTCCTGCCCTGGGGAACAAAGGGCTGTCAATGGGAATGCTGCATTTGGATGGAGCTGTACTTCATCTAAATCAAGGTTTCCCAAATATATCACACCGGTGCCCCTTTCCAGATCAAGAAAAGCTTCCTGACCCTTCTCTCCAATACCTGTGCAGCAGAAATTTTCTAAACTTAGTCATGGTAGAACAACTACTAATTGCCTGAGCAAAGCTAGGTCCCATTCAACTTGGTGGCATTTCTCTGCTTGTCTATTTCTCTTGATGTAACACTATTTCCAAGATTTTTTTATAAATGTGGTGCACGTACAGGACATTCATCTACCCCCCATTGAGAGAAGAGTTCAGCTGCTGATCACTCTAGAAATCCACCACTTCTACTCTGAATTCAAAGAGTCAAGTTAGCATTTCATTTTGTAAGAGCTGCTTTGCTTCAGTATGAAGGGGGAGCTGCTTACAGGGCTAGATTAACCTTTTGGGGGCCCAGCCTCAAATATATTTGTGGGACCCCATGGGACACTACAGCAGGAATGCCGGAACCTCTTCCCCCCACCTTCCCCCTGAGGTCCTGCCTCCACCCTATCATTCCCCCCCCACAACAGACCCTGCCACTCACTACTCTCCCTCCTCCCCCTTCCTCATCACTTGATCCTCTCCATCTTCCTCCCCACCCCAGAGGTTTAAGCAAAGTGAATGAAGCCATTGTATGCTTTGCCTTTATATATCCATATACTTCCTTTCTGACGAACAAGAAAACTTAATCACATGGACCAACTATCCACTTCCAAGAAATACAGGCATAAATATGCAGAAACTTTCCCCCATAAATGAGCCTAGTTTGGTCCTTCATAACCCCATACAATTTTTGACCACTCAGTGCATAGTACTTTCTAAAGCCAGACCTTAATTACATTTATTACTAAATAATATCTTAATCTGATCAATAAGAGTAGTGTTTAATTTCTTTGGCATCCTAAATCAAAGACTTCTGGCCATGGTAACAAACTCTACATAATTATAAAACAAAACTATATATTGTATATATACCAGAGCAGGATTAGAGTTAAAAAACTTGATATTTCAATATCTGCACAGAGGATAAAATGCACAACTTCCAGTAACAACAGTAGAAAAGTATGATGCTCTTCTTACTGTGCTGTAAAGGGTGGGTTAGGTTTTCTTTGTTTGTTTTGGGGTTTTTTTTGCCTTCATCTATCACTATTCCTTCATTTCGGGGCGGGGGTAGCCCAGGGTTGGGCTGTGGGTCAGGAGTGAGGGGCACCAGTAGAGCTGCGTGGGAGCCCAGGGCCTGGCTATCAGGGGGCTGTGGGTCAGGAGTGAGTGGCACCAGCAGAGCTGTGGGATCACAGGGCTGGGCTGGCAGGGGGCTGCCTGGCTCGGTCTCTGGAGTGAGAAAGGGGCAAGCACAGCAGGGCAGGCGAGGGGGTGTCAGTGCCCTGCCAGAGCGAGGTAGGAGTCAGGGGCAAGTACTGCGGGTGGCGGGGGACAGATAGGATCCCCCAGGGCAGCATGGAGCTGGTATCTACCTCTATCTGCCAGAGCAGGGTCCTTGGGAGTGAATTCTCTCTCTCTCCAACTGAGCTGCGCCTGCAGCTCCTCCAGGCAACAGCAGCTGCTCTTCCCACCCTCCTGGTGGGGAGGCTGATTGCGGTTACTCCTGTAACTGGACTATTGACTGGACTTTCCAGTAAAAAAACAGACACCTGGCAACAGGGGCACTGGAATGGGGTGGCCATGGGAGGGCACTTTTTTCCTGCCTTAAGTGCAAGCAACAGGGTTGGGAGGGGGTGGAGAGGACCGAGCGGTGGGCAGGCCCTTGGGGGAAGAGGCGGAGCGGGGCTGGGGAGAGGTGGAGTGAGGGTGGGACCTCGGGGGAAAGAGGTGGAGTGGGGGTAGGGCCACAGTCCGGGCACCTGTGGGCCCTTTCTGTGGTGCCTGGCACCATTGTAAACCCAGTACTGGCTGCTGATGAAAGGTTTCTAAGTTATCGTAAAGTGATACAAAAAGCAAAGAAGTATTGGCAGTCTTTAAGGTGGTTCTTTAAGTCTTTAAGGCAATTCAGTATTTTAACACCTTAAAGGAGGAAATGGTGGAAGTTTTCAGGCTTTCCTTTGGCAGCAAGAGCTTGACAGTGCATGAAACAAACAATGAAGCTAACATGACATCTGATATATCTAAATGATTGAGACCTTATTGTCAAAATCAAATACTGAGGCACTTTTGAGGTATCATTTTTAAGGATGCAAAATACTTTTACAGAATTATTTAAAAAAAAAAAGTGCACTAGTACTAGCTTCTGACTCAACCTTGACATGAGCATATTTCTTAGAGTGGAAGAATTTTTTCCAGTGGCTTAGTGTTCTGAATGAGTTTATAATGAACACTCGACTGGTGTCATTCATGTTTGCATAACAACACCTTTTGACAGTGTCTGCAGTCATTTGATTTGTCTCTTCACATCAGTCGCTCTCTGTTCACCATACTCGGCTAGACTGCTCCTTACTGTTACACAAACAGCAAATTCTACTAAGTACAGCAATATGTCTTGTATAAATGTTTTGTAGTTGTTAGTAAAAAATGTTTTGACTTATTAAAAGAAAAATCGGGACATTGCAGGTGTCCCAAAAAAATTTCCAGGGACGTCGTATAGAAAAAACATGGCTGTGCTGGTGAAATTAGGATGTATGGTCACTTTTGTCATGATAGTATCGGTCAAAGGAGTCCACACTCTCAATGCATGACCAATTTCCATTAGTATTAATTGTAATTAAAATATGATCATGAAAAGAATATGCCCCATACAAAATGGAGAACTTTTTCCAGCAGATTATAACTATATTAAGATAGGCTGAATTTGAACAAGTTTTTAATGCTTAATGATTTCTTCACTCAACAATGATTCAGTATGAAATCAGATTATGAACATTAAGAACTACAAATGAAAAAGTGACTATTTTTAATTATTGTAAATTCTTTACAAACAGTACAGATTTTATTTTTCAAAGTAGGACCTTTATATTTTCTGTAAAATATAATTCAATCAAGTGCTACTCTTAAATCCCCAAAATATATTACTTTATATTGTTTTACAGACTAGACTTTATATTTCTGTTAAACATATGTTTTCAGCCAGTTCATCATATCCTTTCTTGCTTCTTCAATGTAAGGTTTATCTCGAGGTTTCATATCTTCTGGCTTTAACTCTGCAAAGCCATGAACTTGTCCAGGATAAACTTTAATTCTATATTCAACTTGACAGTAATGTTTCAGTTTCTTCTCCAGTAAGATGATCTGCAACACAGAGCATCCTTCCATTATTGTGTTGTTTTTAATTTTTGTGTAACTTGTGAACTCTCAGTTTGTCCATTGTTTGGCTTTCTGGAAGATGTGATCAGTATCTTCTTTACTTATCTTTCTTTACGTATCCTTGGGGTTCATTGTACCAACTACAAAGTTTATGTATTATTGTGGGCCAGGATTGTATGTAACCTCTGTAGGGGGAGATCCGATATAAGGCCTGATTGATCAAAGGACTCTAATGAACAATGTGCCAGATAAGAATGAGCTTTTCGGACAATACATGTTAAGTGGATTTCCTGGGAAATATCTCAGGCAAGGTGAATGCAAGTTCTGCACCTCCGGTTATGCAAAAATCTAGCCTTTGAAGTTACACCCTGAGGAGCAGACCTTTGTCTGTGGATCACCTGTTATGTGAGGCCAGTATCACAAGCCCACGTTGTATAAAGGAAAGACTGAACTATTCATGGTTGTTCTGGCTCTGAATCTGAGACAGTTATGAACTTGTAACCCATGGGGAAAACCCAGTTGTGAGTTTTGAAGGACTGATACCTACCAGAGCCAGAGGCTGGAGTTGAGGTGATCTCTGGTAAGCTTTTTAGCATTATGTAGATTCTTTTATTGTTTTTACTATGTTTGCTCTGTAATGCTTTCACCATAAGAATAAATGTGCTTGATTAGAAAAAGGTGGTAACTCATAATTGCTGGCAATTACATTGTTCTTAGCATTCAAAGAGAAAACAAAGCGCAGACTCTGTCCTGTTTAGGCTTGCTGGGAATATCACAGAGTAGGCCAGAAATGGTGCAGTTTGACAAACCCCTGTCAGAAGGGAGGGGCTAGCTGCCTTGAGTACAAACCTGTCTAAGACCCTCCGCTGCTCACGCAATCACAGCTACATTCTATTTTTAGTGCACTAGCTCGATCAGAGCTAACGTGGGTATGTCTCCTCGAGCTGGAAGTGTGGATGTACCTACAGTTGCACATGCATGGGCCAGATGTGAAGGGGAATTTCATTTTTAATGTGTAGACCTGTGCAGATGCCTGTGCAGTATTATCTATGAAGGTGAGTATGTAAGCAGGCAGGATTGTAAAGAAGTCCTGCTTCCTTTTGTACTATATATATTACATTAAAAAAAACCAATCCTATGTTAAAAGAATGTTAAGGTTGCAAAGCCAACCACTCAGAAATTAGAAAATTAAGGTCCCCTTTGCTATCTTAATTCAGCCTCTTTGTGCATATGCATTATGATACAGTCTCCAACTACATTATCACATACTATTTTTCCCACAGGACCCCTGCCTCATTCAGTAAACAGAATGAACTGTGCTCTGGGGCTGAATCAGGGTTGGGTAGCGAAGCAGGCAGTTGTCTTCTTTGTTGCAGAATTTGGAAGGTCTATTAGTTGGAAGGAAGAGAAAGGAGGGTCTCAAAATAATGTGTTTGTGTAATTAAAGAACGTATCATAATTCCTGTGCACAAAGGGTCTGAATTAAGGTTGCATGAGCAACTGTAAAATTCCCTTTACTTTGCAGTCAGAACTTTCTTTTCATGTATTTTTTTCAGATGTAAACAGGGAAGTGTATGGAATGAAGCCTAGGTTTGGTGCCTCACCGGAGCACATACAGTGCAGGACAGAAAGTTCCACTGCTGTGCAGCACATTACAGATGATGTAAGCTTTTAGGGGATTTTTTGTTTTTCTTTTTTTAAGAACCTAGGAATTTCTATTTAAAAACCTAAAATAAACCTTGAAAAATAAAAGCACTTAGAAGAAAAATTAAAAGTAATGTGTTCTGTGCAACCTTAATTGTTCCCTCTTGTGTGTATGCACTACAATGCAGTCTTTATGTAATCATATACTAAAGGTATGTCTTCACTACCGGCCGGATCGGTGGGCAGCGATCGATCCAGCTGGGATCGATTTATCGCGTCTAGTCTAGACGCGATAAATCTATCCCTGAGTGCTCTCCCGTCGACTCCTGTACTCCAGCTCAGCGAGAGGCGCAGGCAGAGTCGATGGGGGAGCGGCAGCAGTCGACTCACCGCGGTGAAGACACCACGGTAAGTCGATCTAAGTACGTCAACTTCAGCTACGTTATTCACGTAGCTGAAGTTGCGTAACTTAGATCGATCCCTCCCCTCCTCCCCCCCCCCCGCCCAGTGTAGACCAGGCCTAAGGGCCCAAGCCTTATTCAGTTTGCAGGGTGGGTGAGATAGCATTGTGTAGTGCAGTGGTCCTCAACCTTTTTCGTCTGGCACCCGCCAGACAACGAGCCACGGAGGACTGTGGCGGTGGACGAGCATCCGCCAAAATACCGCCGACAAGCAGCGGTGACGCCTCTGGATGACGCTGCTTCTCGGCGGCATTTTGGTGGATGCTCGTCCGCCGGCCAGTATGCGGGTGCACTTAGACGCCCGCCGGCACTGCGTTGGGGACCCCTGGTGTAGTGAATGAGGCTAGGGAAGAGTACTGTGTCCTTCACCTTAGAAATTGGACAGTATGTAGTGAATGAAGGTTTTGTTCAGTCAGTGCAGGGACAGCCATAGCTGAGGCATGGATCCACACGTTTAAATAATAAAAATAAAAATAAATATAGATCAGCTTCTTCCTTCACTGAGCACTATCCATACTACCCAGCAAATAAGGCAAGAGTTCTACTAAACAAAAATAATGTAATGATCATGTAATTAAACAATGTGGGTGAAATCCTGGCCCCACTGAGGTCAATACCAACACTTGAATGGATTTCATCCTGTGTCCTAATGCATATGGATAAGGGCACAAAGTTGTTCATCCAACCTTAATTTTGGCATTTCCTGTTGTGTAAGTGTTTCATTTTACACCTCAAGATTCTCTTAATGCAGTTTTTGTACGGAATTTAGATTTTCCTGATGCATCTATTCCGTGCTGTAGGCACATTACGGGGATTAAAGAACATTCTTATGAAAAGATGTCAAGTACATCTGAGAAGAATAGGTCTCCTATACATTGTTCCCAAAGGTCTCCATCTCGTTCTCTCCAACTCATCCCCAGTCCAGTATTCCCACTCCCCAGGAAAAACCTGGGGAAACAGCTGAGACTTGCAGAGTGTCAGGATCGATACCCAAATCCAGGCTCTTGCAAATCAAGGCGAGAAGCAAGTTTCAGAGCCAGGGAATCCTTTCTGAAGCCCTGATTCGGGAAAGCATGGAAGCATGTGTTTAAATGCTTTCCTGAATAGGGATGGATTCCTGAATTGGGGCTTCAGAATGCCCTGCTGCCAGTCCTCTCCCACTTATGGATTATTTCTACAGCATAAACTATGGTGTTGTGGTGATGTGCCATCACTGTCACTGCACAGGCAGGGAATTTATGTGCAGACCAGGCTCTTGACTCCTATTTATGTACTTATGTGGCCCTTGTCATTATAGTATTTTAGTGCCTACCAAGCATTAGTGAATTTACCCTCACAGCACCTTTGTTAGGCAGGGAGGTATTACCCTCATTTTACATAGGGAACCAAGGCATGGTCACCCATGTCTACACTGGGAAAATGCATTATATTAGGAAATGTACTAATTAGCCAGTGTGGCCAACTAGATAGCATACTGGAGTGGGCCTTAGGAGAGCTGGGTTCTATTCCTAACTCTGCCCCTGTCCTTGAGCAAGCCACTTCCTTCCCCGTGCCTCAATTTCCTCATCTATGATGTGGAGATAAGGATACTGACCTCCTTTGAGATCTACTAATGACAAGTCCTATATAAGATCTAGGTATTGTTAATTATAGCTAATCTTACATCATTCCTTTTTTAAAAAAAACCCACTATATTTCCTCATCTAGCCAGGGCCTAAGGTTTACAGGTATGTTAAGTAAAATATATTCATTACCACTTTTCTAACCTAGTGCATTTTCCCAGTATACCCTGACTGACTAGGTGACCTGCTCACAGTCACTCAGAGAGTTCTGGGGCAGGGCTGAGAACTGAACCTCTGTCTCCAGAGTCTAAATTCACTGTCTTAACCCTGTGCCCGCTAAGAGGCAGCACAAATATCCAAGTGGTTAAAGTGTATGGTTTGTACCCATTGGCGTCTCTTTGTACATGTTCAGCCCTTGCTTGCTGTGATACAAAGAGGCTGACCCTTGGCCCCAACATGTTTCTGTTCAGGCCCCCTGAAAGAGAAGCTATACAGTGGCTTCTCTGTAAGTTCAAGGAAAAGTTAAAATATAGGCAGAAAAATCCTACTGCTCTGCTCTCCTACCTCCCCATGGGTTTCCTGGCAGGCCTACACAGATATCCAGTAGCCAGAATTCTGCCTTATAAGATAAAAGCATGTCAGGAAAAGAGAAATCTGTTTTGAGACAAACACTTACTTGGTCATACGAAATGGTGTGATCTTTCTCCCCAAAAATAAAAAACGTCGGGTTCAGCAAATTATATCTGTCATCAGAGTCCCTGATTATTCCTATAACACATTTTGAGAGAGTATTTAAATCATGTGACACATCTTTCAAGGCGAGCTGCGAATTTAAATACAAAACTTCTATTTGCTTCAGCAATATTTATTTTTCATTATAAAAATGTTCTGTCACAAATGCTACATGCATGTGTAGATCAGCTTTAAAATCACACAGGGTAAAATATAGCGTAAAAAACACTTGGAGAACCTCAAGAGGCTCAGCTTTCCTCAAGTCAACCCAGTAAGTGAAAGATTGCATATTCAGGTACATGGGCCTGGCAAGATAGCCTGAATGTCAACAAAGGTGGGTTATTGGGACCAGTGAGGGCAGCAAACTTTAGAGTAAACAGCCCCCTACTCATCCCAAAAATTGGGATGGAGCATAAGGAGAAAGATGATATGTAAGATAGACAGGATCCAAGATGGATAGGGCTTTAAAAATCAGCAACTCTTGGCAATGGCTTCCAATTGGGGGTAGTTCAGTCTATGGAACGCCAATATGTAAGAAGCACCACAAAGCAGATAAGAGAAGTTGCATTCTGCAGTCAATGAAATTTGAGTGGTCCTCAAGACTGACATTCAGCACTTTACAGCAATCTAAACTGGAAGTGGCTAAGGCATGGATAAATGTGGCTAGGTCCATATCTGAAAGGAAACGCTGTACCTTCCTTGCCAAGCCAAGATGAAGGAAAGCACTCCTGGTTGCTGCTGTACCAGGGAACCAACATGGCTCCCACATTGTGAAACTCCTTTAACAGTCGGCAGATGTACTCCTCCCCTCAGAACAGGCAGCAGAAGTCCTCTCTGCCATTGTCTGTGCCAAGTGTCCAGTCTAACTTCCTGAAATGTCCCTACTAGCTAGGCTCAGCTGGGCATTCAGCACATGAACAAAGGACAACTTACCTTTTCTCCTTCTTTCAGACCACTTATATCCCATGTTATTTGCTTGTGCTCTGGGATATCCCAGTATGCATTATGCCATGGCAACACAGAGAGCAGAGAACCCTGCTGGAGCATAGAGCCAGTCAAGTGGAAATCAGGAAATACTTGTTTCTTAGGGCTAGTCTTCACTACGGGCTAAATCGGCGCCACTGTAATTGATGCAGCGGTATCGATTTAGTGGGTCTGGTGAAGATGCGATAAGTCGACGAGAGAGCGCTCTCCCATCGACATAGCGTAGTGTAGACACCGTTTTCAGTCAATATAAATTACATCGACTTAAGTTATGTAACTTACATAACTTAATTAGTGTAATTTACATCAATTTACAGTGTTAGTGTAGACAAGGCCTTAGTATATTTCACAGATTAGCACATGTTTTATTCTGATGAAAAACAAAAGATTTTGGGGAAAAAAGATCGCAATTTTCCAAGCAGTTATGGAGCTGGTGAGGACATTCGGTGAAAAATGACATTTTCTGTTCTGTGAACATCTAAAATACTGGCTGTCCCTTTAGTTAGTGGGAGCATATAGCACCTATTGCTGAAATAAATAGTTATATTTAAATCTGCAGCTCACCTGTAAATTGAATACTTATAGAAATCTATATAGAGCAACATCTAAAATATGTACTCCACATAATCAAGTGAGCCCGCTCAAGTTTACATGCAATCTTCACTACCGTAGAGGGACACCCCAGTCTTTAATTCAGGATTTTTCAGCATCAAGTGATGTACAGCCATTCCACCCCAGGAAAACCCAATGACACCGATCTTCTTTGCACTGCATTGCTCCTTTAGATACTTCAAGACAACATCAGCTTCCCTAAGACATATAAACAAAAGTGAACTAAGAAATCTATAGTAGAATCGCTACCTGAAAAATCTAAAAAGAAAACACAAAAGTACATAAAATTGTCCCCATCTTCTCCTTCTGTCATTTAAAATTATTCCAACCCCAGATTAGGTACTGCTATTCTTAAATATGGGTTTGCAAGTATGGCCCTAATTCAGAAGAGTATCCCTATATTGGACAGCAATTAAGCATGTGCTTAAAGTTAAACATTTGCTTCAGTAGAACTTAAGTAGAGTAAATTAATCATGGGCTGAAATAATTAAATGAATTGGGAGCTATCGTGCCATTTCCAGGAGAACTGACTAAGAATTACTTCATCCAGAAGCAACAAAGAGTCTTGTGGCACCTTTGTTGCTTTTTATAGATCCAGACTAACACGGCTACCCCTCTGATACTTCATCCAGAAGGGAACTAATAAGAACAAGACATGCAAGCAAGTACAAATGTGCACAAATAGAATTTTACATGATGGATTGTGGGAGCAGAAGAGCTTAGCTTGATTCTGTAAAAATGAAACACTTATTTTGGTAAACAAATTACATGACTATATTATGACCCACCTCATACTTTGTGATGTAGCATAAAATAACTCCAGCCAAGACCAATTTGACAGAATGTTAAACAATTATCCAACTAAACATTTTTCCAAAATTAAACGGACAATAACTACTACACAAAAAGGCACATGTACTGCATATGAAGGCTAATGTAACAAATTTGGAAAGTGTTTTTAATGTATACCATGGTCAATTCTTTTTTTTTAATTGCAGAAGTCTCAAGAAGTTTGAAAACATTTTCATTTTATTATTTTTCAGAAGAGTCTGATTTTTCATTTTTTAAGTTTTAAATGTAATTGCATATACTAAGCTAGATTTTCAAAACTCGGTGCCTAAACTGATAGGTAAGTGCTTACATATCTGCACATTGTGTTGGGACAGAATTCTAAAAGGTAAATGTTCAGCAACTATCTGTTCTGAAAATTCAGTAATATTGTTCTACACACAGATTCTGGGATCTGCATAGTCGGAAGCTGTGCTGGCAGGAGTAGGGGATAGGCCGGCTGCACTGAGCTACTCCTAAGAGGTTATGGAAGTGCTTAGTGGCCCATCAGTCAATGTCATCAGCAGCACCGGCTCCAGGGTTTTTGCCACCCCAGGCAGCCAAAAACAAAAACAAAACAAAAAAAAAAAGCAGCCGCAATCGCGATCTGCGGCGGCAATTCGGCGGGAGGTCCTTCGCTCCGAGCGGGAGTGAGGGACCCTCTGCCGAATTGCCGCCGAATACCTGGACATGCCGCCCCTCTCCCGAGTGGCCGCCCCAAGCACCTGCTTGTTAAGCTGGTGCCTGGAGCCGGCCCTGGTCATCAGAGCAGATGGGTGTCACTCTGGCTTTATTGTCTATTTCTTGAAGTTTCAGGCTCTCCTGATGGACACTGAAGAACTAACAGTGCCTCCCTGAATTCAGGAGCTGGTTTGTTGCAAATGTCGGTATGGACTACAGATAACTGTACCTACATTTCATTTCCTGTTTAAAAGTGATACATTTAATCAGAAGTACTTAGATGTCTTCCTCAAAGTACTTAGAGAAGAGCTGCAGAAAGGACCTGAAAGCTCCTCTCAGAAATCAAGCACTGGCATGCAATGACAAGATACTAATTCACTAGTGTATGTACACACTGTGTAAAGTGAATGTATTGGAAGATATGTCAAGGAAGCATCAGATACATGTGATGTATGTTAGACAGCCCTCCCATTGACACACTGAATCAGCATTCAGCTGATCATTTCCTCTGCAGGCATCGATATTCCCCTGCCACAAGAAACATGCTCTTTAATATGTTCTAGGGTAATCCTGCACATTTTGCTTAGGAGCTGTGCAAGAGAATAAATCCTATTATCAGCAACTGGAGAAGGAAAGTGTCATGTGAGATGGGCAGACAACGGCTGACAGAGAATGGGAGCATTCTACTTGAAGAACTGATTCATGGAAAACTTTGCCTCCTTTCCACCTGGAGTTTGGAGGAAGATCAAAGCCAGCCTCAGTACCTATGGATACAGGTGATAGGCAGGGTGAAAGCTGTGGGACACCACAGGAGTAGTCTGGAGGACATTGGGAAGTGGCTGGTACTCTGCAGAGAAGTTAAGAAGACAGCATCTGTGTGTGCCAAAGCCAGAGAAAGGAACTGTGGTTGGGGAGAAGGGGAGGTCAAACTCTCTCTTAGGAAGAGACAATGGTGCTACAATCCATCCAGCAGGTGGGGATTATCCACCACCCACATGAACTAGCTGTCTCCAGGTCAGTATGTTGGGCAGGGTGTAGCATGTTTTTATTGCTCACAAGATCACGTTCTCGTTATCTTTTCCTACTGCTACTCCTGAGACTCACTGCAGCCAAGAGTGGGGTGTTTATCAAAAATGCCCCTCACCAAGTGGCAAGATTTGCAGCTCCACATGTGAAAGACAGAGCATTCCCAGGTGGGAACACAACAGTCCATCCCACGGTGAAGCACAAGCCACAACCCTTACAAGGTTAACAGAGCACAGCAGACACTTTGCCCTGCCAACAGTGTCATTCAAGCAGGTGGCTGAGGTCTGTATGTCTGTCAGTAATAAAGATTTGCCTCCCCCCACCATTTTCCTTGTGTAAAATACGTAGACCAGAGCAACCCTCCTACAAGAGCCCCCTGCTGTGACCCAGGACCTCTCCAGAAGCAACTCCAGCTGCCCTTGAAGAGGACATGGCCATTGCAAAGGAAGAGACAGGCGCCAATAGAGGAGTGATACATGAGCCTTGACACCAAGCTGATAGCCCTTTACTTCACTACTTACTACAGTGGATCTGAGCATAAGGAGGAAATTACTCCAGTGCACCACCAGGCAACTCCAACTCCAGCCCCACAGCATCCATCCCAACACAGAATTGTATCTCTCCATTTGGCCCCAACTCTGCAGCACATAAACCATCTGGAAGCACAGCCAGGCAAGGCTCAGCATCTCCTCCTCCTGAGACATTGCCCACTACAGAACTACAACCTTTTCCCCCATCCCACTATCCTGAATTTGATGAGCAGGAAACTACCATTCCCACCAACTCCCCTCCCATGGCACGTGCTCTTCCCCAGGCCCGGCAGGAGGAAGGGGCAGAAATTGTATGGAAAGACCCTGACCCAGGAAGAGACTTGGCACTTTTGAGGAAGCAGTGGTGGCATGGTGCCAAGAGCAGCAGGGCCTCTGGATGCAGGGGGCAAGCCCCAGGAACTGTGTGCGGAGCAGGCTGCAGCAAAAGCTGAGTGTCAGGGTTCCTTCCCCACTCTGAACTCTGGGGTACAGATGTGGGGACCCGCATGAAAGACCCCCTAAACTTATTTTTACCAGCTTAGGTTAAAAACTTCCCCAAGGCACAAATTCCTTTCTAGCCTTAGTATCGCTGCCACCACCAAGTGATTTAAACAAACATTTAGGGAGGGCCACTTGGAGCCCTACCTTCCCCAAATATCCCTTCAAGCCCCTACACCCCCTTTCCTGGGGAGGCTTGAGAATAATATCCTCACCAATTGGTACAGGTGAACACAGACCCAAACCCTTGGATCTTAAGAACAATGAAAAATCAATCGGGTTCTTAAAAGAAGAATTTTAATTAAAGAAAAGGTAAAAGAATCACCTCTGTAAAATCAGGATGGTAAGTACTTTACAGAATAACAAAAGACTCAAGAACACAGAGGATTTCCCCTCTAGGCAAAACCTTAAAGTTACAAAAACAGGGATAAACCATCCTCTTAGCACAGGGAAAATTCACAAGCCAAAACAAAAGGTAATCTAACACATTTCGTTTCTGCTATTACTTACTATTTCTGCAAGACTAGATGTTTAGTTCAGATGTATATAAGAAGATGTAATTTCCCTGCCTGGTTTCTTGGCTGGCTCCGAGAGAGACAGACCAAAACCTTCCCCCACAGATTTGAAAGTATCTTCTCCCCTTATTGGTCCTTTTGGTCAGGTGTCACCCAGGTTATCTGAGCTTCTTAACCCTTTACAGGTAAAAGAGGAATTAACCCTTTACAGGGTAAAGAGGGATTTTATGCTACCCTTAGCTGTATGTTTATGACACTGAGGCACAGGGTACAACTGCCATACATTGCCACTGGGAGCAGGTCTGTGCAAGACTTGTGGAGGAGCAGCAGAGACTGGGCAGGGAGCCAGTGCAGAGGGGTCCCAGTGAGACACACCCCTAACAGATCCTGGCCTGGAAATCTGCAAGTCCCTATTTGCTCTGAGGGAGACTGGATTGGAGAGGGCATCCCTGGCAATAGGCCTGAAGACTGGACTGCCCCTAGAGGCCCAGACAGGAACTGCTTTTGTTTCACTTTCAGCTGTAACTGTTTAAGCCACTGTACCTAGGGTATCTGCAACCCTTCCCTTTCTTGCCAGCCCTAGTAAAATATCCCTTCACTTTAGCCAAACATCGGAGTGATTATTGGGACCCACCAGGTCTAACACCTACAAGGTCTAGCAGCTGAAGCCCCTTCAGTGTTTGCCCCAGTCACGGTACACCCGGCGTGCTACTAGTACCTTAGAGGTTTGGTGTGCCCTGGTCCTGGGTGGCTATAGTAATTATGCCACCATCTCCACAAAGTGGGAGAGCCCAGACTCACATCCTACTTTCAAGAGACACTCGCACACGTCTGGGTGCCCAGCCAGCAGGAGACCACCAGGGCATTGGTGAGATAACTGATAAGTTAAAAAATAAGCACCTTTCATGGCACTTTTACATATAAATGAAATCCATGCAATTCCCCTCACTCCTAGTTTTCCCTCCCTTGCTGTAATCCTTCCTCCACATCCTTACACTTTTGAAAAATAAAAAGCACTTCATGATCACACAGTTTTGAAGTAACCCTCTTTCCCCTTCAGTAGGCATCTTTTGCAGTTCCCCCCAGGCAGCCTTGAAGCACTGACCTGGCCCCAAGGAAGAACATGGTGCAGCAGCTCTCCTCTCTTAGTATGCCCAGAGTTGGCCTAACTTTTCAACCTTTAACTCCTGTTATGCTCCCTCCCACACAGGCTTTACTCTGTAATCCGGAGGAGTGATTGCAACACCATAGATAGGTAGATCAAAGCAAGCTTGAATAACAATAGCAGTGAAGCCAACCTGGACGGGGGCTATTTGAATATGTACCCAGAGTCCTGGGCAGGCAGGGTCAGCCGTTGCAGCCACCCATATGGTAGCAGCTTCACTGCTGTTATTACTCAAGCTAGCTTTGATCTAGCTACATCAGAGCTAGCCCATGCAGCTGCCTAAAGGTAAATACATTCTCTTTAATTGCTACATTAAGTCCATATCTTTATGTTTAGGTGCCCATGAAGCTTTGAAATTTCCAGCATAAATATACATCTTACCTATCCACTTTTGTGGGATCGCGATCTTTCAACCAGTCACGAAACTCAGCCCAGTGATCAGTGGATGTCCAAGGTTTTTTTCCCAGAAAAAAGTCTGGGCAGATGGCTCTGTATGAAAAATAAAACTGAGTCAACTTTTAGGTCCAGGCAACAGCAACAGGGAAAATCTATGGACACCTAAATATTCATTCATCCCTATTTTTCCCCATAATGGTCACCCACATGGTTAGTGTCAGTATCAGCTCCTAATCATCATGCTATCCCAGTAGTCAGAAAATTACTTAGCAAGATTTAGTAAGACTGAGTACCTTTCCCAGACCTGAAGAAGAGCTCTGTGGAAGCTTGAAAGCTTGTCTCTTTCATCAACAGAAGTTGGTCCAGTAACAAGTATTACCTCACCCACCTTGTCTCTCTAAAAAAAATATAGTGTTTCTGTAGAAAAATTAACTGATGCTATATCACCTTATCTTTAAAAATCAGATCCAAAGGCCAGTGCATTTAAAAGAAATCTTCATCGCTATGCACACTCTCTCTCTCTCATGTTACATCTTTGCTAATGAAAGCTAAAAGAAATATTGTCATGTTGTCTAGGCTCAAAGAAGTTTTGTTTTAAAGAGCAGTTGCACAACCTAACATGAATATACATTTCTTGTTAGTATTTCTAATTAAATTTCAGTTTAAAACAGTTTCAGTTCTTTAAATCACCCACACTGCTGGACACTCAAATACAGCAACTTTTTGTTAGTGTACTGCAACTTGACATTTCTCAGAACTCTGCTTGTGCCGCCATTATGTTCCGAGAATTGTTGCAGCCTGAACTGAGAAAACCTATTCTACACTGGGATCTGTCAGGGAGGTACCACTTTTATGTGTCTTTTATTCTTAGATAAGTAATTCAGACTGAAATTACATGATTTCTCCTTGTATATGGAAAACACAATTTGGAAATTTAAATCTAGTGAACCTGAGTGCTTCTCTTTGGGAAGAAATCAGTAGAACAATAATGCTTACACATATCCCTCAGCTGCCACTAGATCGGATATGTATCTAATGTCTGGGAATTGCCATCCATATATGTCATGAATCACAATCACAGCCCTGTCCGTAACAGAAGATGGTTTGCAAACATATGCCTTGATGTGCTCCACTTGCTCTTCATGTCCAAGGCCCACATAACCAGTTCTTTTTCCAATATCATATAGGAAAGGTTGAGCATCTGAAGTCATTTGAAAAACTAAAGTAAAGTAGAAATGAAAAAAGATATTAAGCTATTAGCATAAAACAAATTAAATACAAGTTGGATTTGCAGAAAATATTACATTGAGTGACGTTATAACATTAATGAATAACTTTAATATGTCATATCTGAAAGGGAAAATTAAAATTGAATGGTAATGTTCCAAAGTGAGAAACTTTTTGAATAGATCTCAACCAATCATGTTAGTAACCTGAAAATAAAGAAAGGAAGATTTAAAAAAAATCAAAGTTAAAGATTGACATACACAATTTAAACATTTTGGGCGTATTTCTGATATCACTCCGTTTTACCCTTATGCAATGCCATTAACTTCAAAGCAGTTACTCCTGATTTCCATTGGTGTGAAAGGAGAAACAGACCCATTATAACACAATTTGATGGTGAATCAGTAAGAACCTCACATGAAGAAAATGCTGGAAGTTGTCAGTAATGAGGCATGTGGATTTGGACTGGTTATCTTGTGGTATTCCTACACTTGGTCAAGTTCATGGATAGTAAACTGCAAATCAGGAAGTATATATCCGATAGTTAAGGATACGATTTAGTCACCTAGGTCACGGATGCCGTGACTTTAATGAAGCTCTGTGACATCTTTGACTTCAGCCCCTGTGGCGGTGGTAGGGGCTGGAGCTGTCAGCCACCGCGGCAGTCAGCGCCCCTCCTCCCCCCGGTTATTTTTAGTAGTAGTCAGGGACAGGCCACAGGCTTCCATGAATTTTTGTTGGTTGCCCGCGTCCTGTCCATGACCTTTACTAAAAATAACCGTGACAAAAGCTTACCCTTAACTATAGTCAGTATGGGTGGCAGCAGACATCAACCTTTGTAGGCTTATATCACAAACCCAAACAGTTTCCCTCTAGCTATGCAGGTAAATTTGAGATCAACATCAGAGAAACGGTAATTGCAGAATAAAGATGTGATGATATTACAGGTGGCACTGGTAGCACTGCCTGCACTTAAGGTTGGTCCATTATCAGACCATGATTTGAGGGTCTTGTCCAGACTTAAACCATTTGGGCTGAATTTTTCCATGCTAAATGTCTGCCATCGGGCAAATTTCAGCAAAAAGGGTCCAGCCATTTCTGAAAAACAGATTAGGGGAAAATATGTTTTTTTGCCCATGTTAAAAAACTTCTTACAACTGTTTTACTGAGAAAGTTTAGCATCCTCATGCTTTGGAGCAGGGGGTTGAAATCTGGCAGGGGGGGGCCATTGTGTCATTGATGTGCTTTTTGCCGTTCTCATAAAAAACAGCCCACATTTAGTGAGTATCTAAGCCTCTGAAAACTCTTAGTTCACATGTGCTCAGCAGACACTTGTCAGAGTTTGGCAGCTAAATTCTCTGAGGATTCCATGGCCATGGAGAATGCTCAGTCCCAGGACCGCAGGGGCTGAGCAGCAGTGGCGGCTCCAGGCACCAGCACTCCAAGCGTGTGCCTGGGACAGCAAGCCGCGGGGGGCGCCCTGCCGGTCCCTGCGAGGGCGGCAGTCAGGTGGCCTTCGGCGGCGTGCCTGCAGGAGGTCCGCCGGTCCCACGGATTCGGCGGCAATTCGGCGGTGGGTACGCCGAAGCTGCGGGACCGGCGGACCTCCCGCAGGCGCGCCGCTGAATCCGCGGGACCGGGGACCTCCCGCAGGTGTGCCGCCGAAGGGAGCCTGCCTGCCGTGCTTGGGGCGGCAAAAAAGCTAGAGCCGCCTCTGCTGAGCAGGACTTTCACTGCAATTGCTTCTGGTGCTGGGGGCTACTATGGCTCTGGAACTGAAAGCAGGGAGTCTGTCTTCCCTGTGTTTTCAAGGCTACCCCTGCTGGTGCCCGGGCTGTGTGGCGAAGAAGACAACCTGACTCAGGCAGAAAAAACCAGACCCGGGGGCGGGAGGGGACAGCAGTGGCAGTGTGAGAGTAGATTGGGACAAGGAGTTGGGGGGAGAGGGGCCTGGAGATTGAATGTGGGAGTTGTTGGGGGAGGGGAAACAGACAAGGATCCTTGGGGTGGGGGTAGAGACTGAGTATGGTGGTAAGAAGGGGAGGAAGACTGAGGATCCAAAGAGGAGCCCAATGTGGGAGACTGGGCCGGGCTGTGCAGCAGACTGGAAGGGGACCCCAATGAGTAGGGAAGACTGGTATTTGAATGGGAAGACCAGAGTGGGAGGGTAAAACTAGCTGGGAAAGAAGACATTCTTTAGTTACATTATCACATCCCATTTTTCCCACAGGACCCCTGCCTCATTCAGTGCACAGGATAAATGGTGCTTACTGAACTGCTATTTATTATTGTGTTTTCTCCTCACTGTTCAGTGCATGACCCCAGAATTTATGGGGGGAAGGGATAGCTCAGTGGTTTGCGCATTGGCCTGCTAAATCCACGGTTGTGAGTTCAATCCTTGAGGGGGCCACTTAGGGATCTTGGGCAAAATCAGTACTTGGTCCTGCTAGTGAAGGCAGCGGGCTGGACTTGACTCAATGACCTTTCAGGGTCCCTTCCAGTTCTATGAGATAGGTATATCTCCATATATTATTTACTGCACACTATTCAAAACAAACCCTGCTCTGAATACAGAATTATTAATTTCCTCATGGACTTATTTGTGTTGCTTATCACTATAGTAACTGAATGCTTCATAAACATTTATTTTCTCAACACCTCTGTGAGGTGAGGTGGTATTATTAGCCCCAATTTACAGATGGGGAATGGAAGATCAGAGAGATTAAGACAAAAGATGCCCCCACCAGCTCTTCAGGGCAGTATTCAACTCAGGGGCCACATTTAGGGAAGACAAGGCGGGGGGTCTACAAAGCTCTTAACTACAGAGCAGCCTGAGTGTGGAATATGACATCTGCAGAGGAGAGGTGCTGCTCCCAGTTTGTGCCCCTAGGGCAGGGAGTCAGTATTTTGTTTACAAACAGAGGTAGCATGATTAAGATAAAACAGGGCTGGTAATTAAATTAAGGATCTTATGAAATGAAAGTCCTTAGATAAGCCTGTAAAACAGGAATTCCTCTGCGGGGCAGGTGAGTGTGTGTTGAAGAGAGAATGCACGGGACTCAGAAGAAATACAGCCAAGGCCTCTGAGCCAAGTTTACGTTCAGAAAAGAGGGAAATGTGAGGGCGATGGGTGAAAAGAAGGGACCAAAACCCAGGGAAGGGCTAGGAGTGGCATAGAGAAGTTCCCACTCTGTCTGTGGTACTTATGTGGCCCCATCACCATAGTATCTGAGTGCTTCACAATGTCTAACCTATTTCTCCTCACAGCCCCTCTGTGACCTAGAGCAGTGCTGTTATCCCCATTATACAGACGGGGCACTGAGGCACACACAGACTAAAGGCCAGATTTTCAAAGGTATTTAGGCACCTACTGGGATTTTCAAAGCACCTAGAAGGTTAGGTTCTTTGTAAACCCCACTAGTGATACCAGTCAGCTCTGTGTTCTTGGGGAACCAGGGTGCAGTATCCAGCCTGACTCATGAAAGACTCCCCCCCCCCAGCCTCTGCTTAAACCAAAACCCATCAGAGGGGAAATCAAACTTGCAGAGAGCAGTGAAGGGCATTGGGAGACACACCGAGACCCCTCCTGACAAGGGTGACAAGATTAAGACATCTCCATTAGCATACAGAATGAAGAACAGAGATAACTCCTCTAGCCTCATCTGCATGAAAGATGGGACAGGGAGACATCTCAATTTGCATACAGAATGGAGAACAGAGAACCGCACTGAACCCTGGGACCAGAAAAAGCAGGGAAGCACTGCATCATGGGAATCTCTGCTCCAGATGCTAATGAACCTATGCCTGCCCACACCCAGCTCAGCAATTATCAGACTAATTCTAGTAAGGAATCCTTGACTGATGTCCAAAATACTGAAGCAGCCTAGTTGCATTGTGAGCTCCCGGGAAGAAAACACCACCCATAGCCAAGAGTGATCAGCTCCTATTGTCTAGCCTAAAGAAAATCCTTGAGTCATCAGCTTATCTATAAACAAATCTAGTGTTCTCCCTTGGACCGTTGTATTTTCTCTACAAAAATCGTTATTCACCCTCCAGTCAGTGTTCTGATGCTTATGTAACCCTTCTGCCCATCTTGTTGGCAGCAACAAGGGCCGGGTTCAGTATCTAGGGGTTTGGTTTCAATAACACAATGCAAAACCGGCTCGAGCCCCCACCCAGTGACCTGGGACAATTTTATGCCACCCCCCCGGGCGCCTTTAAGAGGCAATACTTCCCCTCTCACAAGCACGGAGTCTGAGTGTAGCAAAATCCTTTTAATAAAGGAGGGAAACAATGCGGCATATTATTGGGAAAACACCACAAACAGGATTTATAATACAAACCATGAGCAAAAGACCCACCCCCAAGTAAGGTTGGCAGTGTCCTTTTCCCCTTAGGGTCTTAAGTCCAACAACCCAAAAGATCACCCCAAAGTCCCAAAAGTCCAACACCTCTAAAGTCTCTTGAGTCCAACAACCCAAGAGTCTCTGTCCTTGGTCAGTGCAGCACCAGAGCTGCAGAGTTTTTGCCCCCCACAGCCTGGGGGGAAGGGGGGGGGGGAGAAAGGGTACACAGGGTGTTACGGGGCACCTTACGTGGTCCAAGGCCAAGTGCCCCGCCTCTCTGTGGGGTTCTGCTGCCACCTTCACCATGAGCCGCTCCACTCTCCGTCCCGTGAGCTGCACCAGCCATCCCACGAACTGCTCCGCTCCACTCGCTGTCCCACAGGCAGCGCCAACCGTCCCGCAAACGGCTCCACTCGCCGGGCCACGCCAACTGTCCCGCAAACGGCTCCGCTCGCCGTTTTGTGGGCAACACCAACCGTCCCACAAACGGCTCCACTCCACCAGCCGTTTAGCAATATAGCTTCAGGCTCCCCCACTAGTTAAGACAGCACTGAGTGATCTCAACTCTTAGTACCTTTAGTGATCTCAGCTTTTAGTAGGGAAGCCCAAGTGCTGGTACACCCTTGGCCCAAAGCTAATTCAGCTCAACAGTCTATAACTAGATTCCCAATGGGATCAAAGTTAGCTCTGACATTCAACAGTGGCGAGAGAAGATGCAATTGGCGTTTCAGGCCCTCAAAAGGGGTCCATCCCATCAGGTACAAATACCTATCCCCAACCTCTCTCCCCTCACTGGGTTTTGGAACCCATGTCCCTTGTCTAGCAAGTGCTACTTAGTTGATGGTGAGTCCCTCTGTCATTAAACAGTTCCACTGGCCTTGATTCACATAACCATGGTAACTCAGGGTAACAACACTTTATTCCTCCTGCCCCAATAACAGAGAAACTGGGGATCCCACAGCTGCCAAAGTGACCATTTTGGGCTGCTGGGGCTCACGCTAGGCGGGGTTGGTGTGCCTATGCAAATGAGATCAGCCCCTGAAGTTCTTTTCCACACTCCCCATAATTCACCACCAGATGTCAGGGTAGAGCTCATCCTGACTCTGATTACATCTTCCCCCCAGCCGAGAATTTGTCGTCCCGACAAATCACACTCCCTATTATACCAACTTACTGGTTCCCTTTAAAGGGCCTTAGATAGCCCACTTTAGCTTTCACAAGCCTATGTGCTAAATGTATTGTCTTCTTACTAGTCACCCCAGGTGCATTATAAGTTAACCGTTTTACTGGTCTTATTACCCTGTCTCGCCTATGGAGAGTTTTTGTTGCCGTGGTAGAGGGGACATCCTCTTGAGCGACGGATGGAGAGGTTTTCTTTGAGGGCCCCTCGGCTACTGGCATAGGCCCCTGCATTTTTAGTTTTAACAGGGAAGGGTTCAAGGTTCCCAAGACATCCTTCACCTGTATGTCTTTACTGTTTAATAACCTGTGTGTGTCATTACACGGGGGTTCCACCAACTGCTTAGGGGTGTTAGGAATGGGCCTAAATACTTTTGCCATGGGGTTTAGAGCGGAAGAGGAGGAGCTTTTTTTTGATTTAGCTGATTGAGACTGAAATCGTGTTTTCATTTCAGGATACACCATGGTTGTGCCTTTTTTTTTTTAGACTTACTTTTAGATGTGCTGCAGAGGGGTAGGTTAGCTGCAGGGGGCCGGCTGTCCACGTTGGAGGGCAGCTTTGGTTCAACACCTTTGTTTTGCCCGGTTTCCCTGTTGTAGCCCATTTTATAAGGGGTGCCTACCAATTCCCCCACAGGGAGCAAAAGGTTTTTATGCACTGTTTTTGTTTGCCCTGGACCCTTTTTAGGTTTGATTTTGTAGACCGGCAGGTCTTCCAGCTTTTTTATTACCAAGTAAGGTATTGCCTTTTATTTGTTAGCTATTTTATGTTTGCCAGCAATACCCAAATTTTGCAGCAGGACTTTGTCCCCCGCCTGGAGCTTTTGCAGACGTACCCTAGCATTATATTGATGTTTGTTGCGGTCTGCGTTTTTTTGAGCCGCAGATATAGCTAAGTGATAAGCATTTCGCAGCTTTTTTTTTAGTCGGGATACATATTGCTGATGAGTTTTATAGCTATTTTTATTTTTTGATACACCAAAGCACAGGTTTATGGGTAATTTTGGTTTTTGCCCAAACATTAAGAGATATGGGGTGACTCCCGTAGCATCATTTTTTGTGGCGTTGTAGGCGTGCACCAGAAATGCAACATGTTGGCTCCAGGCTGCCTTTTGCTCTGGCCGCAAAGTCCCCAACATATTTAATAGGGTTTGGTTGAACCTCTCTGGCTGAGGATCACCTTGAGGGTGATAAGGCGTTGTTCTAGATTTTTTAATTTCTGCTATTTTTAGCACCTTCTTCAGAAGGTGACTTTTAAAGTCCCGCCCCTGATTTGAGTGTATTTGGGCTGGGAATTTATAAACTGAGAAATATTTTTTTCACAGTACTTGAGCGACAGTGGTGGCCCTCTGATCACGTGTGGGATATGCCTGCGCATACCGCGTATAATGGTTAGTTACTACTAGAATGTTTCCAACATTCTTTTTGTCTACTTTTAAAGACAAGAAATCAATGCATACCAGCTTCAAAGGTTTGTTGCTGGTGATGTTTTTGAGATATGCAGCCCTTGTGGGCAGAGGTTTTTTTTTAACACATTGAGCGCAAGTCTTACATTTTTTACGAACATTTTTAGCCATTTGGGGCCAATAGAACCTACTACGAAGAAGTTTTAGGGTTCTTTTTATTTTTAAATGTTTAAAGTCATCATGCAGGGCCCTTATGGCCAGGGCTCTGTACTTTTTTGGCAGCACTAGTTGAGTTTGTTGCTTTTGTAAAGGGTCTGTGGTTACTTGGTGTAGCACCCCCTGAATCAGTTTTAGTTTGGTCCATTTTTTTAATAGTAGTTTACCCTTCGGGTTAGGTGGGACAACCGCAGCTGGGCTTTGCCCCTTTTTTTTGGCAAGTAGTGTATTACGAATGTTAATATTTTGCAGCTGGGCTTTTTGCCAGTTAGCCGCATTGAGCATGGGCAAGGGAGATTGGTCCAATGCAATATAGTTTACTGAAGCAGAAGGCACACATTCCGGGGGCAGGCCCAAAGCTTCTGCAGCACATCCATGAAGGCTTTTATGGGCCTTTTTTTTTTGGCGACTTACAGTGCAAATAGCTTTTACTTTATTTGTGGGTATTACAGCAACTTTGGGTGCCTGCGGACGCCTGGACAATGCATTTGCATCTACATTGCTTTTTTCTGATTGGTATTGAATGCTGAACTTATAGCTAGCCAAGGCGGCCACCCATTTTTGTTCTGTAGCATTCAACTTAGCACTTGTTAACACATAAGTTAGTGGGTTGTTGTCTGTTCACACCTGGAACTGAGCACCATACAGGTAGTTTTGAAATTTTTTAGTGATGGCCCATTTTAAGGCCAAGAACTTTAGCTTGTGGGTGGGATAGCGAGTTTTACTATTAGACAGTTCTTGGCTGGCAAAGGCTACAGGTTTACATTTGCCTTTCACTTTTTGGTACAGTACTGCTTTCAGACCCTCCAAACTGGCATTAGTATGCAGGATAAACGGCTTGCTTGGGTTAGCAAAGACTAGGACTGGAGCATGAGTTAGGCAAGTAATGATTTTTTGAAAAGCCCTTTTACATTTTTTATTTTACCGTGGCCCAAATGGTTTGAAGGGGCCATAGTGTTTTTGCACAGGAGGCTTTGGGGACCTCCCCTTAATTTTGGTCTTAGATTTGTTTTTTGCTGGACTGGTATTTTTTGGTAAGATTATTAAGAGGTTTTACAATAGTAGCATAGTTTTTTACAAATCTGCGGTAGTAGCCACTAAACCCAAGAAAGGTCTTGAGTTCTTTGTAGTTTTTTGGACATGGCCATGTAGTGAGTGCTTCTATTTTATCGGGATTAGTACTCACACCCTTTTGGGACACGATGTGACCCACATACTTTACTGAGGTCCTGCAGATTTGGCATTTGTTAATTGAAAGCTTTAAACCATAATTTTTAACCTATTAAGCACTTTACGAAGTTTTTTTTTATGCTTTTTTAAGGTTTTTTTAAACACAATTAGGTTATTTAAATAAACTAACACTTGCAGTAAATTTATGTCTTTCACAACTTTTTTTATAAGACGTTGAAATGTGGCAGGCGCTTTAGAAATTTCTTGGGGCATGCGTTTGAACTGATAAAACCCTAATGGGCAGATGAAGGCTGTTTTTTTCTTATTTTTTTTTTCCAGAGGGATTTGAAGATTTAACACAGAGAACCACTGGCTTTCCAGCAAACAGTCTAAGGCATTTTGGACTTGGGGCATTGTGTACTGGTTAACCACAGTACGGCGGTTTAGGGTGCGGTAGTTAATACACATTTGGATTTTTCCATTTTTTTTACGGACCACCACAATGGGTGAGGCGTATGGGCTGCGGGACTTTGTAATGATGCCATTCGCAGCCAGCTCCTGAAGATGTTGTTGCACATCTTCCATCTTGGAGAGAGCAATTTTTCTAGATCTCTCCCTGAAAGGTTGAGAGTTATGTAGTTTGATGTTGTGCTTTACTTTTGTTGCACATTCCACATTTCACTTATGCAATGAGAACACCTTGGATTTTTTACAAAGTTTTTTTTTTAGGCGATCTTTTTACTTCTTGGACAATGGTGAATTTTTAAAGTTAAACTTTGCTGGGTCTATTGTCGGAACTTGAGTTTTACACTGGGGTTTTACAATTGATTTTGGCTTAAAGAGGTCTGCTATTTTTTGTCCTTGCTTTACAACAACATTTTGACTTGTTTTATTAGCAATTAGTATAGTCACCTTTTTCTGGGCTTTAGCAGGTAGGGTTATGACTTCACTGGGGACCAGCACTTTTTTTGGGAGCTTTTTTTTAACCGGCTGCTTTACCATGGCTAATGCCCCTTTGCTGCCTTTCAGCCTGGTACTTATGACAAGCACTTCTTGCTTCGTCCTTGCAGGCACTACTAAGGGGGTTGTGCCCATGTACTTTAGTGCCCCAATTGGTAGCTTAGATGGTTTTTTTTTAGCGCTTTTAATCTTTCTATAGGCTTCGGCACAAAGCGTATGGATTATTAGGGTATTTAGGTACTGGTCCCCAGCCCGTTGTTTGCAGTAATTTGCGAGCACCTTGAAGAGACTGGAGTTGGTCCCTATCAGCACAGACACATCAGAGGTCCCTTTAGGGTCAGGGCATATTAAGGCAGCTGTGTCTACTTTTTTTTTTACCCCAGCAACCTCCTTTGGGAATTCCAGGTGCACTATGACATACCCTTGGTAGGGGTATTCATCCATGCTGAGGCCACACAGACCAAGGCCAGTCAGTGGCTGTATAGGCAGGTGCCTAAGCATTTGTTGGTAGAATGACTGGAATATAATAGTCACTTGAGATTTAGTGTCAAGCACGGCTTTACACTCCGCCCCTTCAATTCTTACCGTGACCTCTGCTTGAGGCCCTATTAGTCCTGCGGGGATCCCAGCTGGACAGCCTTTTCTGGGGGAATCTTCAAATCCTGCAGGCCTGGGTGGTCCCTGTCCCCAGACCCTTTGACAGTTACCGGATTTTTTTTAACTGATCCTTAGCTTTTTATACACTAAGGAGGGTTTTTTTTTATTATGGCACTTGGCAGTGCTGTGCCCATTCTGACCACATTGGTGGCAGAAGAATTTTTTTTTCCACCTTTGCCTGGGTGGGACAGTGGCTTTAAATGCTGACTTTTTCATCGCCACAGTCTGAAGCTCCTTATTCCTGGAAATCTTAGCTCGGTCAATGGTGCTTTGCAGCTTCGCTATCCGTTCTGTCAGGACCTGTATTTGCTGGGCAAGTTCCTTTGTGGTGCTTACCATTAGTACACTGGCCGTTTGCAGTGGTGTTGTGCTGGCTGGCTCCAATGTTTGGGCTTCCCAAAACTTGCTGGCCGCCTGCCTTTTTTCCTCTTTTCTGACCTCCTTTATTAGCTGGGAGTAACTTGGGGGATGTTCTTGTAGTTCTCTTAGCCGGAGATGAAGTAGAATCGGGTTCTGATACTGAGTTCCTCTTAAAATCTGAGCCAGTCTGGTCTGATCCATCTGCTCAGCAGTCACTGCTCCCCTTATGACAGCTTTCTGAAGCAATCTCTCCAGCCTCTGTATATAGGCTGAAATTTTTTTGCCCCTTTGCTGTCGGGAATTAAGGAACTTACAGTAACTGTCTTCAGGACCCTTTATGCTCCCAAAGGTATGATCAAGGGCCTCTAGGCAGTCCTTCACACTGACTCCAGGGTCAATGAGCTTCAGGGTGCGAATTACATCTAATGCTGGGCCACTAAGGCTTTCTATTAGACATCTTCGCTTTTCTGCATCGGGTACGGCCCACTCCTGCAGCATTTCAGTGGTATGCTCCAACCAGGGTTCAAACTCCTCTTCCCCAGCAAATAACCTTAACTTACGACAAGAGTTTGACGTAGCATGGGACAGCACAACCTTTTCCAATATTTGTCCCAGTGCNTGCTCACCATCAGTACACTGGCCGTTTGCAGTGGTGTTGTGCTGGCTGGCTCCAATGTTTGGGCTTCCCAAAACTCGCTGGCCGCCTGCCTTTCTTCCTCTTCTCTGACCTCCTTTATCAGCTGGGAGTAACTTGGGGGATGTTCTTGTCGTTCTCTTAGCCGGAGATGAAGTAGAATCGGGTTCTGATACTGAGTTCCTCTTACAATCTGAGCCAGTCTGGTCTGATCCATCTGCTCAGCAGTCACTGCTCCCCTCATGACAGCTCTCTGAAGCAGTCTCTCCAGCCTCTGTATATAGGCTGAAATCTTCTCGCCCCTTTGCTGTCGGGAATTAAGGAACTTACAGTAACTGTCTTCAGGACCCTCTATGCTCCCAAAGGTATGATCAAGGGCCTCTAGGCAGTCCTTCACACTGACCCCAGGGTTAATGAGCTTCAGGGTGCGAATCACATCTAATGCTGGGCCACTAAGGCTCTCTATTAGACATCTTCGCTTTTCTGCATCGGGTACGGCCCACTCCTGCAGCATTTCAGTGGTATGCTCCAACCAGGGTTCAAACTCCTCTTCCCCAGCAAATAACCTTAACTTACGACAAGAGTTTGACGTAGCATGGGACAGCACAACCTTTTCCAATATTTGTCCCAGTGCTTTTGCCCAATCATTGGCTGAGGCTGCGGCCCCTGAGCTAGAGGCTGCAGGGCCGGGGCCCAACAAACCTGACATATTAGCCATTATACAAACAGTAATTTCCTTAAAATATAAACACAATTGTTTCCCAATGCAGTGGAACACTCAACAGGTGCTTGCGAGGGGTACTGACCCAGGGTTCCCGGACAAGCCCCCAAAAATGTAACCCTTCTGCCCATCTGAGTTGGCAGCAACAAGGGCCGGGTTCAGTATCTAGGGGTTCTGTTTCAATAACACAATGCAAAACCGGCTCGAGCCCCCACCCAGTGACCTGGGACAATTTTATACCACCCCCCGGGCGCCTTTAAGAGGCAATACTTCCCCTCTCGCAAGCACGAAGTCTGAGTGTAGCAAAATCCTTTTAATAAAGGAGGGAAACAATGCGGCATTATATTGGGAAAACACCACAAACAGGATTTATAATACAAACCATGAGCAAAAGACCCACCCCCAAGTAAGGTTGGCAGTGTCCTTTTCCCCTTAGGGTCTTAAGTCCAACAACCCAAAAAATCACCCCAAAGTCCCAAAAGTCCAACACCTCTAAAGTCTCTTGAGTCCAACAACCCAAGAGTCTCTGTCCTTGGTCAGTGCAGCCCCAGAGCTGCAGAGTTTTTGCCCCCCACAGCCTGGGTGGAAGGGGGGGGGGGAGAAAGGGTACGCAGGGTGTTACAGGGCACCTTACGTGGTCCAAGGCCAACTGCCCCGCCTCTCCGTGGGGTTCTGCTGCCGCCTTCACCATGAGCTGCTCCACTCTCCGTCCCGTGAGCTGCACCAGCCGTCCCACGAACTGCTCCGCTCCACTCGCTGTCCCACAGGCAGCACCAACCGTCCCGCAAACTGCTCCACTCGCCAGGCCACGCCAACTGTCCCACAAACAGCTCCACTCCACCAGCCATTTAGCAATATAGCTTCAGGCTCCCCCACTAGTTAACACAGCACTCAGCAATCTCAACTCTTAGTACCTTTAGTGATTTCAGCTTATAGTAGGAAAGCCCAAGTGCTAGTACACCCTTGGCCCAAAGCAAATTCAGCTCAGCAGTCTGTAACTAGATTCTAAATGGGATCAAAGTTAGCTCTAACATTCAACGGGGGAGGGGGGGGGAAGAGAGAGAGAGAGAGAGAGAGAGAGAAGGAAGGACATGCAATTGGTGTCTCAGGCCCTCAAAAGGGGGGCCCATCCCATCAGGTACAAATACCTATCCCCAACCTCTCTCCCCTCACTGGGTTTTGAAACCCATGTCCCTTGTCTAGCAAGTGCTACTTAGTTGATGGTGAGTGCCTCTGTCATTAAACAGTTCCACTGGCCTTGATTCACATAACCATGGTAACTCAGGGTAACAACACTTTATTCCTCCTGCCCCAATAACAAAGAAACTGGGGATCCCACAGCCGCCAAAGTGACCATTTTGGGCTGCTGGGGCTCACGCTAGGTGGGTGGGTGTGCCTATGCAAATGAGATCAGCCCCTGAAGTTCTTTTCCACACTCCCCATAATTCACCACCAGATGTCAGGGTAAAGCTCATCCTGACTCTGCTTACATCTAGATCCAAACTATGCATCAGTTCCACTGGGACTCCATCTTCTCCTGACTGATCGTGCTGGGGGCTCTGCCTGTCTCCTGCCCTCAGGACCCAGAGCTACCACCATCACCTGGGAACCCCGACCAGTTCAAGCCTCATGGAGTGGGTGAGATCCCCCTCTTTCTCTCTCTCTGTTTTCCTTTCTACCTTAGGTATCAACCTGTAATAATGTATGTTATGTTGGTTTAGCCCTCCTTGTGTAGTTATCATTATTATTCAATAAATAACTTGTATGGTTAAGCTGGTTGCTTCTCTCTCTCTTGCTGAACTTTACGCTTTTGTGTTTTTAGCTTCCCCCATTCACTCTACAGCAACGCTTCTTTTACCTAAGCTAAAGATCCCTGCAGCGCCCAAAATACTGTGGGGTTTGCTCATCAAGTAGGTTACTGCCAGTACAATTATGATGTGAGAGTGCGGATAGGGACGTGCTGAATCTGGGACGCATAAGGGTAACAGCTTGAAAGTGCTGCTTGACCCAGTCCATGGAGCCCAGGGGCATATAAGGGGAGGCAGCTTGAAAGTGCTGCTTCATCCAGCCCAGTGAGTCCAGAGACATATAAGGAGTCAGCTTGACAGTGCTGATTGACCCGGTCTGCTCAGACTTGCTCTCTTAATGTATGTGTGGGGGTGGGGGTGTGTTCATCCGGTTCTGGGGCTGGAGAAACCCAGCCCTAGAGAACCTAGGTCCTGCAGGATAGCTCCATTGGGAGGGGACTTGCAGAAGGGAGAAGTAGAGCTCCATATAAAAACACAAGTGACACAAGCAGTACATTGATAGAATTACAGAATCCCCTGCCCAGAAGAGTAACCCGAATAAATGAGCATACCTCAAAGTAACGGGCAAATCTGGTAACACTAGATGCCTAGCTGCATCTTTGGGTACCTAAAATGCTTTGAAACTCTGTCCCTAAGGGACTGGCTAAGGTCATACAGGAAGTCCCGGGGAGCGGGGGGATACAGGTCTCTCAGGGCTAGCTCCCTGTCCACTGGACCAGCCTATCTGCTGCACGCTGCAAAAAAAGAGGACTCTGATAGATGGGAGCAAAACCAAGAAGGCCAGTTCTCTGAAACTCCAGCAATTGGTCCCAGGCGATTGGGAAGAATGTCATGGTTGATAGCATGAAAAGCAGCAAAGAGGTCAGGAAGGATGAAGAAAGAGCGAGAATGAGAGTCAGATGAGAGGAGATCATTTAATTCCCAAGAGGTGGCAGGTTCTGCCCCATGCTGGGTTGTAGAGCAATGGCTTCTATAAAAATTTTACATTTTAATTGAAAACCATTTGTTTTGTCATGTTTTGTTCTGAGTCTGAGAAAAGGAACGAATGAGAAAGTGTCGCGTGAGTATCAGATATGTTTATGCCTCACATTCTTAGGGTTTCAGCTGTATTCGGGCCAATTTCAGAGAAAAGAACAGAGATCTCATCCACAGAGATTATTGTCATAATTTGTGTTATTCACTGGGCACCATCTGTGTGCTCAGCACTGTTCAGAATATGCCAGAAAATATAGTCCCTGAGCCAATGTGTATAAAATGTGTAGCCCTGGATAAGATGACTCTGATATTTAAGTATGAAGTGTATAGTTATTGAGCACATGTTAATATCTCTGAGTGGAGGCACTGATGGCAATAGGAGTTTTACCTGATTAATGACTGGAAGATTGGACCCTCTAACCATTTTTTCAAGAGGCAGAGCTGCCCAGAGCTCCTGTGCCTGTTTATTTTCCTTTCCTGCCTGCAGTGGCCCTGATATACCTCAGAACACTCAAGTTTTTCCTCAACTTTAAAATGTGGAATTTTCTTGGTGTTTGGTTTAAAATATTCTCCTGTGAGAACTGCAACTCAATCACTGTAGTGTTGTGTTTAAGAGCCTTCTAGAAAGTAACTAGCCTTTAAACAGAAGTGAAAGCAGTGTTTCCAACTCTCATGATTTTGTCATGAGTCTCATGCTTATTATTGTTTTCTTTAAAGCCCCAGCTCCTGGAGTCAATTGATATGTGATGATATCAGCCTTCATTCTTAAATAAAAGTTTCTAGCCCTCGTGGCTATGGAGAAAGCTTCAATATGTGACCCCAGTGCACCCTAAAGGCTCAAAAAGCAGAAGGCAAATAAAAAGAACACCCAATCTATTATTTTTACATAATCTCATGATATTTAAACCAATCTTCTGATTTTTGGTGAGCCTGACTCATGATTTTTGAACATATGGGGTTGGCAATACTGTGAAAGAAACTTGAAAGTGTCAGTTTCATTCCTGTTTAAAGTCAGTTTCTTGTCTATTATTTGTAGTATGGTAACATGCCAAGAGCCCCAAGCAGGTGCAGTATAAACTCATGGGGCCTTGCCCTAGTAGGATGTTTCCAATAGTTAAATGATCTATTCCAAGCTTGGTGAACTGCAAAAAGTAAGTAGCCTAAATGACAGAAAGTAATCTAGATTTTTTCTACAATTATTTCAATTAATGTATTCAAGAGTTAGTAACAAAGAATATACATTAAAATTTTAAACCTAACTAGTGTCCCTTAAGTGACTTGACACAAGATGTCAGAACATGTTAGTGTTAGAACTAAGTGGAACTAATATTTATGTAATTTTCTTTCTTTACATACGAATTAGATACAGTGCTCCTGTCAGCTAATTTGAAAGTTATTATCTGCAAAGAAAACTACAGTAGATTTTTCAGGTGCCTACATAGCCCGTGGAATCACAGTTAAAGGTGCCCCCCCTACCAAAATCTGAAATGCTGCCCCTGATTCAACTGCCTGTGAGCCTTCACCTGATGGTGTGGAGGATTTTGATGGCACCCTCTTTAGGCAGACGCTGCATGCTCCTGTAATATTCATCCCCACACCACCTCTGTTCCACCCAACATGGAGTTGGGTTAGATAGAGTCCCGGCAATGCTAGAATCTGAAATATCTCCTATCCCTGCTCCTTCACCTCATTCCTTCTTCCTTCTTTACACCAGTATTATCCACCATGCCTTCCCTCAGTCTATTTCCCCTACAGCACTACTCCAAGTAACTCCTTCAGTTTCTCTAATTTTGACCCTTTGACCCCCACACCTGTCCTCATTATTTTTTCCGTCGTCCCCCCCCCCATCATTATTTGAGTCCCAGGCCCAGTGGATCCTCCCATAGGGGGAGGGTCCTTTAGCAGTGGGCGGGCGCAAGCACTTCCCAGAACCCAACAGGACTACTCCAAGCAATAGTCCCCTGCCCGCCCACCCCCCTCACCACAGGCCAACATCTCATCACAGAACACTGGCCTACAGGGGATACAGGCCAGGGCACAAAACTAACATCAAAGGGAGAAGCTGCCACCAATTAGGGAAAAAACTACAATCCCCACAGGTTGCTAGATAGGGGGCACTTCAAGGGTTCTCCTGCCTGTTACAAGTTCTGCTGCTGCTACCCCTTAATGCTCTCGGTGTCTATTGGCCACTGTACAGTTTGGACCATTAGTACAGAATGCTGTAGTATTTTTTTTAAAGTAAGGCAAAGGTGAAAAATACTTGGGCTGCAGACTGGATCAGGCCTGCTGAACACATTTGTGGCCCACCTACCATGATCAAATTCTAAAGAACCTGAACTTTCATTAGAAATAAAATAAATTTCCAGTCATAGTGGTTGTGACAAAATCCTTGAAGTGTAACGGATGCAGTAATGCATGCCTAAAACAATGCCAGCCTGAAACAATGACTCAGAGGGGTGCACCCTCTCCAACCTCTCATTAGTCTCATTAAAATGTTGCTGCTAAAGCCTAATTATGATACTTTAAGTGACAGCATTGACTATTTCCTTACTAATCATTTTAGTGGCTAGGATTTGGAAGGGAATGGGAATTCATAGATGTTAAGGTCAGAATCAGACTATTGTGATCATCTAGTGTGACCTCTTGCGACGTATGGACCATAGAATACTGCCAGTAATTCCAAGCCCAGTAACTTGAGGCGGGACTGCAATATCTCTCCTAGAAAGACATCCAATCTTCATTTAAAGACTTCAAGTGATGTGTAATCACTACATCCCTTGGTGAATTGTTCCAATGTTTAATTCAGAGTGAAACTCCTGGTTGGGGGAGAAAGAAGAATTGCTTTCAGGAAGGAAGTGAAGAGGGAGCAACAGAGGAGATCATCAGAGAGGTCAAGTCAGGAAAAGAAGAGAAACAATGGGCAGAAAAAGCTGTGTTCCTAAAGTTGAGTATAATTTCCCACTGGTGATGTTGGTTATGACAATAGGGTATTGTTGTGATAACCTGACCTACAAATTCACCCTAATTGTGAGCTGAACTGTGAAAAGTGAGTGAAAATTCATGAAGTGTCACAATAACCTACAACAATAAATGTTGATTGGAAAAGGTGCAAAAGGGAGACAGAAAAACTGAATTAATACAAACAGGCCTACTTATATAATTCTCTATACTGGAAAGCAGCGACTCTGAAAAAGATTTTGGGATTGTGGTGCATAATCAGCTCCAAATGTGACGCTGTGGCCAAAAAAGCTAATGAAATTCTGACATGCATAAACAGGAATCTCAAGTAGGAGTAGAGAGGTTATTTTACCTCTGTGTTTGGCACTGGTGTTACCAATGATGGAATATTGTGTCCATTTCTTTTGTCCACAACTCAAGAAGGATGTTGATAAGTTGGAGAGGATTCGGAGAAGAGCCATCAGAATGATTAAAGGATTAGAAGACATGCATTACAGTGATAGACTCAAGGAGCTCATTCTCTTTAGCTTAACAAAGGAAGGTTAAGGGGTGACTTAATTATAGTCTATAAGTATCTACATGGGAAACAAATATTTAATAATGGGCTCCAAAGGCTTAGGAGCCTTCCTAAAAGGACTGGCCCCCGACCCCACTGAGGCTCCAGCCCCACCCCTCTTCTTCCACCAGAGGCCCCGCCCTGGTCAAGCCGGAAGCCGGAGTGGGGCCAGGGAGCCCCCCCACCTCCACCATCCAGGGTGGGGGTGGGCGAAAGCAGCCCCCTGCCCATGTCCCTGCTCCCCAGCCCCACATCTAGGGCAGGTGGAGGGACCCAGGCTTCTCATAGCTGCCTGACAGCTCTCCCCAACCTGGCTCCTGCCAGGGGGTTGGGCCTCGGAGCCGCAGTCCAGCCATGGTAAGAGCCGCACGGGCAGCTGTAGGGCCCAAGGAGAGCAGCCCTCAGCCCATGGAAAAGATGAGGATCAATATGAAAACTGAAAGGTGGATAAGGAACTGGTTAAAGGGGAGACTACAACGGGTCATACTGAAAGGTGAACTGTCAGGCTGGAGGGAGGTTACTAGTGGAGTTCCTCAGGGATCGGTTTTGGGACCAATCTTATTTAATCTTTTTAATACTGACCTTGGCACAAAAAGTGGGAGTGTGCTAATAAAGTTTGCGGATGACACAAAGCTGGGAGGTATTGCCAATACAGAGAAGGACCGGGATATCATACAGGAAGATCTGGATGACCTTGTAAACTGGAATAATAGTACAGGTCTGTCGCATCTTAGGCGCATTTAACATGTGCGATTTCAGCTTTATGCGGTCGGCAAAAACAAGAAAAAAAACAAAAAAAAGAGAAAAATAACAATTAAAATACTGTTTCTGTAGTGCGGCCAATTCTGTTATAAACTGAGGACTCATCAGTTGGAAGTAACAGAGGAGGTGAAGGACCTCGGAGTATTGGTTGATCACAGGATGACTATGAGCCGCCAATGTGATATGGCCATGAAAAAAGCTAATGTGGTCTTGAGATGCATCAGGCGAGGTATTTCCAGTAGAGATAAAGAGGTGTTAGTACTGTTATACAAGGCACTGGTGAGATCTCATCTGGAATACTGTGTGCAGTTCTGGAATTCAAACTGGAACAGGTACAAAGAAGGACTACTAGGATGACCCGAGGAATGGAAAACCTGTCTTATGAAAGGAGACTCAAAGAGCTGGGCTTGTTTAGCCTAACCAAAAGAAGGCTGAGGGGAGATATGATTGCTCTCTATAAATATATCAGGGGGATAAATACCAGGGAGGGAAAGGAAACATTTAAGCTCAGTACCAATGTGGACAAAAGAACAAATGGATATAAACTGGCCATCAGGAAGTTTAGACTTGAAATTAGATGAAGGTTTCTAACCATCAGAGGAATGAAGTTCCGGAACAGCCTTCCAAGGGGAGCAGTGGGGGCAAAAGACATATCTGGCTTCAAGACTAAGCTTAATAAGTTATTTTGGCAATTAATTGATCTTTGACTATTAGCGGTAAATATGCCTAATGGCCTATGATGGGATGTTAGTTGGGGTGGGATCTGAGTTACTACAGAGAATTCTTTCCTGGGTGTCTGGCTGGTGAGTCTTGCCCACATGCTCAGGGTTTAGCTGATCACCATATTTGGGGTTGGGAAGGAATTTTCCTCCAGGGCAGGTTGGCAGAGGCCCTGGGTGTTTTTCGCCTTCCTCTGTAGCGTGGGGCAAGGGTCATTTGGTGGAGGATTCTCTGCATCTTGAAGTCTTTAAACCATGATTTGAGGACTTCAATAGCTCAGACATAGGTTAGGGGTTTGATACAGGAGTGTGTGGGTGAGATTCTGTGGCCTGCGTTGTGCAGGAGGTCAGACTAGACAATCATAATGATCCCTTCTGACCTTAAAGTCTATGATTCCTGTCCCCCAGAGCCCCCACTCAGGGCAGGTGGAGGAGCCACGGCTCCCCACAGTTGCCCGCATGGCTCTTACCATGGCCGGGCTGGAGCTCCCAGCCCCCTCCCTCCCTGGCCAGAGCGGGTCAGGGAGAGCCACACAGGCATCTGTGGGGAGCCAGCATGAGTCGCGAACCCTCCACCTCCACCTACCCTGGGCCAGGCAGGGAGCCCGGGGGACAGGGACACAGGCCGGGGCTGCTCTCCACCCCTCCCACACACACACAACAGGCAGGTGGAGGGTCCACGCAGCTCCCACAACTGCCCAGGCTCCCTGGCCAGGCGGGCTCCACAAGCTGCTGGCCTGGCCAGGGGGTGAGGCCTCAGAGGGAGGAGAAGGGGAGGGGGGCAGGGCCCGCCATGGGGAAAAGTGGACAGGCGAGGCCCGTCCGCTTTCAAAAAGTGGGAGGGCTATGGCCCCCCCTGGCCCCCATGTTCCAGCACCCCTGATAGGCTTTAAGTCTAGCAGACAAAGGTATAACACAATCCAATGGCTGGAAGTTGAAGCTAGACTAGTTCAGATGGAAATAAAGGTATAAATTTTTAATGGTGAGAGTAATTGACCATTGGAACTATTTACTAAGGGTCTTGGTAGATTCTCCATCACTGACAATTTTTCAATCAAGGTTGGCTGTTGTTCTAAAAGCTATGCTCTAGGAATTATTTTGGGGGAGTTCTATGGCCTTGTAATCGATGAATCTATAATTCAAGGACTGTGTTAAGATCATGCCTGGTAAACAAGTGAAGTGTGGGACCAAAAATCAGTGAACCAAAATTGGTGTGTCAGAAATTAGGCCTAACTGGTGGACACAATAATGAAGGGATGGGCTATTCCACCCATCACTCCCTTTTGGGGTATTCTGAAAAAAAATGACTTTGTGGGGGGGAGGGAGCTGGCTACCATGGCACTAGCTGGCTGAGGCTATGTCTACTCTGTGAGGTAGAGGTGTGATTCCCCTGCTCATGTACACATACTTGTGCTAGCTCTCATCCAGCTACTGCAAGTATAAGTAGTTATGTGGCCATGGCAGCCCAGGTAGTAGCAATAGAGGCATGGCTGAGCCATGTTGAGTACAAACCCCCCTGAAAACGGTATGGCTCCTCCAGTGCTGCTACGCATACTACTGCAGCTACACTTCTGTTTATACTGACATTAGTTCTCACCAAGCTACCGCAAATATGTGTACCTGAGCAGGGGAATCATACCACTACCTTATAGCATAGACATAGCCTAAGAAATGGGATTGGACTTTAGCAACAGCAATAACAACTAGCTTCTCTTTTCCCCAAAAAGGACAGTTATTACCATCTAGGAGACTGTCAAACAAAGGCTTTTTTCCTACTAAAGACTATCTCCAGCTAAAGGTAAGGGAAACAGGGATATTGGTAAAATGAAAGTCTTATTGAATACTTTACATTTCAAATACTTTAACTGTTTTTCCTCCTTTTCTGTCTCTTTAATAAAAGATTAAAATAATTTTTAATGGCATCCTTGCCATGGTACTAAGCAGGAGATCTCTGTATACCAAATCCCAGACCTTCTTTAACACTATTTAATGTTGGACAGTGACAGAGTCATGTTAACCTCTTTGATTCATTGGGCCCATATATTTCATCTAAATTAATGTAATAGTGCTGAAGAACTATTAAATTATTATTAAAAAAACCCTAAACATTTCACTACTCAATAAAGCCACATTCTACCCTTGATCTGTGTGCAAACCCAGCCATTGACATTAATGGGAAATCTGCTGTGGGTTAGGGGAGTATATAGACATAAATTTACACCCCAGCCTACAGAGCATAATTCAAAATGAAACTCAGCCCTTTCCCCAGAATGAGTCAAACACCCCTTGAAGGGCTGTCTCCATTACTCTGGATCACCTGTCCAACCCTCACTGCTTACAGTGAGAGAAGTAAAAATTTTACAGTGGTGATTTTTGTCCAGTATTTTGGTCATTTTCAAGGAGACATTTCCAACCTCTCAATGGTTTCAAATGTGCCCCCCATCCCCATTAGACCTGTCCTGCAGTTGGAGCAGCTGCTGTGTTTCTCTGCTCTCAACACATTCTTAGTGGAAGGATTTTCTGTGCATTACCTGCAGTTCGATCCCAAAGAGTAGATCACTCCCTTCTTCTCTTAAGCTAGAAACCTGCTCAATGTCTCCAAATAAAACAGGAGAAAAACCAGCTCCGCTGCCAATGCGTTGTTGCTGCTGCTGTTTCTAGCACGCTGCAGCTCTCCTGTGAAATTTGGAGGAAGCTGCACCCTAGTAACCCAGACACAAAGAGGGAGGAGATACACCTTCATGGAGCAAGGCGGAGCTGTCTGGATTCCTATTCATTTCTGTCTCACACTGCCTTTAACTTTTTTTTTTTAGACAGGTTGGAGTCTGCTAAACTGCATGTACTGAACATTCCCCTTCCTATATTGTCTCACATATTTCTTGGATGTGGTAATTATCTGCCCTCGCACACAGCATTTATTCTGGCAGGGTGACTCTGATATTGTTATTTTCCTTGTACTATTCAGCAATAGTTTTCTTTTTTGCAGCAGGCAGATGACTGGAATAACCTGGTTACTACCAGCATGCTCCTCATGGACAAGTCTCATGGCACATCAGAGAGACTCAGGACCTTATACAGTATCCTTATCAGAGGTCACTCTGCTTGTGCAGAATACCTTCTGCTGTCTTTCTGACCCTAAGTGGACACATATAGGTAGAAAGCCTAGAGGGCATCACAGTGCTCACCTCAGGTCCATTTCATTGTGGCCCTTTACTATGTGCTATCATTTACACCCTGCATGTTAATACAGGACACTGCAAAATCAGAATGGAAGCATTTTACACCCACTTTGCACTGGTGTAAATGACTAGTTAAGGTGCAGAACAATGGTGAATCAGGCATATCTTTTCTAGGTAGTTCAGAGCTTTCCAAATCTTTTTGTAGATTAGTCCACATCTTCATGAGCAGATTGTTGCATGGAGCACCTCCCCTCCCATTCAGAATCCTGTAGACCATGTTCCCTCCCAGCTATGATCACATAAACAACTACTGTGGTTGCTGCAAGTGTAATATATGGAAAAGTAATATTAGGAAACTATTTCATGTATTTTTAGATTCTTTAGTGCAATGTGGCAGCTAGAAATGAAGAGAGCCAGCACCACTGGACCCAGCAGCATTCCACAGATCATGAGCAATGCTCTACTGAGCTCCAGTGGCCCCCACACACACACACCATGGTTTAAGAACCACACAGCTACTTTTATTTTTCAATTTTATTTTGCTTGTAGCACCATGGTACCTAAGTGTGGAACAAAAGTAGGTGCACAATATGAGAAACAAAAGGCACTTCTCTCTTTTTCCTGGCAGGGGAGTGACTTTGCATGATGTTTGTTTGCTTGTTTGTTTGTTTTTGTTTTTACATTTTAAGATCCTAAGATTCTGTTGTTGGAAAGGAGAGGCGGGGGGTGGGGGAGGAGAAGGAGATCTTATTGAAAAGGTATATTTTACACTTTGATCTCAACACCATCAAGTTTGCATTCAGTCTGACCTTCTCTGGCAAGGAGCTCTACATCTGGGGTCATGCTGCCAAGGGGTTCCCACCGTCTGACACTCAGAAGTTGAATCTATTCAGCTAGAATGGAGTGGTCTATGAGAACCATAGTGCTGATACAATATGCAGAATTCTAGCTGCCGGATCTGTTTTTTTTCAAGGCACTCGGCAAACTCCACCTCTTTCCCCAGGCTTCTGGGGAGAGAGGAAAGCTGAGGGCTGGGATGCATGCATTGGATTCATTTGTTCAGACAAGCTCTGGTGACAGGCTCTCCTCCACCTGAGACGTGGTGCTGTTCACCCTTTCTTTTCTTGAAGTCCACAGTGATACATTGTGTTTCATGTAGTTCCTCACAAATGAGGTACCATGGGTGTGGTTTTCCAAAAGGAAGTACGCTTGGGTGTGTGCGGAACAAAGGGTGCCAGTTTCATGTTACACTATCTGTTGATACATCAGATAAGATGCACAGGTAGTTCTACTGTCAGTGGAAAAATACTCCCACACACCCATGATTTTGGCTTCTGCCTTTTACCAGGTGCTATACTCGACAGGTGCTGGTTGCCTTTGGTGACAGCATCATAGAATTCTCCAGAAATTGTGACAATATTTATGGCCCTTCTTATTTCACTAGCTTTACCAATTAATTCCCTCTTGCTCCTGAATGCTCCCCTGCCTCATGATTAATTGGCACCATGGGAGTCTCACCATCCTCCTTCTCAGAAGAAAGATTTGGAAATGCATCATTCCCAGATGAGAATGTCTCTGCAGATGCAGTGATCTTATCTGCTTTATCCTGTGAGGGGATGACAGATGGTGCCATATCCTCTACACCCAAAAGAGTCCCACCAGGGCCTAACTGGTTACTTTTCCCAGACCAAGTAGAATGCTCTGGCCTGTCATGTAAAAATGCCAAGTGATGAGGATGATCAAGCCCACATTAGGACTGTCCATTAGTTTTAGCCCTGGGCCTAAATGTGCCTTAGACAGACTTGGTTCCCCCTCCATTGTTGCTACGTATACTCCAGCAACTCATAATATGCTATCAGCATCAGTATCTGCAATAACTAAGACTTAATAGTAATATAGCTGGGGGATGGACTTGTTCCCCGGTCTCCTACCACATAGATTATGACCCCAATCTGATAGCATGACGCAGCTCGAACTGAGCTAATTTCAAGAGATGTTTTCAAATTTTACTACCCAAATCCCTATGTAAGACGATAGCAAGAGCTTGAAGCTGCTAATGCCTTAAGGCAACTATGAACTATTTCACAGATACCCACACTATGCCCTCAGTTGCTAATCGGGGGTGGGGGAGGTCAGGGTTTCTCTGTGCAAGACCCAAGTTCTTGAGCTATTGAGACACACCTGGTCTGGCTGCCAGGCCAGAGTCTGTTGTCAGACTACCTTTCAGCCAGTATTAATCTGCCTTGTTCATGAATAGGAAAATACACACAAAGCAAGACTAAGGTAACTGGGGGTTGTTTCAGCCCTCACCATTCCAAAATAACACATTAACTTTTCAGGTATAAGAACTGCACTGGCAATTTACCAGGAGCCTGGGGGGACGAAACTAATTTATGCATGTCAAGGTTAATTTACACTAAATGCTGTTACTATTAGTATAAATACTATTCAAACTGTAAACTAGGAGATCTTCAATGATCTGAAACTCAAAAAAGAGTCCTACAAAAAGTGAAAACTAGGTCAAATTACGAAGGATGAATATAAACAAACAACACAAGCAGGTAGGGACAAAATAAGAATTGCCAAGTAACAAAATAAGATTAAACTAGCTAAAGACAAACAGTAACAAGAAAACTTTCTACAAATACATTAGAAGCAAGAGGAAGACCAAGAACAGGGTAGGACCATTACTCAATGTAGAGAGAAAGACAATAACAGAAAATGTGGAAATGGCAGAAGTGCTACATTTTTTCACCAAAAAGGTTAGTAGGAATTGGACATCTAACATAGTGAACGCCAGTGAAAATGAGGTAAGGTCTGAGACTAAAATAGGGAAAGAAGAAGTTAAAAATTACTGAAACGAGTTAGATATCTTCAAGTCAGCAGGGAATGGAGTTGATAGGATAACTTGATTTACATAATAGGTCAATAATGTGCCACCGCTGGTAGTTAGTACCGATGGTAAATGTTGGGATATTGAAAGTCTTTTTCCTGAGTGTCTGGATGGAGAATCTTGCCCGCATGCTCGGGGTTCAGCTGATCGCCATATTTGGGGTCGGGAAGGAATTTTCCTCCAGGGTAGATTGGCAGAGGCCCTGGAGGTTTTTCGCCTTCCTCCGCAGCATGGGGCAGGGGTCGCTTGCTAGAGGATTATCTGCTGCTTGAAGTCATTAAATCAAGATTTGGGGACTTCAACAGCTGAGTCAAGGGTGAGAGTTATTTCAGGAGTGGGTGGGTCAACTCTTGTGGCCTGCATCATGCAGGAGGTCAGACTAGATGATCATAATGGTCCCTTCTGATCTTAAGTTCTATGATTCTATGATTCTATGATCCTAGAATACTCAAGGAGCTGACTGAGGAGATATCTGAGCCATTAGCGAGTATTTTTGAAAAGTCATGGACGATGGGAGAGATTCCAGAAGACCAGAACTGCATGGGCAACCTTTTTACAGGCATTTCCAAACCCATTAGTGCTTGATTCTGCAATCTAAACAAATGTCTTTTAACATACATTTTTGCATGTCATATGCCTATTGTACTTACCTGTCATTTTATTTCTTCCCAGCTTTTTGCCATTTTATACAAAACAAACTGAAAAAATAAATACTACACCCAAAAGTGACTAAAAATCCCTTCCCTTCTCAGTTACTCACCTTTCAATCTATTCCCTCCCAGGATGTCATCCTTTCACTATTTCTTCAGTCACCAATAACTCTTCCAGGCAAGGTAGCTGAATTTCTGATCCAAAAAACACGCAGGAAACAATTAGTGTTTACAAATAAAAAAATGAAATAATCCAGGCCTTCTTATAATTCAAACACACCCATAGCCATGTCACCTTTAGAGTATATTTAAAATGTGTGTGTGGTAGAGAAGGGCAGTTAACTTGTGAACTGAACTACTTTGAGGCCTGGTCTACCCTAGGATTTTACATCGGTACAGTAGGGGTATGAAAGAGTCGTAGCTGTGCCAAGCTAACCCACAGTGTAAACCAGTGCTAGGTCGGCAGAAGAATTCTTCCAGCAACCTAGCTACCACTTCTTGGGGAGGTGGATTAACTATGCCAAAGGGAGAACCCCTCCCATCGGACACTTCTACACTGAAGTGCTACAGCGGCGCAGCTGCATCACTGTAGCATTTTAAGCGTAGACAGGCCCTGAGTTGCAGCAGTCATTGACTGGGAACCTTGTTACAACTGCCAGCCCTGGAAATTTACTCAGGTCCCTGGGTTCTTTCCTGTTCAAACATTACTATTGATGGAACAATAGCAGAGAAAATTCCACCTTCAGTTACAACAATTACAACCACATTGCCTTAAATTTAACTCTTGTTGTCCTCTCAAGAGTGGGGCTTTAAATTACCAGAGGGAGAGAGCAAGTGGTTCTTTGGGAGTGTTGCCTCTGCAGTTTCACACTTGGAGGATGCATTGCCTGGTACCAGAGTTTCAGAATCTTCTGGAAAGCAGAGCCCAGAAAGGTCAAACTAGTACCTTCTTGAGGCAATGATAATTCAAAGCCCCGGTTATAACAGTCATATGGCCTCAATTCCTTAGCTCCTTCTGCTAAATCTAAGATTCCTGAGAGGAGAACTCTGAGGAAGAGCTTACATGGTATTCAGGGACCCCAAAAAGACATTGGATTGCGTGTGTTGATTCTCCCGTTAGATTTTAGAGAGTTTACATGATTTGTCAGCTGGGATGCAAAGTTTCATGTCTTTTAACTGAGGCCTTGTCCACACTCAGAATTAGCCTCCAGTCTGGTCATTGGTAGCTACTACAGCTCAGAGAGAGAGCTGAAATTTGCACTGGTGGAGCTTACCCTGGTTTCCAGCAGAAGCAAGATCCACAAATGCAATTCATGGCTTTCCTTGCATATGCAAGGGGTTTAGACTAGTGCAACTACACCAATGGTTAAGATATGGGCTCATTCTAAGGCCTGCCCAGACTTTCCCCTTACTCTTGACTACCTATTGGTCTTCCATCTCCTAAATGAACTTTCAGTCTTTTGTATCCTAACTGAAGGGGTCAGGTTGTTGACAAACTCCAGTATCTAATGAACAATCAGAATAACAGAAGTCTGTGTTAAGCAGCTGTTTAAAATTTTGAACAGTCTGAGAAAAAACCCTTCTTCCCTCAATTGCTCAGCTTTAGATTCCTGTCTTGCAAATACTGCATGGGAGTAGCTTTATGTCCATGAGTAATGCCTCTGAGTTCAATGGGACTACTTGTGTTTATAGTTACTCATGTAAAAATATGATTGCAGGATTGGTTGCTAAAGGCTTGTCTGTGGTAGGGATTTATCCCAGTCAAAGCCATCAGTGTCAAATCCCAGTCTATGACAAACAAGCACAACACCACAGCCCGCTGCCCTACCAAAAAGGGCCTTTATAAAATCACAGAGAAGCAAAGGACAGAAGGCCCATTTCCCCTGTTGGGGTCAACTTTAGGGGGAAATTCAATTACTGAGAGCATAACTGAGTTTAAATCTCTGTTATGCACAGAGCTATTTTATGGCTAGGTTTCATTATGTTGTGGGCGGTTTTGTATGTCTGATGGATTGGATGGTTGTCTTAGGTGCTATGGCCTTCTTAACATGTAGCGCTCCTACAAGATCTACTGACTTACCTGAAAAATCAGTATATACACTTTTTCGGGGCATGCCCAACCCGTTGCAACACCGAGTGCTTAAAGACTGCTTGTAAATTATATTCCGGTAAGATTTATTTGGGGCTAGAATAAAGCTAGTAATTTAATTTTAGAAGTGGTAAAAGAACATGTCCATTCCGTAATTAAGTTTTAGTAACTCAGTTGTTTAGCATTGATTTTATGTACAGTAATAAAGTTACTTGCAATTTATTTAGCAATTGTCATGGCATTTGCTGTCTGTAAGTTTGCCCATAAACTACTTCTTGGGACAAATATTGCCTTGGGTTAGGGGGAGGTCGGTGGAGCTACAGTACTCACACTTGGCCTAAATTGGTACCTTTTATTTATCTGACCTCAGGAGCTAGGCAAAGTTACTTCTTATTGTGTTCTGTATTTCAGGTCATAGGCACAGAGAAGGCTGCAGACTTCCCCCAAAATGAGATTGCAATAAAAAGCTCATAGACTAAGGTCAGAATGATCATCTAGTCTGACCTCCTGCACATTGCAGGCCACAGAACCTCACCTACCCACTCCTGTAGTAGACCTCTGCTGAGTTACTGAAGTCCTCAAATCATGCTTTAAAGACTTCACCATTTACACTAGCTTAAACCTGCAAGAGACCCGTGCCCCATGCTGTAGAGGAAGGCAAAAAAACTCCCAGGGTCTCTGCCAATTTGACCTGGGGAAAAATTCCTTCCCAACACCAAATATGGCGATCAGTTAGACCCTGAGCATGTGGCAAGACCTACCAGAAAGATACCTGGGAAAGAATTATTTGTAGTAACTCAGAGCCCTCTCCATCTAGTGTCCCGTCTCCGACTGTTTGTGGATTTTTGCTACTGGCAGTCGCCAGTGGGCCACATACCATCCCCTCCATAAACTTATCAAACTCAGTCTTGAAGCCAGTTAGGTTTTTTGCCCCTTCCTGGAAGGCTGTTCCAGAACTTCACTCCTCTGATTGTTAGAAACCTTTGCCTAATTTTGAGCCCAAACTTGTTGATGGCTAGTTTGTATACATTTGTTCTTTTGTCCACATTGGTACTGAGCTTAAATATTTCCTTTCCCTCCCTGGTATTTATCCCCCTGATATATTTATAGAGAGCAATCATATCTCCCCTCAGCCTTCTTTTGGTTAGGCTAAGCAAGCCAAAGTCTTTGAGTCTCATAAAGTAGGGTTTCCGTTCCTCCGATCATCCTAGTAGGCCTTCTCTGCACCTGTTCCAGTTTGAATTCATCTTTCTTAAACATGGGAAACCAGAATTGTGCACAGTATTCCAGCTGAGGTCTCACCAGTGCCTTGTATAATGGTACAAACACTTCCCTGTAAGTCAGCTGTATAGTCAACCCCAAGCTTTGGAAAGTCATGAGACATACTTCATGCAAGAATTACTGGGTGAAGTTCTGTGGCCTGTATGATGTAGGTGGTCAGACTAGAGGATCACAGTGGTCCCTTCTGGCCTTAAAATAAATAAATTACATATCTGAATCCCAGCAAGCCCTCCAGATATCCTGACAACAATTAATGCTTCAAATAGCAGCAGCTCCAGTTGGGAACCTTTCTTGGCTGTATGAGACACAGGACACTATGGGTTTGTCTACATGAGAAAGTTGCACCAGCTTACATTAAAGTGTGATTTGACAATGATTTAGTTAAACTGGTGCAAAAGGCTGCATGGGTTTATTTTAAATCGGGTTTATTTTGGTTTAGCTTAAATCAGTTAGAAATTGGTTTAAGATAAACCCCGAATAGCTACCCGGAAATAAGAGTGTCCACACACTAGTCCCTTAGATGAAGATAAAGGAGTAGTTGCACAGCTCTGGGGAGATGGCAGACCAGCAGCATGGTGTGGAGGGGCCAGCTCTCCATGTGGCTGTCTTCTTCCTCCACCCATCTCTAGGTTCCATTCTCCACACAGCTTAAGTACCTGTGCAAAGCCACATCCCTGGCACTCCAGTCCCTTCTAAACATTTCCCACCTGTGGGGATCATTCCTCGGAAACACAGAGAAATTGCCTTCATGGTATCTCTTTGGTACCCCACCTTCAGGTGTTTCTTCACAATGGGATGCTCTAGATCTTCATGTTTCTTAAGTATTTTAATCCCAATTACTTCAAACTGAAAACAGGTATCCTGGACCAAATTGTGGCAGATTGGGGTACCTCTGTGAGACCCATGAGGCAATATTGAAACACATGGTGGTGATTTTCATTTTCCCTTTTGGTGTCCTGAAGGTTTTTGGATGACCATCAGCAAATGAACTGAAAAAAAATCAGTCTAGCTGTCACTGTATTGAAATAAGCTGATTAAAGGAGAGCTCAGCTGCCAAAAATGCAATTGATGTCAGTTTTGTATTATTCCTATGTATAAAAATAAATAAAAACTTATGCTTGAAGAGTGTTAAGGTTCCAAATTCAAGCACTCATGTTAGGAAATGCAAGAATTAAGGTGCCTGTGCAAATTTAATTTGGCCCCCTTGTGCATCTGCATTATGATACAGTCTTTAATTACATGATCACACACTATTTTTTTCCACAGGATCCCTGCCTCATTCAGTGCACAGGATGGACCTTCTCTGGGGATGACTCAGGGTTAGGTAGTAAAGGAGTCTGATGTCTGTAGGATCCCTTCCTCATCAGTTGCCGGAGTGGGAATGGGAAGGTGTGTGGGACAAAGCCCTGGCTGGGATGATTTAGTTGGTCCTGCTTTGAGCAGGGTGTTGGACTAGATGACCTCCTGAGGTCTCTTCCAACCCTAATATTCTATGATTCTATGACTGCAGGAAGCGAAAGGATGGTCTCATGATTAAGGCAGTTGAATGCTGCACTGGAGAATTGGACTCTGTCCCTCCCTCTGCCTCAGAGTTCCCATGTGATGCTGGGCAAGTCATGATCCAAAATATTCCCAGGTGGCCACTATGTTCCTCACTTGCTGGGTACCCAAGTTGAGACTCTTGGGGTCTGATTTGTCAAAGTGCTGAGCACTCAACTCCAGCTGAGTTCAATGGGAGCTCTGTTCTCAACACACATAAAATAGTAAGTACTGTGGGGAAAAACCAGGCTATAGACTTCTCAAATTAGTCATCCTATACAGACATTTTTAACAATTGTCTTTAATCTCTGTGCCTCAGCTGCCCATATTTAAAGTGGGGACTATAATACCATTTCACCTCACAGGGGTGCTGTGAAGATAAATTCATTAATGTTTGTGAAGAACTATGGGTGTATGTCTCCCAGCTAGTGCACTTTCACAGAGTGTGAGCAGCAGGAGGGGCTAGACACCCTGAAAACAATCCTGTTTGACACCAAAGGTACCTACTTGTGGCAGCTAGCCCCTCCCACTACTCATGCTGCTGTGGCTACATTTCTATTTTTAGCATGCTGGCTCAGTCAGACCTAATGAGGGTATGTCTACTCGAACTGGGAATTATACCTCCAGCTACAGTATAGATTTACCTTAAGATACCACAAGAACATCATAAAAATGCCCATGAGAAATTAATAATATTCAGAGCAGGGTTTGGATGGTGTACAGAAATGCACTGAATGATGATAAAGATAAATATTGAATAGCTTACCCATTCAGTGAGCACCATCAATCCTTTGCACTGAATGAGGCAGGGGTGCTGTCGAAAAAATCATATGTGATCATCTAAATAAAGACTGTATCATAATGCATACTCAAAAGAGGGCTGAATTAAGGTTTCACAGGCAATTCCTAAATTTTGAGTGTTTGATTTTAAGAGACCATTAAGGTGCAACATAGCTTTCTTTAATCCAATTTCCTAGGTTTTTTAAAATCTTAAAAACTGAAACAAGAATTCCATCATGTGGAATCATATTGATCTCCCTTCATAGGTTATCAGCACGGTTGGGCTTTTTAAAGTCACAGCACAGACGACTGCTACTTGAGCTAACAGAGTAACCAGTAGCAGTAGTAGGCTGTTATCCTCCATGTAGACCAGCCACTAGTGGGTAATGAGACACTTTGCCATTGGATTTCACAGCTATTTGCTAGACAGCAAAGGATTGTTGAGATTCAGGAATGTGTTCAAGTCCAGTTTCTAGAGGAAGTGTGGCCTACTGTTTTCAGACCCTTCTGCCCCATCCCTCACAACCAACTCTCCCTGTCCCCTTTTGGTCTTATCTCCCCTGTCCCCAATTCCTGCCCGTTACCTCCTTTGCTGCAGTTCCCCATGGCTCTGCAAGTCCCCCCACCACACTTCCTCTATCCTCCTGACCCCTCCACAGCTCCTGCTCCTCTCCCTCATCCTCTCACTTCTTATTGTCTCCTGCTCCTAACCATCTCCCCAGCTTATATCCCCTCTTCCCCAATTTCTCATCCCTCTGCATTGAAGTGAAGCATGCTGTGTGGGCACCAGCAACAGCAGCATTGAGATCACTGGACAGACAGTCTCCCTGCTCTCAGTTCTGGTGCCTCGTGCCATAGGCTACACTACGCTGCATGCCTTTTGTGGTGGCATATTCAGTGAAAAGCAGGCTGCAGCCACACTGTGGTGTGCGGCTACACGTGCCAATCAAAGGCTCTGGCAGGGGAGAGGCAGCAGGGAAAGACTCAGCAGTAGGGAGCTGTCAGGGCCTTTCCCCACTGCCTCTCCACTGACAAAGCCTTTCCCTGCTGCTGGAGTCTCCCCGTGAAAGAGAGAGGCTCCAGCAACTCCCCGTGGTGGGGAAAGGCTCCAGCAGCAGGGAGCTGCCAGTGCCTTTCCCTGTTGCCTTCCCATTGCCAGAGTCTATTCCTGCTGATGGAGCCATTCCCTGAGACAAGGAAAGAGAGGAGGCAGCGGGACACTACACTGCTAAAAACAGCAGTGTAGATAGGGGAGGCATTGCTTGGGCGAGTAGGGTACATACCACAGGATTTAGGCATGTCCTTACTCTATGTGACTAACTACACTGCTATTTATACCCATGCTAGGGGGGCGTGCAGTGTATGTTCTCTACACCCCGCCATAAGGAGGGTGCAGTGTAGACATACATATAGTGCCCTCTGGGAAGCTGGGAGGAATAACTGCAGGAAAAGTGCTGCTCAGCCCCTGGAGCCTTGGGTTGGAGCACGCTCAGCCACTCTGTGGGGATGGCACAAGTACAGTCTGATCAGCACATAGGGACTGTGAGGGGAAGGAACATGCCCAGTTCAGATAGAATCTTCAGAGATGTTAGCTGCCAAACTAACAAATTGCTACTGAGTTTGTGCAAACTGCCATTATTCACCCACTTATTTGGGCGAATTTTCACAGGGATGGTGAAAGACACATCCCTAATACCAGCGTAGCCACCTGGGCCTCCCACAAGTTTTAAATCCCTGCTCCAAAGCACAGAGATGTTAGAGCTTCTCCTCAAAAAATGATTGTCAGAGTTTTTTCTAATATGGGCAAAATAACATTTTTCTTTAACCTCATTTTCAGAAACAAATGAACTGCTCTAGCTGAAACTGTTCAAAAGATTACAGCCCTAGAAGACACCTGGCACAGAACGTTTCAGCCCAAACATTTTAAGTTTGGCAATGTTATAAACCACTGAAAACAGGATTGTATCCTGGGAAGTGTTGGGCAATCTTAACTATAAGCGTCTCCACCTGTGCTGCCTATAATTAAAGAGCGCACAAGGATGTTAAGCTCTGTAATATTATGTCAGTCTTTTTACTTGAGTCATTGCCAAGAGTTATGAGAAATTTTAAGTTTTACGAAGTGTGTGACACATCTGTCATATCCATTGATCTTAACAGATGACTATGTAGCAAATATAGTTAGGAGTTACAGCACTTGCAAGATTTGGGTTCTCTGATTATTTGCTGACATATTGCAAAATACAGCAAGTTATGCTGAGAGATGCTGTTTTTCATTAAAATAAATGTCCAGTAAGCAGTTTAACTAGGTGTGTTAAATGATTTGACTATTCTGCAAGTCAATTATAATTTAATGGTTCATGTTATGGCAACAGGTGCTAATGCCATGCATACTATGAGTGATCAGTATATAAGCACTCAGAATGAAATTCTCCATGGCAAGAGTTAAAGGAAACTCAATGCATTAACTGCACCCAGACACTTGTTAAAAGGGGATTGCGTGGATTAAATTACTGTCCTTTGTCTAAGTGGGCAGTTAAACCTATTCTAAGGGTTTGTCTACTTGGTGCATTAGTCCACAGCAGAGGGGTGTAAATGTTAGTCCTCACGAGCACATAGTGCACAAACTGGCCCATATGGACCCTGCTGTTGCACATTAGAAATTCCCTAGAGTGCATGAATGTAGTCCTGCTTTTAGTGCATACTGGCGAGGTCCACACAGGCCAGTTAGTATGCAACATGCTAGTGCACACTAGAATTTACACCCCGCTGGTGTGGACTAAAGCACTGTGTAGTAGACAAGCCCTAAGGTTCATTTGTGTTTCAGAGCAGATGCACAAAAGGAGAATAAACTCCCAGACTCACCTTACCAGACCATATGTTCCGAGATAAAGAGTTTTGCATTGGAGGTTACCAAGGTGAAAAACTCAGGGGCCAAAGCTAGAAGAGTAGAGTGTGGTAAACAAGAAAGTCCAAGGCTTAGTCTACATTAGGACTTAGAGGTGGGATGTTAGCATGTGTGATGCCAACATTTGCTAACATCCCACCTTAAAATCCTAGTCTATACAAGACCCAAGAGAAACCAGGATCTAGAAAGAAGCTTCTTGGAGACTGGACAGTGGTGTCTTAGCTGAGGTTTCTGCAGGGCTGGTGCAACCCATTAGGCGACCTAGGCGGTCACCTAGGGTGCTAGCGTTTGGGGGGCGGCATTTGGGGTCCTTCGGCGGCAACCATGGCGGCCAGATCTTCGGCCGCCCCGGTCGTCGTCGTCATTTAGGCGGAGGGAGTTGGGGCAGGGCGGCGCGGGGAGGGCCGCCTGCAGCAAGTAAGTGGGGGGGGGCGTNGGAGGGGGGCACCTTAGGGGGGGGGGGAGCTGCCGTGGGGGGGGCGCCTCAGGGCAGAGTGGGGGGCGGAGAGCTGCCACAGGGCTCAGGAGTGGGGGCGCAAGGTGGAAGTTTCGCCTAGGACACGAAACATCCTTGCACCCACCCTGGGTTTCTGCAAGAAGGAGCTGCCTTTGTGGTGTCTTGACCACTTCTGTTCCAGGGCTATATTTGTAAAGAAGTCAGTTATACTACAAGAGATCTTTGTTCTGCATCACCAATTTTTCCTCCACCAAAGAAAAGCTGACCTACAAGACCTCAATCTGCTAGTGCTCAGCAAAAGGGCAACAGTACTACATGGCCAAATTTTTTTTTGCAAATAGTACATTTTCATAAAAATGCATTTTGTGGGGCACCAAAAATTATTCGCGAAGTAGGGTCAAATTCAGCAAATAGTTTCAGCTGAAAAAAAATGAAAACAAAAACGTTGAAAAGAAATGTAGATGAAAATTGACATTCAAAACATTTCATTTGACCCAAATGATTTTTTCCCCCAGTTTTTCATTTCATTGAGTAAAACAAAAACAAAATCAGTTTGGGTTAAAAACTAACCATTTTTTTGCTGGTTTAACCACCAAATTGAAAAAAATCAATTATTCACTCAGTTCTACTATATAAGTACATAATATTCATCATGTTCTTAAGTGTGTGCAGGATCAGGACCTTAAAAAACCAAATTTCTTATTATTTTTAAATTAATAATTTAGTATTGTTTTTACTTAGTAACCAAAATCTTGTATTATCTTTATTTACAAGAAAATTCTACTTAGTAATTTTTTTGCCATGTATTACTAACATTACTACAAGAGAGACAAGGTGGGTGAGGTAATACCTTTTATTGGACCAGCTTCTGTTGGTAAGAGACAAGTTTTTGAGCTTACCAACTCACCAACAAAATTTGGTCCAATTTTTTACCTCACCCATCTTGTCACCATGTCTGGGACCAACATGGCTACAACAACACTACAATTGAAACGTTATATTGCCACTCTTCGGAAGTTACAGTATTCATTATTTTAGTTTGTTTATTTCTTTGCATGTGTGTATAAGCTATGGCTGCATATATGTCCAAGTCAGATATGGTTTAAGTCACATATATGCACTGTGGGGATTGGAATTAATGATATTCTGCTTCAGAGTTCTGTCCTCTACCATGAGAGAGAAAAATTTAGGATTTATATTCTCTTTGTCTTGTTTAGACTAGCCACTAGAGGACAAGACAATCACTAACTAAGACCAGAGTCCTGCAAACACAGGCAACTAATGCCAAAATAAGTTTTGTAGCTCTATTGAGTTGCAGTTGTTTCTTTTTAAATGTGGAAATAATAGTAACTATACACCATGTTTGCCATTTATACACTTCAAAGCACTTGATTGTTATTTAAGCCTCACCACACCAGTGTGAGACATACCCTTCGCTTATAATGCAGAGCTATATTTTTATATTGTTTCTGTCTAAGGAATATTGTTTTGGAGTCCTTTGATGTAGGTTAGCTACAGTCCCTTAAAATCTAAAGCACTATAGTAATACAGGCTGGGCATGGATGAGGAGGTCAGAAATGTTGAGTTCAGACAGCTAGTACACATGACACAGGTTTGTCCCCAGCACTGTGATATTTGAAATTCCCCTGCTAGCTTGTGACTCTTGGGCATATTCTGCATCTAGAAGGAAAATTACAGTTACAATTTGCAATAAAGGGTTGCTTGCAAGGAAGACGAAGGTTTCCCTTTAAAAGTTATTGCATGCCATGCTCTATTGGAATCAAGTGCAACAGAAGCAAAAAGTCAAAACTGAATGAAGAGAGAAATTAGTAGAAGATGAAGTGACAGTCACAGATAATGGAGAAAAGAAACAACTCAAGGGAGGAAGAAAAGACCCAGTCCTGCTCCTAGTGAAGGCAACAGCAAAATTCACTTCCATTCCAAATCACGCGCAACAGGCAAAAATGAAAGGGAAGAGATGAAAACATAGAACAGAGAAGGTACAGGTGAAAGGAAGAAAAATGGAAAAATCCATTCTGAGAGCTATTTCTGACCTCTTATAGGTGAAATGTCAGTTCCATAACAGAAAATTCAGGTGGCATCAAGCGATTTAGAAGCAATAGGTAATGACTTATTAATGAACTAAAACTGGGTGGGAAGAAAATACCAGACAAATTGGAAGTACATTAGAATGCTTCAATATTTTATCAGTGTAACAGATTGCTTATGAGATGCTCATCTCAATATGGGATTCAAAATCTGTAGCAATCTCAGACTTTTCTTGACATTTCTTCCTCTCTCTCTGCCATGTAATCTGAAGTTACTGTACTTGTGACTGGCTGCCCACAGTGCAGTGGCTGTGCAGCTGGATACCATTATGTATTTGGCAGCCTCAATACCTCTCTTCCCATCATGCTTGTCCTATATGCAGTAGGGCTGTGCTGGCCAGTCCTGCTCTTAAAGGGACAGTATGTCCTGTGACAGAAAGCATTACCTTCCAGGCTATGCTGGTGGAAAACATTGGCCTTTTACTTTCCATACATCTTGCTGTCAGGAAGTGTGTGGATTTGCAACTGCTTTTCCCATGTGTTTTGGGGAGGAACTGAGTCTTTCAGTTGTTTTTCTCCCTTCCTTGCATGTTTCGGGGGATCCAGAGAGCAGGATACATGCATGTTACTGGTACTTTGTTAAGAGTGCAGGAATGCTAGTGCTTAATACTTTCCCTTTCATACACTTATCAGAGAAAGCATGGATTGCTGCTTTGAATGGCACTTTCCTTGTTCTGAGCAAGCAATGCAGGACAAGTCAACTGTCTCAGCAAACACATACCAGGGTTCAGACTGCTCTAATCTTTCCTCCTACTGCCCTCTAGGGGCTCAGTTAGGAATTCTGGTCTTTCCATCCTGTAATTAGATACCACAACTTTATATATAGGGCACATGCCAACTATTTTTCTGCTAGTTTTGGTAAATCCTCCTTTACTAGATGTGTATTTGAGTTTCTATTGAGAACCAGCAAGGAGCAGAAATACTGGGCCTAGTGCTTGGAATGCCTATACTAGTGCCTCTGAGTTTATTGTAAATGTAAATGGTGTACATGCTAGGCAGTTTCCATACATTCAGAAGGATGGTCACTGATACAAGGTGTTTATAGCCCAAGGACAGAGGTTAGGGGAAGGAGAATGGCAACAGGAAATCTATACACAATCTGTATATGCCAATATGATTCACTGTAAGCAGAAGTGGTTCTTTAAGATGGAATTAAAAATGGCCAAGATACATTGTGGATGAACTCATGGAGGTCATACCATACATCGGGCATTATGTGGAAGAAGGCACAGAGGTTCTTGTGTGAGAAGCAGACAAATGAGAGGACCAAGCTGGGAAATTGGCAGAGCGACAGTGATGGGGACAACGTGAAGCTTGACAAGTGAGGACATGCAGGGAAGAGCAGAGTTGTGGTGAGTTTTTAAGATGGTGCCAGAACCTCAGATTTGCTGTGATGGCAGACAGGGAGCCAATGGAGGGATCTGAAGAGTGGAGTTACACAATGAAATCAAGGGGCAAGGAGGATGAGTTTACCTGCTGTATTTGATATGGATTGAGTGGGGGGCAAATGCATACGTTTGGGGGGCCAGAAAGCAAGATGTTGCAGTAGTAAAGATGGGATACAATAAAGGCCTGAGTAAGAGATATGGTTGTGGGGATAGAAAGAAAACAGTGGGGTTTGGATACGGCCAAGATGTTTGGGCAAGTGTCTCACATAGTATTCTACCATATATCTAAAAGGGTTTGGTTACCCTGGCACTCATGATGACACCCTGAGGGAAAATTGGTAATAGTATTATTACAAAGCAACACCCTTCTCAAGTGAATCGGAAATATGCTAAACTGCTGACCATGTGACTGAACATCAGGCTTGACAGCCCTCTTGAGCTCAGCAGACTTCCATAGATATCATTTCAAAGAATTTTAAAAACTTGTATATCAATTCCACTATTATCTTGTAGATGCCCACAATATGGGTGCCAGAGAGACACTCCACGCACCCACATTTTCCTGGGATATTCTTGCTTTCACATGTTGGCATCCCATGTCCCAGCTGTTATATCCTTGGGGGCAACAATTTTAGGAAGAAATCACTGGAGACACAGAGAGCTGTAAACCTTAAAAGCAGCCATTTATTGCCACACACTGAACTAACCAAAAACCAGCCAAAACTGCCTGGGCTATCCTCTAATAATCTAACTCAGTTACCATAGCAACAACAAGATTCTATTACCACAACAACCAAATATACAACACCAGCAGCAGTTCTAGTGGTCCCAAATGTAATTGTTTGGGGGTATTAATGCTGTTGAATTTAAAGAAAAGTTTTCTATAAGTGGTTTTGCACTGTACCTGGGATTTAAAAGTTCAAGCTTGAATTGCTACATGCTGCTCTTTGGTGGTGGCACTATGTCTGGCCAGCAGCACCATTTGTTATAAAGCAAACTTTTAATTATGGGCTGAATGCAGTGAGCTCATATGGGAAAAAGGGCTCAAGGTTTCTGGGACTCATTCACCATTCATTTACTTCATCAATTATTAAAAGTTGCTGCAGTAGTAAACTGCAGCTAAAATAAAACAAACATGCATTTCAGAGCATTATTATAGAATTAAAGACACATTTTTACTTTAATTTATCATGAAGAACCTAATTATTACTTTAAGTACAACAAAACTATTTTTATATAATATTCTTACCAAAACATCAGAGAGCATCTGGTAGCAAATTACACTCTATGCACGCTGCAGATTATATCGTTTGTATCTTATGCTAGGTGTACCAACTGTAGATACAGCTGGACAGATCTAAAGATGTGAATTATTAAACTAAAGAGTAGGATTAATTATTGTAGCGAGCATTAGGAATCATAGACCACAGAGAAGGGATGAGATTTGAAAAAAAGCCATAAAGTTACATTTTGTTCTGAATAACATCAAGGCTGTTCCAGATAGTAGGAACAGTATTTCCACTAACACTATAGAAAGAAAGTGTGTGTTTACACTCTGATGAGCTATGAAACAGCTGCATGAACATCAACTACATCTAAGGCTATGTCTATGCTGGTGCGCATACTTGGTTACTTGACCATGTACATGCTTGCACATGTTCTCTATACCCATGCCAAGTGTCCACATAAGCTGTGCTGGACACAGGTGTAACACTGGGTACATGCATATACCCGTGTCCTCACGGCCACCTTTGTTACACAACTTTAGGGCTACCATTTCAGGAATGGTTTCCCAGGATTCTGTGCACAGAGATTCTTTGCTGTGTGCTGTTGATATTGGCCCCTACTTTTACATATTTGTGATGGCAATTCCTGCTCACCTCTCCATCAACTGGATGATGATCTGGTTCTGCTCCAGCTCCTTATTGCAAGACAAATGTTTATGCAGTGGAGTAGGTGATAGGTAAGATACTGGATGGAATCGGGAAAAGACTTTCTGACAACTTGAAGATGGCTGACTGTGAGGGGAAATGACAATCCAGTTGGGTCTCATGGAAAAGATGTGGTGAATGCTGGTATTGCCGCGGTATGCCCATGGATGGACCATTGCTTCTGGTGCATAAGAATCAGCACAGTGTACTGGCATCATATCATTTTGGAAACCTGGGATGACCAGCAGTGGCAGCAGAACTTCCAAATGAGGAAACAGACATTCATGGAGCTGTGTGAGGAGCTTGCACCAAACCTCCAGTGCCAGAACACCCAATTCAGGGAAGCCAAAGCAGTGCAGAAGGGGCTGGCTATTGCCCTGTGGAACTTGGCAACCTCAGACAACAATTGGTCCATTGCAAACCAGTTTGGAGTTGGAAACTCCACTGTCGGGATTGTGGTTGTGTAGATTTGTGAGGCAATTAACACTGATCTAACCATGAGCAGTTGCCATATGCAAAGTTCTGGAATTAATAGCTGGATTTCAGAGGAACTGTGCAGGAATCATTGATGGTACCCACATTCCAATATCTTTCCTGCCAAAAGGGGGCAAGTGAGTATGTGAAGTGAAAAGGTTACTATTCACTTGTTCTGCAGGGCTTAGTGGGCCAAAGAGGCTAGTCACAGGAACTGTAGTATGGGATCAGACCAGGGCTTAACTTCAGCTGGTGTTGTCCGGAGCGGAGCTCTGGTAAATATTTTCTACCCACCTGGAGTTTTCATAGCATGTTGAGGGAGGAGGGGAGAGGGCATAGGGGGCTCCGGGAAATACTCTATCAGAATTTAAGCCCTGGAATTAAGGGATCTCCAATTTCCAAGAAAAGACTCTCAGGATGGATATCTGGCTGTATTACCTATTGCTATCAGTCTCATGACCTTCAACCTTCTTCTAGAGCAGGGATAGCCAACCTGTGCCTCCGGAGCCGCATGCGGCTCTTCAGAAGTTAATATGCGGCTCCTTGCATAGGTGCTGACTCCGGGGCTGGAGCTACAGGTGCCAACTTTCCACTGCTCAACCCCAGGCCCCGCCCCCACTCCACCCCTTACCCCAAGGCCCCCACCCCTTTTTGCCCCCTCCCCTGAGCCTGCTGCACCCTTGCTCCTCCCCCCTCCATCCCAAAGCCTCCTGTACACTGCGAAACAGCTGATCACAGCGGGAAGGAGGCACGGGGAGGGAAGGGAAGGTGCTGATCGGCAGGGCTGCCAGCGGGCAGGAGGTGCTGGGGGTGGCAGTGGGGCGGGAGGGTGATGGGGGCTGCTGCTGTATTACTGTGGCTCTTTGGCAATGTACATTGGTAAATTCTGGCTCCTTCTCAGGCTCAGGTTGGCCACCCCTGTGCTAGAGTGTTAACACACTCTTCAGTAGCCTTTCTTAAGAATGTTCCTGTCACAGACATATGTAGAGCTGCAACCTGGATCTCCATTCCTACTTTTTCTGAACACTATGCAGTTACTCAGGCCTCAGACTCAGATGTGATGTTTGGCTCTATTGTACTGTCTTCAATCTTGGACTTGACTCCAAAGCCCCATGCCTCCATAGAGTGTACTGCTCAGTGGTTACCCAGAGTGGAGCACCCATAGGGACATTACTCAAAGAAGAAGTGAAGGTTTGTCACATTGTGCAGTAACTGCGTTCCTTTGAGATGTGTCCCCCTGTGGGTACTCTACTACTCACCCTACTCCCCTCTGCTTCAGAGTTCTTTGCCATGGAGTTTTGCATCAGAGAAGGAACTGAGGACAGTTCACCCGTGCAACTCTATATAGACACAGGCTGCATGGAGCACATGTGCAGGCTGAATGGGCACTGCTACTTAAAATCTCTGATCTGAGGCACATGGAGTACATATGCACCTCGAGTGGAGCACTCATGAGGACACACATCTTGAATAGGGTTGCCAATGTTCTTATTGCACAAAATCGAACACCCTTGGCCCGCCCCCTGTCCCACCCCTTCTCTGAAGCCCTGCCCCCTCCCTCCAGCCCCCCTCCCTCTGTCGTTCTCTCTCCCCAACTCTCATTCACTTTCATGGGCTGGGGCAGGAGGTTGGGTGTGGGAGGGGGTGAGGGCTCCAGCTGGGGGTGCGGGCTCTGGGGTAGGCCAGATAAAGGGGTTTGGGGTGCAGGAGGGGGCTCCGGGCTGGGGCCGAGGGGTTTAGAATGCGGGAGGGGGCTCAGGGCTGGGGCAAGGGGTTGGGGTGCGGGAGGGAGTTTGGGTGGGCGGGCTCTGACCTGGAGCAGGGGATTGGGGTGTGGGTAGGGGCATGGGGTGCGGCATCTGGGAGGGAGTTAGGGTGCGGGAGGGGGCTCTGACCTGGGGCAGGAGGTTTGGGGTTCAGGGTCCAGCCTGGTCGCACTTACCTCAGGTGACTCTCAGTCAGCGGCGCAGTGGGGCTAAGGCAGGCTCCCTGCCTGCCCTGGCTCCACACTGCTCCTGGAAGCAGACGGCATGTCCAGCTCCTAGGCAGAGGCGCGGCCAGGCGACTTTGCAAGGTGTGTGCTGCCCGCGCCTGCAGGCGCCACTCCTGCAGCTCCCATTGGCCATGGTTCCTGGCCAATGGAAGCTGCAGAGCTGGTGCTCAGGCAAGGACAGTGTGCAGAGCTTCCCTGAATGCCCCTGCGCCTAGGGGCTGCAGAGACATGCCATCTGCTTCCCGAAGCTGTGTGGAGCCAGGGCAGGCAGGGAGCCTGCTTTAGCCCCGCTGCACCGCCAACTGGACTTTTAACGGCCCGGTCAGCAGTGCTGACCGGAGCCACCAGGGTCCCTTTTTGACCGGGCGTTCTGGTCGAAAACTGGACTCCTGGCAACCTTAATTCTTGAAGAACCAGTTACTGCACAGGGTGAGTAGCCTTCTCTTATGGCACAACCATGCGCTTGGACACATGTACAGTTATAGTGTATTCTCACCTTAAGGGTTGGCTACTTTAGTTATCTATGTAATGTTTCACTGGGTCTACATAATGTTGTTTCTGCTAGTACTTTGTTCTTTTCATACTCTCTGAATTTTAGTTGTTGTCAAGAGCAACAGTTTATATACCTCCTGAGTCATAAAGTATGATGTCTGAATTTTGTTTAAACTCCTTAAAGCTGTTTTTATTCCACATGTGACATCATCAAGTGTCCAATTTTCAAAGTCTTCTATGAAGCAAAGGGAGTACAAGGTGTGTATGTGGGAGGATGTTTTATGAATGTATCTTTGCGTGTTCTTATGTATGTGTATTTGTATGTATGCATGTGTATGTGTGGTATCCATTTTTGTGTTTCTGTGCTTGTCTTCATCTGTGCATGTAGGTACTCATCTGTGATTATGCATGTGGCATATGTACATTTTTTTGGGGGTGTGTGTGCATGCATATGTTTGTGTGCATTCACGTGTGTGTGTGTGTTTGCTTGTGCTGATATGCTTGTGCATTTGTCTGCGTGTTTATCATTGTGACTGTGCAGAAGTGTGCATGTGAGCACCTGTATAAGTCCTTGTGAATTTGGGTATGTTTTCTGTGCTTGATAAATGCAAAGTAATGCACATTGGAAAACATAATCCCAACTATGCATATAAAATGATGGGGTCTAAATTATCTGTTACCACTCAAGAAAGAGATCTTGGAGTCATTGTGGATGAATCTGAAAACATCCACCCAATGTGCAGCGGCAGTCAAAAAAGCAAACAGAAGGTTGGGAGTCATTAAGAAAGGGATAGATAATAAGACAGAAAATATCATATTGCCTCTATATCGGGGTGGGCAAACTATGGCCCGGGCTGCATCTGCCCCTCCAGACGTTTTAATCCGGCCCTCAAGCTCTTGCCGGGGAGCGGAGTCTGGGGGCTTGCCCAGCTCTGGCACTCCAGCTGGGGAGCGGGGTAGGGGGCAGGGAGCTTGTCCCACTCTGCGTGACATGTAGGGCATGTCCCCCCTCTGGCTCCTATGCGTAGGGGCAACCAGGGGGCTCCACATGCTGCCCCTGCCCCAAGCGCCACCCCTGCAGCTCCCATTGGCCAGGAACCGTGGCCAATGGGAGCTGCAGGGGTGGCGCCTGCAGACAGGGCAGCGTGCAGAGCCACCTGGCCACGGCTCCGCATAGGAGCCGGAGAGGGAACATGATGCTGCTTCTGGGAGCTGCTTGAGGTAAGCGCTGCCCAGAGCCTGCACCCCTGACCCCCTCCTGCGCCCCAACCCCTTGCCCCAGCCTTGATCCCTCTCCTGCCCTCCGAACCCCTCGGTCGCAGCCTGGAGCACCTTCCTGAACCCCAAACCCCTCATCCCCACCCCAGAGTCTGCACCCCCAGCCAGATTCCTCCCGCCCCGGACTCCAACACCCTGCCCCAGCCCGGAGACCCCTCATGCACCCTGAACTCCTCATTTCTTGCCCCACCACAGAGCCTGCACCCCCAGCTGGAGCCCTCACCCCCTCCCACACCCCAACCCCCAATTTTGTGAGCATACATGGCCCGCCATACAGTTTCCATACCCAGATTTGGCCCTCGGGCCAAAAAGTTTGCCCACCCCTGCTCTATATAAATCCATGGTACGCCCATATCTTGAATATTGCGTGCAGATGTGGTTATCCCATCTCAAAAAAGATATATTGGAATTGGAAAAGGTTCAGAAAAGGGCAACAAAAATGATTAGGGGTATGGAATAACTTCCATATGAGGAGAGATTAATAAGACTGGGACATTTCAGCTCGGAAAAGAGACGATTAAGGGGGGATATGACAGAGGGCTATAAAATCATGATGGGTGGGGAGAAAGTAAATAAGGAAGTGTTATTTACTCCTTCTTGTAACACAAGAACTAGGGATCACCAAATGAAATTAATAGGCAGCAGGTTTAAAACAAACAAAACGAAGTATTTCTTCACACAATGCAGTCAGTCTGTGGAACTCTTTGCCAGAGGAGGTTGCGAAGGCCAAGACTATAACAGGGTTCAAAAAAGAACTAGATGAATTCATGGAGGATAGGTCCATCAATGGCTATTAGCCAGGATGGGCAGGGATGGTGTCCCTAGCCTCTGTTTGCCGGAAGCTGGGAATGAGCGACAGGGGATGGATCACTTGATCATTACCTGTTAGGTTCATTCCCTCTGGGGCACCTGGCCTTGACCAGTCAGAAGACCAGATACTGGGCTAGATGGACCTTTGCTCTGTCTTATGTGCACATTTCTGTCTGTGTGTGGAGAGGAGCATGTTTCTGAGCCACACATGAAGGTACCTGCTTCTTTTGGAAACGCTTGTGTCCATGCCAAGACATTCTGATGTGTGCATGCGTGTTTCCATGTGCGTGCGCACGTCTGGAAGCGTGTGCATAGGCGTAGGTGTGAGTGTGAGTGTTGCTGGACTCTACTCGGGACACGTGTCTCCATTGCAGACACTCCGGGAATTACGGTTACTCAGACGTTCCCTAGGCTCCCGCCTCCCTCTCCCTGGTCAACAACGTCCCCGCAGCGTCCGCCAGAATCGCTGGCGCGCGTCGGCCGCCGGGGGTCGCTGGAGGCGAGCGCGGCGCTCTAGGCCGCTACGCTCAGCCGGGCTGGCTCTATGGTGCTCCCTCTGCGAACCCCGCCGCCCCCCCACCGCGGTCACACCATCCGCCCGCCGGCCGCGGCGCTGCGTCAGCCAGACAAGATGGAGACCGCCGAGGAAGGTAACGCGCTCGCTGGCCGCTATCACCCCTTCCCGAGTGCGGGTGTCCCGGGGGTGTTTACACTCGGGAGGGGGCGCCCCCAACCCCGCGCCTGGGGCTGCAGGGGGTGCCCGTGCCGTTGTGCGCGTGGGGGTCTGGGCAGTGTCTGTGGGGGAGGGGTTGCTGGGGGGGGTGCGGTGCGTGCAGGGGAGGGTGGGGGGAGGAGTTGCTGGGGGGGGGGCGGTGCGTGCAGGGGAGGGTGGGGGGGTGTCTCTTATGTAACCGCTGCGGGGGTGGGGGTGAGTCCGGAGCTAGCGCGGAGGGGGGCGGGGCGGCAGGCAGCGGGGCCCACCTACGCTGAGCCGTGCCGGGCTCGGGGGCGGGGAGGCTGGCTGGAGACGCGGCTCGCCGTGCGGGGGATCTAGCGGCCGCAGGGTTTATTGTGATGCCCAGCCCCCCGCTGTGCCCATGTCCGCCCGGTGCGGCGGCGTTCAAAGGGCGCTGGGCATTTTGGGGGAGAACTCCGCTTGCAGCGGACTAGAAGGGGCTGCTTCGGTGCACGGACAGTGCGCCGCTTTCAGTTCCCTCGGCAGTGCAGCCTGCCTAGAGCAAAGTCACTCCGCCTGGAGGAGGGGAAATCTTGTGTAAGAGGTGCCCCTGTCCACCGTCAAACATGTATTCTTTCACATCTCCCTATTCTCTGCCCCCCAGATATCTTCTGATAGGGAAAGGTACTGGGTGCCCCTTTACTTACGTCTTTTGGGAACAGTTAAATGTGTTCTGTGTAATTCTTAAAAGTGAAAGATGATTTGGAAGGTCTGTTTCTTTTAAATACAAATCTTGGGTAATGTCAACAATGTAAGTGGTTAGGGCTCTGCTGGGAGGTGGCAGATCCATGTCCAGATCCCTTTTGCTTAGCAGACAGAGGGGAGACTGGAACTGGTGGTTTCCCATGTCCTCAGTGAGTAAGTACCCTAACCACTGGGCTAAATAATGGAGGGGCCTCCTCTTTGGCTGTTTTGTGTGATGTAAGGCAGCCTCTGAGTGAGCGTGCCTAGTGGATCGGGCCCTACAGGCATAAGAGCAGCCATATTGGGTCAGACCAATGTCTCTAGCCCCAGGGTCCTTCTTCTGTCAGTGGCCAGTACCAGATGCTTCAGAGGGAATGAACAAAAAATGGTAATTTGTCCAGCAATCCCATCCCTCTTTCATCCAGGCCCTGCTTCTGACAATCAGAGATTTAGGGACACACACAGCATGGGGTTGCATCCCTGACTGTCATGGCTAATAGCCATTGATGGGCATATCCTCCATGAACTTATCTAATTTTTTTTTTGAACCCAATTATACTTTTGGCCTCCTCAACATCCCCAGCAAAGAGTTCCACAGGTTGATCGTGTGTTGTGTGAAGAAGTACTTCCTCATGCTTGTTTTAGATCTGCTGCCTATTCATTTCATTGGCTGACCCCTTAGTTCTTATGTTTTGTGAAGCAGTAAATAACCCTTCCCTATTCACTTTCTTCACACCATTTATGATGTTATATACCTCTATCATGTCTCCCCTTAGTCATCTCTCTTCTAAGCTGAATAGCCCCATTTTTAAAAAATTTTCCTCCTGTGGAAGCTGTTCCATACCCCTAATAATTTTTGTTGCCCTTCTCTGTACCGTTTCCATTTCTAATATAACTTTTTTTGAGATGGGGCATCCAGAACTGCATGCAGTATTCAAGATGTGGGTGTACTACGTAAGCTGATTTAAGTGATACGTTACATACCACAGTTAGTATAGTAGTTCTGAAATTTTATATTTAAGTTTCTTCAGAACTCTTGAGTGAATACCATCTGATCCTGATGACTTATTGATGTTTAATTTATCTGTTTGTTCTAAAACCTCCTCTGACTCCTTAATCTGGGACAGTTCCTCAGACTTGTCGCCTTAAAAGAATGGTTCAGGTGTGGGAATCTTGCTCACATCTTCTGCAGTGAAAACCAATGCAAAAAATTAATTTATTTTTTCTGTAAGGGCTTTGTCTTCCGTGAGTGGTTCTTTAGCACCCTGATTGTCCAGTGTTTTTTTGGTAGGTTTCTTGCCGCTGATGTACTTAAAAAGATTTTTGCTATTTACTTTTTAAACTATTATTCTCTCAAAAAATCAGTTAAAACTCTGGTGAGGGTTGAGTTTTGAGGTTGTGAAAAAGTGTAATAAAGACGACCTGTAAATTTTCAAAAAAGAAAAAAATGCAGTTAAGGTATTTGTTGACAACCCTACAAAAATCAAGACAAGAGGCACTAGTTTTCATTTTTCTTCATGAAGGTTGAACCTACTTACTGCTCACTGGGGCATCGTTCCTTACTCCTAGTCTTATTCAGTGGTGTGTGTGATGCTGACAGCATGAAGGCTGTCGTTTTGAGGAAAAGTAATCATGTATTTTATATTTCAGTTTTTTGAAAAAAAGTATTAGAAAACTGGGAAATAAAAGAAAATAGGTACAGTCTACAACTTCCTGCAATTATTTTATCAAACGGGAGTAGGTGACTCTCAGTGGATCTGCACTTCATGGTCCTGCCCTCCTTTGTTGTTGACTCGATGCATTCAGCACTTAATGCTAAAGTCAAACTCTTTAGAATCAGTTAAAAGCGCACTTGCAAATGTTAAATAACTGCTTAGGTCTTTTATGCTGTCTTCATAATGGCCATATCTATTTTTGGGCTTGTGATGAGGTGCGCTGCAAATTTATCTTAAGTTTCAGCTGATTGTTTAGAACAGGGATGTTATTTATTAGTATGGGATTCTTTCAGAGCAAAGAGAAAATGTTACTGCACTAGTTTTTTTAGTACTGAAATAAACTTAAATAGTTTCTAGATAAAAGAGAATACTTTGAATTGAGTCAAGTCAGAGGCCAGATCTACACTAGAAAAATTACCCATTGCTGACACCAGTTGTCAGCAATAGGTCCAACATTGGTTAAACTGTACAGCTTAATTGCATTTGGAGAACAGGACACATAATGTTCAGCACCATTTGAGAAAACCCTGGCTAAGACTTGCTTGGAATAAATTTAATTTTATTCATTGTTTTCTGAAATGGTGTTGATCATGAAAAGCCATGCTCTAAACTTGCAGTGTGCTGCTGATACCTCTTGTCAGCAACGGGTAGTTTTTCTAATGTGAACCAGGCCAGACTGGCTAGTTCTTTAGTACACTGAGAATCATTAAGGCTGTTCCAGTAAGCCTCTGGAATGCAGTATGTAGGTTATGTCTAGTACATCTTGGAATGTTAGTATGTTACTCTGGAGCTTCATTTGCCCTCAAACTCTACAGTTGCTCTGAAGGACTATCCAAAACACTTAGAGATTTTGCCCTCTCCCTCAAAGCTAGGACTTTGGGGCTCAGACTCTGGCATCCATCTTTCATTTCCAAGGAGTTTCCCTTTAAGAAGACTTCAGCCTCCTCCAGAAATAACTCACCAACAACTGCAGAGTCTGCTAGCATCATAGGGGTATGGAGACTAGCTAGGCTTCCTCTCACTGCACTGCAAAGCCAGGAAGACTTCAGGTGAACATGGCCCAAGCAGCCTCCCCTTTTCCCAGGAGCACCATGGTAGTGCCTTTACAGCCTCAGTAGTCCTTATTATGTCTTCATTTCTGGACTCTGAGCATCATGGGGTTGGGAGACTAACTGGGGGTGGGGAGGGTGTGGAAAAGGGGGATGATTTAGAGGTCAGATAATGAGCAGACCTGAATGACAGTTTCGCAACCCCAGACCATAGTGGCATCAGAACATATGCTCCATAACTGAGCAAAGGATTTGCTGCTCAGTAGCACCTGACACGTTTATGGATTCACCTCTGCTAACTGGGTAGCAGCAGTGTGTGTCAGAAACCTCAGAAACATTGGTTGCCTTCCTGCTGCACCCAATGGCGGTGTGGGGCTTATATACAGAATAGGGCAGGGATCGGCAACCTTTGGCATGCGGCCCGCCAGGGTAAGCACCCTGGCGAGCCGGGCCGGTTTGTTTACCTGCCATGTCCGCAGGTTCGGCTGATCGCGGCTCTCATTGGTCGCGGTTTGGTGTCCCAGGCCAATGGAGGCTGCGGGAAGCGGCGTGGGGCGAGGGATGTGGTGGCCGCCGCTTCCCACCGCCCCCATTGGCCTGGATCGGCCGAACCTGCGGACGCGGCAGGTAAACAAACCAGCCCGGCCTGCTAGGGTGCTTACCCTGGCGGGCCGCCTGCCAAAGGTTGCTGATCCCTGGAATGGGATCTGTTGTCTGAGGGACTCATGGGGATAGTTGTTTTAGGGAGGTGGGGCGCTATTAGTGCTAGCAATGGAGTATATCCTCCTGAGGAGGATAAACAAAATAATAGGCAACAAGCCCATTCCTGAGGAGGGAGTGTGTAAATGTTAAAGGAGCTGAGGGAATACACTTGACAGAGAATTTTTGAAAAATTGAAATTATTCAGATTACCAAGATGAGCATGTTGTTAGCCTGTGAGAATGTATGATAGTATGTTACCCTTGTCTTAACTGTTGTTACAGATGTTGTTTTATCTTAATTTAGGTCCCAATCCTAAAAAGATTCATAGAAGTAGTTACATTTAGGGGATTCCTCACATATATAATGTTAATCATGTGTAAATATTTACAGGCTTGGGGCCTTCGATTGTAAGCTCCATGTACACTTATATGTTGTAGCCCAGGGGTGGGCAAACTCTTTGGCCCGAGGGCCACATCGGGGAATAGAAATTGTATGGTGGGCCATGAATGCTCACAAAATTGGGGTTGAGGTGCAGGAGGGGGTGGGGCTGGGGATGAGTTTGTGGTGTAGGAGGGTGCTCTGGGCTGGGACCGAGGGGTTTGGAGGGCTAGAGGGGGATCAGAGCTGCAGCAGGTGGTTGGGGCGTTGGGAGAGGCTCAGGGGGTGCAGGCTCCGAGCGGTGCTTACTTCAAGCTGCTCCCGAAGCAGCGGCATGTATCTTCTCTGGCTCCTATGCGGAGGCACGGCCAGGCAGCTCTGCACGCTGCCACATCCGCAGGCACCGCCCCTGCAGTTCCCATTGGAGCACGTAGGAGCCGGAGCGGGGCCATGCTGCGGCTTCCGGGAGCCGTGTGGTGCGGCTCATGGGCCGGCTTAAAACGGCTCCGGCCCTTGAGCCGTAGTTTGCCCACTCCTGTTGTAGCGTGATGAGATGCAATTGTGTTTGAGGTTTAAGGGGACTACTGTAGTATATACAAAAGCATTAATTTTAAATTTAACATTTAAACTTCTATAGCACAAGTGGCATTTTCTCACTCAACCATGGGGAATGGATGAGTGACTTTTTCAAGTCCTGGTTCGCTCTTAGTTATCAGTTTGCCCCCGTGTTAACAGGATATTGGTATATGTTGAAATGTAGTAGCTAATAACTCTTTAAAAGCTGGATTAAAACTGTAGTTAGCATTCTCTGATTATACCTTCTCTAAGCACATGTTGTTAAGGTCATGCCAATGGACTATATCAGGGGTGGGCAAACTACGGCCTAGGGGCCGCATCCGGCCGCATCCGGCCCTCTGGACGTTTTAATCTGGCCCTGAAGCTCCTTCCGGGGAGCGGGGTCTGGGGGCTTGCCCCACTCTGGCACTGCAGCTGGGGAGCTGGGTAGGGGGCTTTCCCCACTCTGCATGGCATGTGGGGCATGTCCCCCCTCTGGCTTCTATGTGTAGGGGCAGCCAGGGTGCTCCACACGCTACCCCTGACCCAAGCGCCACTCCTGCAGCTCCCATTGGCCAGGATCCCAACTCCCTGCTCCAGCCCAGAGACCCCTCCTGCACCCTGAACTCCTAATTTCTTGCCCCACCACAGAGCCCGCACCCCTAGCCGGAGCCCTCACCCCCTCCCGCACCCCAACCCCCAATTTCATGAGCATTCATGGCCTGTCATACAATTTCCATACCCAGATTTGGGCCTCGGGCCAAAAAGTTTGCCCACCCCGGACTATATTATGTCACCATAAAACTGTCAAAACTCCATCACTGCATGACCATATCCATATGTGTATCTTTTATAAAGGAACTTTTAAAGGCTAAAACTTCCATGTATAACAAAATCCAGTTTGTGCTGGTGGAGGATACTCCTAGTGCTTTGCAATTAAATTTTAGTCTATAGTTAAATATCTTAATCTCCAATTCTAGGCATTGTGATGCCAAAGAGAGATTTCTCTAATGGGGGAACTAGAAGACTGAGGTGTTGTATGCAGAGAAAAATAGTTAGGCAATCTGGCTTTAACAACTTTTGTCAAGATAAAGAGCTATATACAGCATAGATTTCCCTGCACATTGCATGTAAACAGAGGGGAAGATGAGAACTGTATACACAAGTAGAAAACTACACTTGTTAGGCAGCCAGAACTCATTTTGAATGTTGCAATGTATAGGCAATAATGTGTGTAATTAATTCCAGGAGGCTATCCTCAGGAGACAGAGTAGATTGAAGCTGACTGTTGCCTTTACAGTCTGAGTTATGTTAGGCCTAATATATGTGTATATATTTGGTTTTCTACAATAATAAGCAACACCTATCCAAAAGTTCTGAGCACCCCCTGACACCAGTTACACAAACTTATTTTGACAGCCAGAAGTAAAATTCCTTAAAAAAGCACAGAATTCAACTCTCCACCCACCCTCATAGATATAACACCATCCTTTACAGCAGGGGTCGGCAACCTTTCAGAAGTGCTGTGCCGAGTCTTAATTTATTCACTCTAATTTAAGGTTTCGCGTGCCAGTAATACATTTTAACATTTTTAGAAGGTCTCTTTCTATAAGTCTTTAATATATAACTAAACTATTGTTGTATGTAAAGTAAATAAGGTTTTAAAAATGTTTAAGAAGCTTCATTTAAAATTAAATTAAAATTCAGAACCCCACGGACCAGTGGCCAGGATCCGGGCAGTGTGAGTGCCACTGAAAATCAGCTCGCGTGCCGCCTTCGGCACCCGTGCCATAGGTTGCCTACCCCTGCTTTACAGCAACTTCCACAAATTCATGTGCCTTGCAGCATGTCCTTCAGAGAATGTATTGCCTCCTTTCTTTGAAATCAAAGGAGATACAGATCAGGCATCTTGACCGTTCAAAGCTGTTGTAGTATGCTGTGGTGGTGAGATGTGGTCTCTCTAGGGGGAATATCTGAAGTCATGTAGGGCTTTATAGGTCAAAACTAGCACCTTAAATTCCATCCAGAAGAAAATAGGCCACCGGTACAGATCATATGATACTCCAGGGAAGTAATACTAAAGGGTATGTCTTCACTAGCAATGTTAAAGCGCTGCCGCAGCAGCGCTTTAACGTGGCTGTGTAGTCATGGCACCAGCGCTGGGAGAGAGCTCTCCCAGTGCTGTAAAAAAATCACCTCCACAAGGGGAGTAGCTCCCAGCACTGGGAGCGCGGCTCCCAGTGCTGGTGCACTGTCTACACTGCCACTTTACAGTGCTGAAACTTGCAGCGCTCAGGGGTGTGTTTTTTCACACCCCTGAGCAAGAAAGTTGCAGCGCTGTAAAGTGGCAGTGTAGACAGGGCCTTAATAAGCAAGCTGGTGCAAAATGTGGCAGCTTAAGTTTCTGAATTGATTTAAGTTGTATCGCCATGTAGCGTGCATTGCAGTAATCCAGTCTTCAGGCGACAAAGATACAGATTATTATTTTGTTTAAGGATCGCAGTAGCACTTACAAGCCCCAAACAAGTTAGACATAGTGTGTGAGGGTACAGAGAGGTGAAGTGACTTGGTCATGGTCACACAGTGTCAGAGCTGGGAATAAAACCCAAGTCTCCTGGCTTTCAGCCAAGCGCCCAATTCTTCAGACAGTGGTGCCTCCCTTCTGGGTTATTTTAGCAGGGTTGCATCTGAAAAGTCACATTGCCCAATTCAGATGCATTTAGTTAAACGTACTTCTGGACTCTGCTTCTGTGTTTTCACTCAGCCACAACTGAGGTTAAAACACAACAGCCAGGCTGCATGCCCATGGAATAAATGGCAGACAAATGTCCTTAATCGGCAGTGACATCCACTTCACTGTATCATTTGGCTACTTCCCCTAATCTACCAACATTATTTCAATTTTATGTGGATTGAGCTTTAGTCACCTAGTTTTCATCCATGTCCCAATCTGACCCCAATATTGGGATAGGCATTCAACAGCACTGATTGGATTGGGTGATTAAAAAAACTGGGTGTCATCAGTATATTAAAGTACTACCTCAGAACGAAGCTTCTTAGGCCTTGGCTACGCTTGCAAGTTAGGGCGCATTAAATCAGCCCCAGCTGCCCTAACTCCTGAGGTGTCTACACTGGCAAGGCACGGCGCCTGGACTCTGCAGCTGGAGTGCTCCTGGTAATCCATGTCCACGAGAAGCATAGAGCTTGCTGCACCCTGGCTGAAACGCCTGGGTGTCAGTGTGGATGACGTGTTACATTACTGTGCTGTGATTGGCCTCCGGAAACGTCCCATAATCCCTTGAAGTCAAGTGGCCACTCTTGTCATTTTTTTGAACTCGGCTGCAGGCATGCGGCTATCCCCTTTCAAAGCTCCTTTTCTGACCGCTGGCATGCTTATCTGCTCCGGGACAAAGCAAACCATTACTGTGGAATGCTACTGCCACAGAAGCAGGTGTGGGTGGGGGGGTAGGGGCTGATGTTGGGGTTTTCCCCTGCTGCTGTCTGAACTTACAAGACAGCATGCTGACACACTCTCTGCCCCCCAAAAACACACTGTCTTTCCCCCCACATACACACAACACGCTCCCTGTCACACTCCACCCCCCTGCCATTTGAAAAGCACGCTGCAGCCACTTGCACACTGGGAGAGCTACCACAATGCACTGCTCTCTGTGGCATTGCAAGAGCTGCTAATGTGACCATGCCACTGCGCTTGCAGCTGACAGTGTAAACATACGGCAGCACTTTCCCTGCTGCGATCTCCGAGGGCTGGTTTAACTCCTGGTGCTCTACATCTGCAAGTTTAGCCATGCCCTTAGGCTATGTCTACACAGCAATGTAAATCTTGGGTTAGTGCAGCATTTCTCAAAGTGGGAGTCCCGACCCAAAAAGGGGTTGCAAGGCTATTGTACAGGGGTCATGAGATCACAAAAAATATTGCTGGAGGGAATGGGAAGAGGGTACAGCAGCTGCTGCTCTCTCGTCTACATTGCATTTAACCCTACGTTAAGAATTTTTTGACTGTGCTCAAACCTAGAGCTCTGGCATCTACACTGCAATGCACAGATCTGAGTCAAAGTAACCATATCCCAGAATATCTAGTTGCCCCCTCCCCCCCAGTGTTGACACTCTAGCCCAGGGGTTCTCAAATGAGGGGTCGTGACCCTTTGGGGTCACAAGGTTATGTGGGGGGGCTTTTCTGGGTTTACTGAATTTTAGCTTTGTAGTTACATGACCCCCCAATATCCTGACAGCCAGGAATCACCTCAGGCCTGGCAACTTTGCCACCTGCTCCAGGCAAGCGCTGCACAGCAGCAAGGAGGAGCAGAAGCTGGAGCCATCATTGCAGGAGGAGCAGGAATGGGGACCATACTTGGGCACGCAGTAATGATGCTTTCTGCCAGCTGTGCTGGCTGCCTGCAGTGCTATTACTCTGCCACCAGTAAGGGTGCAATATATCTGGAGGACACCTGGAACCCGAATCAAGCCAAGGCCACATGTACATAGGAAAGCAGTAGGACTCTGACCCTTGGCCCTAGCTTGACTTGGGTTCAGACCCTCCAGGGTCCTGGGACCCTGGGTCTGAGCCTTAGGTTAGTACAATTGCAGTGTGGATGCAAGGGGGGTTTGCCTTGAGCCTAGGCTCAGACTTGGACTTATACTGCACCCCTGAGCCTCCCCCAACCCCCTGCCCCAGCTCTGATCCCCCTCCCGCCCTCCAAACCCCTCGATCCCAGCCCGGAGCACCCTCCTGCACCGCAACCCCCTCATCCCTAGCCCCACCCCAGAGCCCACACTCCCAGCCAAAGCCCACAGCCCTCCTTCCAGCCCGGAGCCCCCTCCTGCAACCTTGAATTCTTCATTTCTGGCCCCACCTTGGAACCCGCACCCCCAACCAAAGCCCCCACCCCCCCCCCCCCCCCCCCCCCCCCCCCCCCTCCCCCCCCCCCACCCCCCCCCCCCCCCCCCCCGCCCCCCCCCCCCCCCCCCCCGCACCCCAACCCCAATTTTGTGAGTATTCATGGCCCGCCATACAATTTCTATTCCCAGATGTGGCCCTCGGGCCAAAAAGTTTGCCCACCCCTACTCTAGAACATCTCAGCAGTGCCCACAGGGAGAAGGAGCAATTGTTCTACACCATCTTTTGAGAACACTCAATAAGAAAGTTATACTTACCTACCTAAGAGCAACACAATCCATTCCTGCTGTCCACAGATGAGTCAGCCACACTTCATGTGTATAGTGATAATCCTCCTGGGTAATAGTGATAGGTTAATAAAAAGGTCTTATCACTATGTCTTATGAGGTAATGAAACTAACTGAGGCAAATTCAGTGCTGACCACACCAATCTGTAATATTACTGATGCTGCATTCAGAATGTTTCTGGGCTTACTGAATTTTAGCTTTGTAGTCCATGTAAATGATCCAGAGACCTGAATCAAATGTACCAATTTATTCTTCCTCCTCTTATCTCCTGAATTACTTACGTTTTTGTGGCCAGTCTCTGAAAACTGAACTTGGGATGGACTATCTTAGCCTCATACACAGAGGCTGGTGTTCAGTACATACTTTGAGGTCTGTGGATGAAAATAGCTATGTATTGTTTCTGACTTTTAGAGAAAGTAAAACATTAACCGTTTGAGTTCCAGCTGAGCACAAAAAGATATGAACATAAGAAGGACTTAAGTCTTCCATCTGTATTGGTTGTGTTTAGCTAATTGTCAAGAGCATCTAGAGTTGGGATAGGCTTTGTGTCTGCTCTTATAAATAGAAATAACATGTTTTTCACTTCAGAAAATCTCCCACAGCTATGTTAATTCAGGAGAAAGCAGGTGATAGGGTTATGGAACAAGAGGCAGAATTTATTCTGCTCTTCTGTAGCTCCTGAAACCTATATTGCTTCTATTTAGGTAGAACTTGCATCCACTTGATCAAGTATACCTTTCAGCTTTTGTCACTTTAAAGCAGTGAGGTTTTTTTTTTTAATTTGTTTTTTTTAGTTCCTCTAAAGTGCTGAGAACAATAATTTACTAGGGTCAGGGCTAGTATCTCAAATGACACATCCTTGGTTAGACCTCAGACCTTCCTGTCTTCTGTTTACTTCGCATAAAACTTCTACAACTACTCTCAGCTTCCAATGCCAAGTTGAGAGGCAGCTGTCGGAGCATCAGGTTATGTCCTCAGATGACCCCTATGTGTTGCTGTTTTAGCAATACAAATATCTTCACAGCCAGTGTGCTCATGCATGTGTCCTCAGCAGTTGTGTGTTCGTATATACTAGTTAATTCCAGAACCTTTCATTCTGTTGTTTTTATGTGGTAGAGATTTTTATCAATTTTTTTACAGTGGCAGGGTGTTCAGGAAGCAGAAGCAGAATTCTGTTCTGCTCTTCTGGAGCTCATAGAATCTTTATTTCTCCAATTAAGTTCAAAATATGTCTTGTGTATTTTTCAGTTTATTTCATTTTAAATCGGTCTGGTTTTATTTTGCTCTGTGGCATGATCCTTGACCATAATGCTATATTTTCCATTATTTTTTTTCTTAATTTATTTTGATATTAAATGTGTGAGAAACTTTAAGCAAAATGATGATAAGTTTCTTGTTTTGGCCAGCAGACATATGTAGGGTGTGTCGGTCTGAAGGAACACCTGAGAAACCCCTCTATCATCCGTGCGTGTGTACTGGCAGTATTAAATTTATTCATCAAGAATGGTAAGTTTTAATTTTTTAAACAGAACACAAATGTTTTCTAAAAAGGATACTTGTTAGATCTTCAGAATAACTACTTTGTAAACAGAAAAGTTAGTTTGTGGAAAAATTATATTTAAATGTAAACTTTTGGATGGTTCTTACAGGTTAGCTCGCTTTGTCTGCTTTCTGTCTCTATAGCGTAAAGAGCATGTGAAAACCAAAGTATGTGCACCTACATGTTGTAACAGTCATTCCTGCTTACGAATACAGTAGTATTTGACTGGGTAGTCTTTTATAAACTGTGCGCATCAGGAAGACAGCTGACTAAACTTACTAAATTATTAGTATATCTTTCTGCACCTTTATAGATGTGAATTAGAGTGTAAAGGTCTAACGCCCAATGGTAAATATTATATTTAAACTTTTAAAAATCCTATATTAATGCAATATTATGATTGCACAGTTAATCATGAAAATGCCAAAGTTAAAACTGTGAATGGATTATGATAGTGGTTAATTACACAATCTCTTACTATTTCAACCTTAGATATGCAGGTGTACTTTGTACAAACAGTCCTCAGAGAGGAGAGAGGGAGGGAGAAAAAAAATTACAGGTCAAAATTAATAGAGGTGCACGTGCCCTGTGTGTGTTAGCCTTTTGCAGGTGTACTTTGTATAAACAATCCTCAGAGAGGAGAGAGGGAGGGAGAAAAAAAATTACAGGTCAAAATTAATAGAGGTGCACGTGCCCTGTGCCTTTTGGATAGTAGTGTCTATAAGATTTGAGTTAATGCACACCCAAGGAGGGCACATCATCAGTAGTACAAACAATCTCTTTGAAGAGTCACAGTTACCAGTGGTAGCCCACCCTCCTTTTCCATTCTTGCATACCAATTTCATTTTCATAGTGGTCCAATATATCTGTATTGATTTAACAGGCTTAATATATTTGATAAATTAATAAATCCAATTATTGGCTTTTCAACTGTAATTTTTTTAGACTTGAACTTTTCACAAGTGGCAGGAAATCAATTGCTTGGATGTCTTAAATTTTTAAGTGTAGACACATTTTAGCTCTATGTTCGTGTTTCTCTTTATTGCAGCTTAGTTCAGTGGCTGAAACACAGCAGAAAAGAATACTGTGAATTATGTAAGCACAGATTTGCTTTCACACCAAGTAAGTATATAACACCTTTTCTAGCTTTTTCAACACCTTTGTTTCCTTATTTTCTTCTTTGTGATATTTATAGTAGTGATTGGCTTTTTTTTAATTTCTAAGTGTATCTGTATTGATAGTTTTGGCCTATGTCTCTTATTCTTGTTTGACCCGCAGCTCTTTTGAGTAGATCACAATATAGGCTTTTCAAAGTTTTTTCTTTGTAGCAAATAATACTGATTTTTTTCATCCACCTAGTTTCCAAGAAAGAATATTCAGTATCTTTTTGTTGATGCCCTCAATTCCAGTTCATGGACTGTGAGCTGAGTTTAAATAAATTAATGCATATAGTTCATTTTCAGTTACAGTGTATTAAGCAGGAGTAAAGTTCTGAGGAATCTGGAAGTTTTAGACTGCTAAAATGAGGTGAACCAAACCTGTAATCTATAGTTGACAAACTTTTTTCAATTGCTTTTGAAGTATCTATCTGTAAGAACATTACTTAGCAGAATTGACTTAGTATCTTACTAACTTCTTCCTAGCAACACAGTTGACACTAGCAATGTGAGTTGATTAATGTACCCTAATGTTCTCCATCCATTCTACTGCCACCTCAGTCAAGGTTGAGTAGCTACCACAAATAATTGTTTATCGTGTTAGATTCAACTAACGAAAATTGAAGTTAAGCAATTTAGTTAATTTTTAAAAACCTTAGACTCAAGAGCTGACCTTATCTCTATGCAGTTTCTGATGGGATGCATGTTCTGTTCTACTGGGTAACAAGAAAACTAACATTGGGCAAGGTGTCAAATAATTAAGGCCCCTGACCTATGTGGCATATTAGGCCTCAATCATTCTGCATTGCCCCCTCATTGCCTGTCCAATCAGTACAATATTCCTTGTATTATTTATTTTGATTCCGTTTACAGTAGAACCTCAGAGTTACAAACACCAGAGTTACGAACTGAACAGCCAGCCACACACCTCATTTGGAACCAGAAGTACACAATCAGGCAGCGGCAGAGACCAAAAAAAAAAAAGTAAATTACAGTACAGTACTGTGTTAACTGTAAACTACAAAAAAAAAATACTTCTGTGTACTAAAGTTTCAAAGCTGTATTAAGTCAATGTTCAGTTGTAAACTTTTGAAAGAACTATAACGGGGATTGGCAACCTTTGGCACACGGCCCGTCAGGGAAATCCGCTGGCGGGCTGGGACGGTTTGTTTACCTGCAGCGTCCGCAGGTTCGGCCCATTGCAGCTCCCACTGGCTGCGGTTCGCCATTCTGGGGGCTGCGGCAAGCGACCCGGGCCAAGGGATGTGCTGGCCGCCACTTCCTGCAGCCCCCATTGGCCGGGAACAGCGAACCGCGGCCAGTGGGAGCTGCAATCGGCCGAACCTGCAGACGCTGCAGGTAAACCGGCCCACTGGCGGATTTCCCTGACAGGCCGCGTGCCAAAGGTTGCCGATCCCTGAACTATAACATTTTGCTCAGTTACAAACACTTCAGAGTTACAAACAACCTCCATTCCTGAGGTGTCTCTAAGTCTGAGGTTCTACTGCACTTTATGCTGCTCCCAAATTCTAAGTTTTAAATGTGCTGCGTAAAGAGACTTCTTTTTTTTTTTTTTAACTAATGAGTCCCTGCATCCTAGGAACTGTCTGGGATGGGGTGGGAAGCTGGCGGTTTGAATAGTTGGGTGTTTTTTGTTATCCAGGAGGCAGTTTGGCTCTTGCTGCTCGAGGACAGGTGATGAATCTCTCTTTTTCCCCCCCCCCCCCTTCACCCTCTGGAATCAGTTGCCTCTATCCCCAACCAACTAGGGGAGGAGTATTTTATTCTCCGTTCCAGGAGCTCTTTATACCAACTAGCTGTCACCTTGTAACGCCCCCCAAAATCTGTCATAGCAACTATAATAACATAAAAGCATATTAGACTGATGCTACTACTAACATGATCAGAAAATAAATAGCTAATGTTGACAGTTTGGGGTTAACACCAAACAGATGAGTGGAGCATTTAGCATCTTTCAGAGTTACTGTTTCAGATTGGTTGGTAGACCTTGACATATGTTACTGCATTGGTTATACCTGCTTCTTGGTTATACTTCTAGCTTGCAAGGGTTTCCTCTTAAACGAGGTGGATAAAAATTATTTTAAAAAAATCAGTGTTTATTTAAATAGTTTTATTTTTTTTAAATAAATTTATTTGACATTAGGACAACCTATGCTAAGGCCTTAACTTATTATAATTTATTAAAATAATTTAAGTTAAATACAAAAAAAAATATTAAAGTACATGTTTGCTGTCAAGTTTTAAGGAAAGTCAGACTACTGAGCTGGTGGAAGTCACCAACCTAAGCAGTTTATTGAAATGGGACCAGCTTTTGATAGCAGTAGTCTCTTCTGTATGTGCAGAGAGCAGGGCCGGCTCCAGGCACCAGCAAACCAAGCATGTGCTTGGGGCGGCACACTTTCAGGGGCGGCATTCCACCCAGCCTTTTTTTTTTTTTTTTGCGCTTGGGGCAGCAAAAGCCTAGAGCCGACCCTGGCAGCAGCAGCGCGTCCTGCACGGGGGGCACCCTGGAACTGCTGCGTTTCGCATCGGGGAGCAGCGCCCGCACCTTATGGCCAGGCGGGCTCCAAGCGCGGGACACTCGGGCTGGGGGCTGCCCCGCGGGGCGCACGGAGCCACCTGCAGGTGCCGCAGAGCGGCCGCCCACCAGCGCCGCAGCCGGGGCTGGGCGAAGCGGCCCGAGCCACCCAGGGACTGCGGCAGGGCGGCCAGGAGCAGCAGCAGCAGCGGGGCCATAGTGGGGACCGGTGCCCGGGGCGCTGCTGTGCGGGGCCGCGTCCCACTCTCCGGGGCTCCGCTCCCTCTGGGGCTGCCCTGCCCTGGCTCCTCAGCCCTCTGCCGGGCGGTCCCCCGGCTCTGCCCTCCCGGGTCCCGGCCGGTCCTGGAGACGGGAGCCCCGGCTGGAGGGACCCTTAGCTGAGGCGCGGCCCGGGAGCCCCGCTGCTTATCCCGACCCTGCCAGTGCCGGACCGGATGGAGGCGAGGGGGGAGTGGGCGGAGTCAGCACTGGTGGGGGGAAGCCCAGCGCTGGGGCAGCGGGGGGGGTGGGGAAGGGGAGAGCCCAGGGTTGGGGCAGCAGGGGGTGCGGGTGGGGGGAGAGCCCAGCGCTCGGCCGGCAGGGGGTGCGGGTGGGGGGTAGAGCCCAGGGCTGGGGTGGCAGGAGGGTGCAGGGGGAGCCCAGGGCTGGGGTGGGGGGGCAGCCAAAATTTTTTTTGCTTGGGGCAGCAAAAAACCTAGAGTCGGCCCTGGCAGAGAGAATGTTTTCTTCATTTCATTTTCTTCAGCTAGTTCAGTTCAATAGCTAGTTGAGAAAACAATTGGGAGTTAAAAAAGTAGGGATGCTTGTTTTGCAATCTCTGAATAAACACTGGGTGTAAGAAGATGAGATGTGCTAGTGCTAAAAACTTGTAGAACATGGTGACCAGAAACAATCAGTTAAATTAATTAACTACAGATATTTCCTTTATTTAATAAATCAGTTATTTTTAAATGCAAAAAAAGTTTTGATAAACTTTGACTAACTTTTTTCTTATGTATCCAGCATTTTAATGTAGTTTTATTTAATAAAAAAAATTAAAATGCTGTTTTTGTGTATTTTAATTGAATTTGAATCTCCATCCAAACAGACCTTGACACAAATCACAACTAAATCATTACTCATCTGGTAAATAAGAAATGCATCATTCATCATTTTCTAGTATAATAAAAATTAGGAATCTGAATAAAGAAGTTAAACTATATAGTTGCGCAAATCAATGTGATTATAAATATAGTGTATCCTCTGGTTACAGTAAATTTGGTCCTGCTTTTTGCTTAAGGCTATATTTAGTTGCAACAGAAAATCCACCTTGATTCTGGGGCACAACTGTGTGGCATTCTAAGAGAAATCCATAATTTTGCAGCAATCAGAAGGCCAACTAATTGAATTTTACATGGGGCTCTGTTAATAACTGTTACTTAAAATGTGTCTGCAAAACAATGGAAGTCTGAGCAATACAGCACTTACCTCTAAAGAAGGCAGGGAGCATTTAAAGTTATGAAAGGTGAAGAGAAAGTTTGAATGCTTGTGCACACATGTATTCCAGTTAGGGTGTGTGTGCATCCAGTGCATTCGAGTCAGAGATGATTGGTCAGCAGGTACTGGGGTGATTCCTGTGCCCTGAGTGTCCTCGTGCCTCCAGCTGAGCGCATAAAGTGTGGGGCCACCCTGACCCTTCTCAGTTTCTTCTCACCATCTGCACCTCACTGTCATTCAGTACTTATTAGCACTCTTGTATATAGTTAGCTTAGTTTACATAGTAGTTAGTGAAAGGCTTTTTTAAAATCGTGTTTCCTTTTCTCTCTGAGTTTTTGAGATAAGTCTCTTCTCTATTTCCTTGGGTGGTATTCCTGTACTACTACTGCTGCTGCTGTTGAAGTTGTCAGTGAGAAAATCCAGAGGTTTTAAATAACATCTGTTCTCTCAGGCTGTCATGCAGCTAAATGATGGATGTACAATGGTTCCTGTTTTGTTTAGAAGGCCGCATTCCAGAGAGGTTCACCTATGTAGCTCCTTCTCCAGAAGAGCAAAGAAATCTAGAGAGAACTGGCTGAGAATGTATCTCATGGAAGAATCCATGCTCCTGGCCTCCGGTACCAAGTGTCCCTGACTATCTTTCAAAAAGGAGTGTTCTGGCAGCCACTCTATATTTGGTAGACACTCTGGTGCTGAATACCTCTTCCTCTGAAAGAGGGTGAAAGCACTAGGAGTCGACCAGAATGGAGGCACCAGTCACAGTCTCCAGGGCCATCACTTAAACCCTGTAAGGGTATATCTACACAGCCCGCGGGAGCAAGCCTTCCAGCCTAGGTCAACAGACTTGGTCTAGTGGAGCTCACCTAGCACTTGAAAAATAGCTGTGTAGACAGTGATTTGAAGTTGCAGCTCATGTTGAAGTTTGGGCTCTGTACAATCTCTTCTCGATCTTGGAGTTATAGAGCAGATTTTTCCACAGCATAGGAGAAGTGTTTCTTATTCCTATTATTTTCTCATCCCTAAAAAGAAAAATTCTAAGGCCTGTCCTAGACCTAAGAGACCTGAACACCTTCATCAAAACGATGGTGTTCAGGGCAGTATTCCTTCTCTCGATTTGAATGACTGGTGTGCTGCTCTTGATTTACAGGATGCCTGTTTTCGTGTGTCTATCCACCCCAGCCACAGGATATATCCTAGGTTTTTGGTGTGGGGATCGCCACTATCCATATACAGTACTTCTGTTCAGCCTCTCATCAACCCCCAGAAGCTTTTATAAAGTTTATGGTAGTGGCTTACCTAAGGGTATCCAGGTATTCCTGTATCTGGACAATTGACAAATCTTGTCACTACAGGCAAAAAGTCACAGATGGCATCCATCAGATCCAGGCACTACTTGGTTGAGTCTGGAAAATAAACATGGACAAATTGACAATGTGTCTGATTTAGAGAATTGAGTTTATTGAGGCCATTCTTGGCTCAACATGTGCAATCACATATCTACCTCTGGGAATGTTCCAGTCCATTTTAACCCTATGCACCAGTCTATGGTCTCTCTTGAGCACAACAGCAAGATTCTGTCTCAAGCTGCTGGGACACATGATATCCTGCACACATGACTGAGCTTGCCAGAGTCCTTTGCATGCACTAGCTGAATTTGCACCACCAATGGACAGCCCTGTTTGAGAATCGCCTAACTTGGAATATTTATGTATACAACCACTTGAATAAACGATTACTTACCTCTACAATAACTGGTTCTTCAAGATGTACCATGTACATATATATTCCATGACCCACCCTCCATCCCTGCTACTCTGAGTCTGATATCAACTAGGATTCTGGTATGAAGGAAATAGAGAAAACAGGGGAGGGGAGGGTGGCCCTGTCTTTTATGCCCTTCATTGGAGGCACTGAGAGCACATAAAGTTCATGAACTCCCCTGATGGGTACTGCTGACCAAAAGTGTCTGGCTCGAGTGCACTGGACAAACACCTGAAATGGAATATAATTCTGCACCACACATCTCAAAGAACCACAGTTTCTATATATTAACAATTTAGTTCCCTTAAAAGTAGAGTAAAAAGGGGGAGCGATCCCAAATCAATTGCAAAACATACATCTAGACCTAAAAATATGTACATAAGTATGTGTTAAGGGGAATGGAAATACTTTTTACCTGTCAGGGCTTAAGTTTCAGTCCTTGGGTCTCTCTCTTCTATAACATCTGGTGACCGCAGTTAACACCTAAACTGTGCAGGAAACTGTGTGTGAATGAAATTATTAATTGTAAGTGGGATAGGAACAGAACCCTCAGGTCTTGGCAGGAAAGTGCAGGAGTTGATTTCAGCAATTGTATATTAAAGTACCTGGCCAAAACTTGAAAATCAGGTCACTTTATTAGATGTTTGAAAACAAATTCAGAAGCCTAGTGTAATTCTAGACATCCATTTTTAAAAATTTGCTCTTAGTTGTGGTTATTCAGTCTACATGTTGACTGAACAATAATTGTAAATATAATTTGGAATCCATTTTTTCATTATTTCTGTAAAAAGCATTTCAGTTCACTTTTAACTAACTATTCTTTCTTCTCTGGGTTTCTAAAGAGCAACTGTTCCACAGTCCCCCACTTGCCTCCATGTGATACCCTAGCATGCACTCTAACATCAGACCAAACAATCATTAGTACTGGAGCTTGCCTACTGAGATAGATAAGTTTATTTCCCACTATTGTATAATTTTTAGAATCTTTCAGTATTCCTACCTGACATCCTGTGGGATGTGAAATAAGAGCATTAAAAACTAGGGCTGTCGAGTGTTAATTTAAAAAAAAATTAATCATGATTAATCGTGTGTTTAAAACAACTAATTGCAATTAATTGCTCTGTTAAACAGTAATAGAATACCATTTATTTAAATATTTGTGGATATTTTCTACATTTTCAAATATATTTCAATTAAAACAGAATACAAAGTGTACAGTGCTCACTTTATATTTATTTTTAAATGTTTATTTGCACTGTAAAAAAACAAAAGAAATAGTATTTCAATTCACCTAATACAAGTACTGTAGTGCAATCTCTTTATCATGTAAGCTCAACTTTCATTTGTAGGATTATGTACAAGAAAAACTGCACTCAAAAATCAAACAATGTAAAACTTTAGAGCCTACAAGTCTACTCAGTCCTACTTCTTGGTCAGTCAATCACTCAGACAAACAAGTTTGTTTACATTTACGGGAGATAGTGCTGCCCGCTTCTTGTTTACAATGTCACCTGAAAGTGAGAACAGGCGTTCCCATGGCACTGTTGTAGCCGGTGTTGCAACATATTTATGTGCCAGATAGGCTAAACATTCGTATGCCCCTTCATGCTTCAACCACCATTCCAGAGGACATGCTTCCATGCTGATGACGGGTTCTGCTTCATAACGATCCAAAGCAGACGCATGTTCATTTTCATCATCTAAGTCAGATGCCACCAAGAGAAGGTTGATTTTCTTTTTAGGTGGTTCGGGTTCTGTAGTTTCCGTATCAGAGTGTTGCTCTTTTAAGACTTCTGAAAGCATCCTTCACACCTCGTCCCTCTCAGATTTTGGACGGCACTTCAGATTTCTTAAACCTTGGGTCGAGTGCTGTAGCTATCTTTAGAAATCTCACATTCGTACCTTCTTTGTATTTTGTCAAATCTGCAGTGAGAGCATTCTTAAAATGAACAACGTGCTGGGTTATCATCCAAGACTGTTATAATGTGAAATATATGGCAGAATGCAGGTAAAACAAAGCAGGAGAAACCAGAGTTCAGTCACAAATTTAACGCATTATTTTTTTAACGAGCATTATCAGCATGGAAGCATGTCCTCTGGAATGGTGGCTGAAGCATGAAGGGGCATACAAATATTTAACATATCTGGCATGTAAATATCTTGCAATGCCGGCTACAAAAGTGCCATATGAACGCTTGTTCTCACTTTCAGGTGAAGTAAGTAAGAAGCGGCAGCATTATCTCCCGTAAATGTAAACAAACTTGTTTGTCTAAGCAATTGGCTGAACAAGAAGTAGGACTGAGTGGAGTTGTAGGATCTAAAGTTTTACATTGTTTTGTTTTTGAGTGCCGTTATGTAACAAAAAATCTACATTTGTAAGTTGCACTTTCACGGTAAAGAGATTGCTCTACAGTAATTGAATGAGGTGAATTGAAAAATACTATTTCTTTTGTTTATCATTTTTACAGTGCAAATATTCGTAATAAAAATAATATAAAGTGAGCACTGTGCCTTTTGTATCCTGTTGTAATAGAAATCAATATATTTGAAAATGTAGAAAAACATCCAAAAATATTTAATACATTTCAATTGGTATTCTATTATTGTTTGACAGTGTGATTAAAACTGCAATTAATCGTGATTAATTTTTTTAATCACAATTAATTTTTTTTAGTTAATTGTGTGAGTTAACTGTGATTAATTGACAGCCCTATTAAAAACATAAGTATGAAAAAATGCATGATACCAAGGATGGAGGGTGGTAGAAATAGGCTTGTCTGGTCTTTGGATGGACACAGTTTTATATAAAGCAAAATAAGTTGCTCACCTTCCCATCCAACACAGTCTGCAATGCTGATGAATGGTGGGTGTGGCATTGCCAGCTGAATGAATACTGGGCTGTTAAATGGAAGGAAGCCAGTAGTGGGGTATCAGCTCTTCAATCCCCAAAATACTAACTTGTAAGTTAAATAACATGGTCTGAAATGTACTCTTGCCTTGTGTGAATTTAAAAAATCAAGATGTCTTTGTACCTTAACCTGAGTAGTGCTCATATTGTTGTAATCCTTGTCCTTTCTCACTCATTCCCTTCCTGCTGTTTATCACCGTTCATTCATATGTTCACTGTCCTGGTTTATTGAAGTGACAGTTAAAAATGTGAATGGATTGGCTCATTTACCTAGTTATTCTCAAGCAGTCAGAACAAATTCAATGACCATTGAAACAGAACATTGCACTATATTATTTTATTCCACCATTGTCATATTATTTTACAAAAAGAGCCATGATGAGAGAGCTCTGTTTACTTGCAGTGAAAGAAGATTCTGATTGTTTCTGCAGCGGTTGTCATAAGGTGGGATAGGATCCTGGATCTGCTATTAAACAGCATTTTTTAACAATTTACTAAGAATCAAGTAATAAACAGTTACATGATTTAGGGCACTTACAGACTCTTCTGAACTACTTTTTGCAAATTGGGACACTTAGCATGGTGTATATACTCATTTTTTTAAAAAGCTTCTCAGACATGTATACTTGCAATTTAGGTCAGGTCTGCTGTATTTTAAACTTGTAAAAGTTAAATCTGAAACTATTCAATTCTGGTAACAGTGTGCAATTATTGCCTAGATTTTTATTGAGATGTATCAGAACAGCAGGTGATCATGTACTCTGTATATGGTCTTGTACTGACCATATCATTGTTGTATCTGGGAACTTTCCAGTTAACTGGCATGATTAATGCTGTCATATATGGTTTATTCTTTGTCTCATCTTCTCCCCAGGGGAAAAATTGTGTGCTCAGTGCATAATTTGCATTGGATCATAATTGTTTCACTACTTAAGTAGAGAGGGGGATGAGGCAAAGTCTAAGCCAGGGATTGGCAACCTTTGGCACGCGCTCACCAGGGTAAGCACCCTGGCGAGCCGGGCCGGTTTGTTTACCTGCCGCGTCCGCAGGTCTGGCCGATCGCGGCTCTCACTGGCTGCGGTTCGCTGCTCCAGGCCAATGGGGGCGGCGGGAAGCAGCAGCCAGCACATCCCTCGGCCCGCGCCGCTTCCCGCAACCCCCATTGGCCTGGGACAGCGAACCACGGCCAGGGGAAGCCGCGATCGGCCGAACCTGCTGATGTGGCAGATAAACCAGCCCGGCCTGCCAAGGTGCTTACCCTGGCGAGCCGCGTGCCAAAGTTGCCAATCCCTGGTCTAAGGCGTTTACTTTGGATTATATCCTGATAAATTTGGTATGAGTTGTGACTTTCAAATTTATCTTGTAATTTAGCCAAGTACCCAGGATATTGTCCATATTCTTACCTTTTGTTGTATTGCTTTGTAACAGTGTTTGTCATATATATTTTGTAAGTTGCATTAAGTATCTTTTTGGTGAAAATTGGGATAATTAGAGGATATCTTCTAAAATAGTTAGCTTCAATATATAAATTCAGGATAATCTGACTTGATATCATTATGGTGAGCTGAAATGTAACTCACGCCACAACATCCTGCTTAATGTCTACAGTTTTCTTATCCAGTGATTGATTTGGCTAATAGCTGTAAATTCTGTACGTAGTGACATATCAGATAACGATGGTTTCAGTGCTGTCTTTCAGTATTTTATTTATTTAGCGTGTGCATAGTCGTCTGGTCAAGCGATGGCATCTTCAGTGGCGTGATGCAGTTCTTCTAGGCCACCGGTGAACCTAGTCAGCAGGCATTCATTGACATTGTCTGTGTTGCACCACAGCTGCACAAAGGGCTGTCACGAAGGCCCCAGCGATACTGTTTGGCTGCACAGAGACCTTGCCTGGTCCAGAACCTGTTCAACAGGGACCATTGGTGACAGGGCAGGTCAAAACCAGGCGGGCAAATTGTGGGGTTTGCGATGAGGGACTGGTTGGGGATTACAACAGATATCCATTCCTCTCGCCAGAGTGTTTCTGCCCTAACATCCTGGGTGTGGCGGATGAGACCATAATTGGCAGCGTGACTGCAAACGTGCAGCTGGTGGTTTAAAAAGGTCATTGTGGCAGGCTTGAGTTGGTGCATAGTTTCTCCAGTAACTTGCCAGTGGCAACCTCTCGTCTGATATGAAGCGGAGCAGTATTGCTCAGAACTGGAAGCCATGGGAGTGGAGTCGGACGCAGAGTGCCGGAGATGATGCGCATGGCAGCATGCAACTGTGTATCCACCAGTTTGGTGTGTGACTATCGACTCCAAACTGGTGCGCAGTACTCCGCCACTGTCTTTCAGTGGTTTGCCAAGTCACTTTGCATGTCTTTTTTTTAAAGTTGTAACTGTAGATCTGAATTGCATGGTAATAGTGCCATGAAGTGAGCTTATGAACTTCAGTGACTAATTGCATTTTTGTCTGGGGATGGATGTTGGAGACTATCTCCTAGACCACCACTTTTTCAAATTGGCAAAGAGGGTTAATTTTTTTTTAAGAAGACCTTTTTTTTTACTTTTGGCCACCAGTCCATCTAGAATTACAGAGAATCTTAATTATTACTTTTTGTGAAAAAATAAGACAAATACAGTAGAACCCCATTTAGCCGAGCCTCCATTATCTCTGTATTAACCGAAGCGGGGCTGACAGCCCGAGCCCCGGGTGGCTGGGCTCGGGCGTCAGCTGAATTGCAAATTTTAATTTTATTATCATAGAATCATAGAATATCAGGGTTGGAAGGGACCTCAGGAGGTCATCTAGTCCAATCCCCTGCTCAAAGCAGGACCTAATCCCAACTAAATCATCCCAGCCAGGGCTTTGTCAAACCTGACCTTAAAAACCTCTAAGGAAGGAGATTCCACCACCTCCCTAGGTAACCCATTCCAGTGATTCACCACCCTCCTAGTGAAAAAGTTTTTCCTAATATCCAATCTAAACCTCCCCCACTGCAACTTGAGACCATTACTCCTTGTTCTGTCATCTGGTACCACTGAGAACAGTCTAGATCCATCCTCTTTGGAACCCCCTTTCAGGTAGTTGAAAGCGGCTATCAAATCCCCCCTCATTCTTCTCTTCTGCAGACTAAACAATCCCAGTTCCCTCAGCCTCTCCTCATAACTCATGTGCTCCAGCCCCCTAATCATTTTTGTTGCCCTCCGCTGGACTCTTTCCAATTTTTCCACATCCTTCTTGTAGTGTGGGGCCCAAAACTGGACACAGTACTCCAGGTGAGGCCTCACCAATGTCGAATAGAGGGGAACGATCACGTCCCTCGATCTGCTGGCAATGCCCCTACTTATACAGCCCAAAATGCCGTTAGCCTTCTTGGCAACAAGGGCACACTGTTGACTCATATCCAGCTTCTCGTCCACCGTAACCCCTAGGTCCTTTTCTGCAGAACTGCTGCCTAGCCACTCGGTCCCTAGTCTGTAACAGTGCATGGGATTCTTCCGTCCTAAGTGCAGGACTCTGCACTTGTCCTTGTTGAACCTCATCAGGTTTCTTTTGGCCCAATCCTCTAATTTGTCTAGGTCCCTCTGTATCCTATCCCTACCCTCCAGCGTATCTACCACTCCTCCCAGTTTAGTGTCATCTGCAAATTTGCTGAGAGTGCAGTCCACGCCATCCTCCAGATCATTAATGAAGATATTGAACAAAACCGGCCCCAGGACCGACCCTTGGGGCACTCCGCTTGAAACCGGCTGCCAACTAGACATGGAGCCGTTGATCACTACCCGTTGAGCCCGACGATCTAGCCAGCTTTCTATCCACCTTATAGTCCATTCATCCAGCCCATACTTCTTTAACTTGCCGGCAAGAATACTGTGGGAGACCGTATCAAAAGCTTTGCTAAAGTCAAGGAATAACACATCCACTGCTTTCCCCTCATCCACAGACCCAGTTATCTCCTCATAGAAGGCAATTAGGTTAGTCAGGCATGACTTGCCCTTGGTGAATCCATGCTGACTGTTCCTGATCACTTTCCTCTCCTCTAAGTGCTTCAGAATTGATTCCTTGAGGACCTGCTCCATGATTTTTCCAGGGACTGAGGTGAGGCTGACTGGCCTGTAGTTCCCCGGATCCTCCTTCTTCCCTTTTTTAAAGATGGGCACTACATTAGCCTTTTTCCAGTCATCCGGGACCTCCCCCGATCGCCATGAGTTTTCAAAGATAATGGCCAATGGCTCTGCAATCACATCCGCCAACTCCTTTAGCACCCTCGGATGCAGCGCATCCGGCCCCATGGACTTGTGCTCGTCCAGTTTTTCTAAATAGTCCCGAACCACTTCTTTCTCCACAGAGGGCTGGTCACCTTCTCCCCATACTGTGCTGCCCAGTGCAGCAGTCTGGGAGCTGACCTTGTTCGTGAAGACAGAGGCAAAAAAAGCATTGAGTACATTAGCTTTTTCCACATCCTCGGTCACTAGGTTGCCTCTCTCATTCAGTAAGGGGCCCACACTTTCCTTGACTTTCTTCTTGTTGCTAACATACCTGAAGAAACCCTTCTTGTTACTCTTAACATCTCTTGCTAGCTGCAACTCCAAGTGTGATTTGGCCTTCCTGATTTCACTCCTGCATGCCTGAGCAATATTTTTATACTCCTCCCTGGTCATTTGTCCAATCTTCCACTTCTTGTAAGCTTCTTTTTTGCGTTTAAGAAGCTGGTTGCTGAGCTCTGTGCCTTTATCCTCACACACAACTATTTCAAATTTGATTCTACACATCGGGATG
>QXTE01000143.1:864780-1061062 GCA_003942145.1 Platysternon megacephalum | reverse complement strand
AAGGATTTCACTGTTTAGCCAAGCTGGTCGCCTGCCATATTTACTATTCTTTCTACACATCGGGATGGTTTGTTCCTGCAACCTCAATAAGGATTCTTTAAAATACAGCCAGCTCTCCTGGACTCCTTTCCCCCTCATGTTGTTCTCCCAGGGGATCCTGCCCATCAGTTCCCTGAGGGAGTCAAAGTCTGCTTTTCTGAAGTCCAGGGTCCGTATTCTGCTGCTCTCCTTTCTTCCTTGTGTCAGGATCCTGAACTCTACCATCTAATGATTTATGGCACTGGTAGGCTTCGAACTTGCTTAAAAATTGTAAATGTATCAGTAAAACATCGTGTTCAACTGATACCTATATATATTGTGGCTAGGGAAACTAAAATTTAGTGTTTTATTTTAATTGCGGAAAAATGCAGATTTTTATGTTTTTTTAAATCAAAGAATTTTGGGGTTTTTAATCATGGAAAATTAGGATCCTTGCTAATGAGTTGTCATAAAAAAGAACATGTCTGCCTATGATCAGATTAATAACTTGTCTCTGGCTGTTTAGCCTTTTAAAAATTGTCAGAAGTTTTTTCTAACCTTTGATTCTAATTAAAACTAAAATATTCACTTAATCCTGCCCATTTTTGAATAATTACATTGGCACTAATTTCTAAGTAAAACATAAACAAGTCTCTCCACTCCAAATACAGAAAACTAATTTTATCTTGGCTGTTCAATTAATTTTTGTTTATAAACAAAACAATGAATTTGGTCTTCTGGCCTTCCTCAAGTTGCAGGTTTCATAATGAAATCTAAGGAATATTTCCTGTAATATTTCACAAACTTTTACTGTCCTTTGGAGAGAACATCTCAAAATTTGTGTTAGCCTGTTATCAGCTGGGAGATTATTGTTATGGCTAACATTTTGTCACGGAAGTCACAGAATCCATGACTTCCGGACATCTCCGTGACATTGTCCGCTTCAGCCTCGGAGTGGCAGAGCTAGAGTTGTCTGCCGGGGGTTGGGGGAGCACAGCTCCCAGCAGCAGTGGGTGCTGGACCCTTCTTCCCTACCCATTTTGTCACGTTTTTTTTTAGTAAAAGTCAGGGACAGGTCACGGGCTTACGTGAATTTTTGTTTATTGCCTGTGACCTGTCCCTGACTTTTACTAAAAAAAACTGTGACAAAGTCTTAGCCTTAATTATTATTAATGCAGGATTTACTAAGAAAGTAACTACCATGATGATACCAAATAAGATTATAATACAAATGTATAGTAAGTATGCAGTCAGTTTTAATATGCAGCATTCATAAAACTGTAACGCAAATGGACAGCATGTTAAATATTTTTAGTGCTCTCCTTTTGAAATGCTGCCCTTTGTATTTCTCTAGTTTAAAAAAAACGCAGTCGTTACAAATGGCAACCCTTCTCTCCCCCAAACACAAACACTCAGCTAACATGTCAGATATAGACCATTTGTGAAATTAAAATTAAAGTTATTCCTTATATTCAAAATCATGCCAAAATTAGCCTACAGACCTGTTCAAATTCATTAGTTACTTCGGTGTACTGATGCTTCCATTCCACCTTCCTAATTCACCAGTTGATAATCCTCTCAGAGGCCATTGGAAGCAAGAGAGGCAGATTGGACATGAGGAGATATTGGGAGGAAGAGAGAATGTCTCAGAAAGACATGGGCTCTGGGGTGCCATGGGATGATGGGGGGGAAATTAACAGGGATGTGTTCTCATTACCTGAGCCCACCCAAATCCACCACTTACAACACATCCCTACACCTACTTCTGTCTAGGCTTGCCATGGGCAAGGATCTGTGGCTGGGGTAGAGGCAACCCAGTGTAACCTGTATGCCAGGCACTTTCTATTGAGGGGTGTCACGTTATTGATTTGAACTGGGACCATATAGAACATGGTTGCAACCAAAGTCCCGTAGTGGCACCAAATCTTGTATACAGGGGGTCAAATGAGGTGTCTAAGACAAGGTTATGGTTTGCTGGTTATGATTATGCTGTCTATATGTGTATATCAATTTTGTAGTTCAAGTTATGAATATTGGCTCTATGCTGTCTGTATTTCAAACTTATCCTGTGCTTCTGGGAGACGTCCCAGACAAGTTGGTGTTAGCTCTGCCTAGCCTGCTTGATGGCCCATTAAGGACCATCAGCTATACAATTGACCCATTGAGAGAAGGCAGATACGCCTTGTAACTCAGCAAAGTATGCAGGGCCTTGCCCATGTGATTCCAAACTCCATTTTGCTGTAATTTTCCACAGTAAGAACAAAGAGGTGTTCTTACACCTGGGAAAGACTATAAAAGGCTGATGCCTCATCTCCATCTTGTCTTCAATCCTGCTTCTTACCTCTGGAGGGATTTTGCTACAAACAGAAGCTCTACACAAAGGACTGATGACCCATCCCAGCGGGGGATGTACTCCAGAGACTTGATTTGAACCTGCAGTTTATTCTATCACTGCTACAAGCCTGAACCAAGAACTTTGCCATTACTGTATGTAATTGATTCCATTTAACCAATTCTAGCTCTCAGCTCTATCTTTTTTCCTTTTATGAATAAACCTTTAGATTTTAGATTCTAAAGGATTGGCAACAGCGTGATTTGTGGGTAAGATCTAATTTGTATATTGACCTGGGTCTGGGGCTTGATTCTTTGGGATCGAGAGAACCTTTTTTCTTTTACTGGGGTATTGGTTTTCATAACCATTTGTCCCCATAACGAGTGGCACTGGTGGGGATACTGGGAATCTGGAGTGTCTAAGGGAATTGCTTGTGTGACTTGTGGTTAGCCAGTGGGGTGAGACCAAAGTCCTCTTCGTCTGGCTGGTTTGGTTTGCCTTAGAGGGGGAAAAACCCCAGCCTTGGGCTGTAACTGCCCTGTTTTAAGCAATTTGTCCTGAATTGACACTCTCAGTTGGGTCCCGCCAGAACCAGCATCGTTACAAGGGGCTACCCAAAACACTACTGTTTTTATATGGCTGGGAGCCATCAAGTGCTGATGATGTCTTTGTGCAGAGTCTCTGGGCTGCCCTCTGCATGGTCCTGGTCTCCTCCCCACATACTGTATCATCTCCTCCTGGATTTCTTGACTTGTTTTGCTGCAGCACCTTGAGGAGCCAGGGGGAATGGTAAGAAGGATGGGGAGCGGGGCTTGAACAGAGAGCACAAGGAGTTTGAGAGCAGCAAATCAGGCTATGCACTAGGTTTTTTAGAAGTCGCTATCAAATTTAATTGAGACATTAACTTTGATATCTATTCCCATCCCTACCAAAGTTGTTGAAGACTTCTTAAAAACCTGGAAATTTTCTCCAAATAAAGTTTGTTAAAATTAGCTAAGTGTCCTGAAGTTGTCATACCACCAAAACAGCAATTGAAAGGCCACCTTCTTCACATTTCTTCAGGTCACTCAAATTAATTACCCAAGACACACATGCCTACTCCCACCACTTCCATACAAAACATAAAACCTCTAATTGCAATTGCATGGAATGGTTTGAAATTGATGTTTTCTGATTATTACAATACATCAGCACATCATTTCTAACCAATCCATATGATCAGAATTAAAGGCTGCATATTTTATGTGGAGGTCAGAAGAAGAGGAGGTATGTGTTAAATGGTGGATTTTAGTGGATTTAGGTAATGAGAAGGTAAAACAACAGCTGTAGGTTGCGTGGGCAGAATGGATTGATTTAAATAAAGGTAATTTAAATCAAGTGGAAATTGATAATTTTCTGAAGAAAGGTGCATTCTCATTGGTTGATATAACCATTAAAATGTTGATTTACAACTAAACAGAGCCTTTACAATATATTTGATAGTGTACAGCAAAAAGATGTATCTATATACATTTATTTAAGAAGTTATATAGCTCATTTTTTCAGTTTCTTATTAATTGTATATTTTAGTATTTTAGAAAAGGGTGAATGATATATTCCTTATTTGCCACTATTGTGCCATATTTATGAAGCTTGACCTCAAAAGTTAGATGTTTTTTCCCCTGATTTTTCTTTATATAGAAAAAAAAGCCTTTAACTCAAAGTATTTGATAGAGGCTTATGGATTCAATAAATTTATTTTTTATTTTAAATGTTTTAAGAGATTATTATAAAAAATGTAGGTCTTAACATATTTTTGTATTAAATTCAGATTGCATTTTAAACAGGTTTATTTTTAAAAAGAAATGTATTGTAATTTAAATAAAATAAAAAAACTCCCAACTTGTGTCTCTAAAATAAAAAAATTCCGATTTAAATTTAAAATAACCGATTTGTATCCACCCTGTGTACACTTGAGAAAACTAAACTGGTTGTTAATAGTTTGGAGGAATATTCTGTAAAATGTACTATAGTAGTTACAGACAAGCCCAAAAATTAGGCACTTGTGAAAGGGGTATGTGTTGGGGAGATTTACCATTAGAGAATGGCTTCACTCTGCAGAAGGGTGCCATGATAGGTATGAGGTCAGTAGAGATGACTGACCCTGTGGGGTACAAAATAGACATTTAAAAAAACCCAACACCTTTATAAAACGGTGCAGTAGCTTTAGTCACTTACCTGATCTTCATAAATCAGTTTATTGTGATGTCATCTATATAGTTGAATTATGTGTGGAATGTCCCTCTTAACTCTGCTATCTTGAACATTATGCATATAAATCTAAAATGGATGGATTTTTCTTAAACCTATTTGTAGATTCTTTTAAATGTACAATAGTCTTTGGTTTATTCTTTCCTGGTTTTAGAACTAAGCAATGACACATCCCATTTTGGTATCAACTGTTTCTTACATGTTTAGTTGATGCAAAGCATGCTGAATGGGAAAACCCTCTCCTTCCGCCCCCCCCTCCCCCCATTTAACCTTCTGTTTATTTAATAACATGGTTTTAAAACCAGCATGGATATTTTAAGTATTGTTAAAGTAAGATGTATATTGGGTATTCTCTGTAAAATATTTAGCCTTTGGAGGAAGTTCTGATAATTAACTTGCCCATCTTCCTATTTATACTCTCAAGTTGTCTTTTAAATTGGTGAACACTGGCTTGTAAATCGTTATTTCAAAAGTCACACAAGTTGAAAATAAACTGTAAAATTACATTTTAAACTCCTGTTTCTTAAATTAAAAACCTGTCCTAATTCACATATGGGCAAGGAGAAGTTAAACAGTTGCCTCTTTGGTAAAGCAGTTTTAATTGTATTACAAACAATATGTTGCAGTTTTTAGAATAAAGCAAGCAAACGGGGAATATCAGTTTAAAGGCCAGACTTGTGGAAGCCAGCCTCTGCACTTATAATTAATGTGCCTTGTGTGTCCAAATACCTGATTTGTGAGTGTGATCAGGTAATTAGACATTCGAATAATCTTTCTTGGGTCTGCAAATTATCGTGGGAGCAAAAGAGAAGCCCACAAAAGATAGGGCTCAGAATTTTGACCAAAATATTTGCATCCCAGGGCAGCTGTACTTTCTAGAGTTAAGTCTTGTAGATGCTCATATTATACAGCAGATGGAATATTCAGTGTCTTGCTTAATTTTTGAAATACATTTCTTGTTAATAAAATAAGTTTTATTTCCTTATTGCTGTTGATAGGTTGTGTTTTGTGGCCCTGAGTGTCCGAGAAGTTTAATGTAGGGATTATATGATTGCACTGTATAATGAAACCTGGACATTAACGTGTTCACTTTTATAAATGTTCACATATAATAAAATGTTTAGTTGGACTAGATTTTTAAAAACACAACTCTTCCTCTGTCTAATAAACTATTGAGCAGTTGCATGTAAGAGCATACAAAAAAATCATATTAGTAAGTCAGAACCTGACTTTTGGCTAGCTGTGAGGGATGCAGGAGCCAGATGAAGTGGTTAGAACTTAAAAATTATATAGTATGGAAAAGTTATTGAAAAATTAGACCAAAGTTTGTGAAACTTCCCAGATAGCTGAATGGCATAACCAGTGAATTCATTTTAAAAGAAGGAAAAAATATTGGATTGGAATAGCTATGGTGTAAACCTTTGGAGTTTTGTTGTGAGAACTGTTTTGAGTTAGTCTCTTATGGTTTTAGATCAATATTTTTTAGTGACTGCTTTTCTCCTTGTGCTTTTATCCAACAGCTGATATCATCTGGAAACAGTTCCTAAATGTGTACATTTTAAGTGTTGGGTATTCTCTCTGGAGGGCCCTTGAATTTGGAATTTTCTTCTCCCTTTCTTGGCAGGGCCTGAGTTGGTTGACTTTTCTGCATGATCTGTTGCTTAATTAGCTTTTCTCTCAGGGGTCTAGGTTGAGTAGGGAAGTCTCTTGTGATAAAGGAGGGGAGTTCTATATATTTGGGTGATACTGTGTTGTAGAATTTTAAACTTTTAGTTATTTTTTTCTCTCCTTTCAAGGCCTATGGTGTTGGGTTTGTTCTGAGGTAACCTGGATTACTGGTAGAGATGACGGTATTAATGCCCCAAAACAAAAACTTCTCAAACTCTGAAGCGTCTGTAAAATAGTTGTTCTATAAAATTAAATACATGAATTAAGGAGAACTTGTGGTTTAAAGGTTTCATTGTCACTTGCATGGGATGGCCTGTAGTGGATGTATAAAGTGTGAAGAGAGAGTAAATGTTCATTTATTTTTGGCTTTGTGGCTATTTGTTTGTTGTTGCTGTACATTTTTCTTAAATATAATTTAAAAATTATGCTATTGACTGCAGTGCTATATTATGCTTTTATTGCAAGCACATATGAAAACTGTTTTATAAAAGTGTTTTTCTTTTCCTCTCCTTAGTTTATTCCCCAGATATGCCTTCACGGCTTCCAGTCCAAGACATTTTTGCTGGACTGGTTACAAGTATTGGCACAGCAATACGATACTGGTTTCACTATACACTTGTGGCCTTTGCATGGTTGGGAGTTGTACCTCTTACAGCATGTAAGTATTAAGTTTTTGCATTTAAATACTTTCATAATGATGTTCTTATAACAAGCTTGCAAGTAGCCATCAGCTTTAATACTTCTCACGTGTTATCAACTTTGTCACTTGACCACGCATTTTATTTCAGATGTTTATATTTTGCTGTATTTTAATTACTTTATCTAAGAAACTGTCCGATTCATAAACCAATAGCATAGTGCAGACCAGGGGTCTCAAACTCAAATGACCACGAGGGCCACATGAGGACTAGTACATTGGGCCGAGGGCCTCATTTACTGACACCTCCCCCCCGCCGCCCTCGGCCCCGCCCCCACTCCACCCCTTCCATGAGGCCCCGCCCCTGCCCCGCCTCTTCCATGAGGCCCCGCCTGTTCCCACCCCTTCCCCGCCCCCATTCGAACCCCTTCCCCGAAATCCCCACCCCAACTCTGCCGCCTCCCTGCCCCCGGGGGGCGCAGCCGCCGCCCGGGGTGTGGCGGGGGCTCAGGGCAAAGAGTTGGGGTGAGGGGGTGCAGGAGGGGTGCAGGGTGCGGCAGGGGGCTCAGGGCAGGGGGTTGGGGTGCAGGAGGGGTGCGGTGGGGGTTCAGGGCAGGGGGTCAGGGTGCAGGGTGCAGCGGGGGCTCAGAGCAGGGGGGTCGGGGTGTGGGGTGTGGCGGGGCTTCAGGGCAGGGGGTCGGGTGCAGGAGGGGTGCAGCAGGGNTGGGAATCAGCTGGAACCTGGGGAAGGAGGGGTGCAGGGGTGTGTGTGGCTGTTGCTTCAGGCACCGCCCCCAGAAGCTCCCATTGGCCACAGTTCCCCATTCCCGGCCAGTGGGAACTGCTGGGGGTGGTGCCTGAAGCAACAGCCACACACACCCCTGCGCCCCTCCTTCCCCAGGTTCCAGCTGATTCCCGGCGCGGGGGCAGGGCAGGCAGGCAGCCGCTCTAGCTAAACGTTGGGAGAGGGCGGGGGGGCCATGAGGAGCTCACGGGCCGCATGCAATAACCCTGCGGGCCGCGTGTTTGAGACCCCTGGTGCAGACAATAGCTAATAGGTAGGAAAACAGAGACCATGTTAAGGGAATGTTAATGAAGCATGAGAATACAGGGCAGCATTTCAAAAGGAGAACACTAAAAATATTTAACATGCTGTCAGCAGCCCTAGTCTCAACCCAAAGGTCCCTCCCAAAACAAACCTGAAACTACATTTTTTATAATATAAATAAAACAAATGTTTAACAAAACACCCCTGGAATTAAGATAGGTGCATGCTATCTGTCACCCTGATAGTATATTTTATTCCTTTCTCCTACCCTTCTAGATTGTCTGCTCTTTAAGGCCAGGACCTTGTTTTCCTCTGTATTTGGAAGTGCCTAACATTCTAGGTGTTACTGCAATATATAGAAGTTATTAGGGCCCTACCAAATTCGTGACCATGAAAAATAAGTCACAGACCATGAAATCTGGTCTCCCCCCATGAAATCTGGTCTTTTGTGTGCCTTTACGCTATACTATACAGATTTCACTGGGCCAGACCAGCGTTTCTCAAATTGGGGGTCCTGACCCAAAAGGGAGTTTCAGGGGGGTCACAAGGTTATTTTAGGGGCATAGCGGTATTGCCACCCTTCTGCACTGCTTTCGGAGCTGGGCGGCCAGAGAGCGGCAGCTGTTGGCGGGGTGCCTAGCTCTGAAGGCAGCGACCCACCAGCAGCAGTGCAGAAGTAAGGGTGGCAATACCATGCCATGCCACCCCTTACATCGGCGCTGCTGCCTTCAGAGCTAGGCAGCCAGAGAGAGCTGCTGACTGAGGGCCCAGCTCTGCAGGCAGCAGCAACGAAGTAAGGTGGCAATACCATACCATACCATGCCATCCTTACTTCTGCGCTGGGATCCTTCAGAACTGGGATCCTGGCCAGCAGCCGCTGCTCTCCAACTGCCCAGCTCTGAAGGCATCACCATTGCCAGCAGCAGTGCAGAAGTAAGGGTAGCAGTACCGCAACCCTCTCTACAATAACCTTGCGACCTCCCCGCCCCCCCCCCCCCCAATTCCTTTTTGGGTCAGGACCCCTACAGTTACAACACAGTGAAATTTCAGATTTAAATAGCTGAAATAATGAAATTTATGATTTTTAAAATCCTATGACCGTGAAATTAATCAAAATAGACCATGAATTTGGTAGGGCACTAGATATAAGAACTAATATGAAAATGTTTCCCTTTAAATTAGTTTCTGTATGTGGAATGAGTGACTGCCAAAGCTGACATTTTCATAACTATTGTGTAATCTGTCCCATTCCTTCTCCCTCCTTATCTTTCCCTTCCTAATCCTTTTATCCCTTAATTCACGTATTTCCACTGACTTGTCCTCCGTCCTCATTTCCCCATGCCCCCATTCATCATCTCCTCTTCTCCAGTCACAATTCTGTGTCTCTCCCTTGTCCTTTCACTTTTCCTATCCCTCTCTCCTACTCTTCCTCTCTCACTTCAGGTATGTCTATACTTTGAGCTGGGGGTATGACTCCCAGCTCGAAGAGACATACCTGCACTAGATCTAATTGAGCTAGCACGCTAAAAAGCGTGTAACTGTGGCACATGGGCAGATGGAGGGGCTGGTCAGCTCAGTCCCCAGACTCTGAAATGAGGGACAGTGACCACCAAAATGAACAGTAGTGAGGGACAACACACCTTGAAAGGAGGGACACAGTGAGGGATCTCACTTTTTTTTTTTTAAATTGAACACAGTTTTATTTTAAAAATGTATATATGTACAAGCATACAAATAGCCTGAAACTTACTATAATGAAACTAAATGATTCTGAGTATGAAGAGAATCCTTTATTTTATTGTAAATAGTGGCTTTCTACAAAAAGTCCAGTTGCTCAGATGTTTACTGTTGTGTTTAGTGTCAGAGACTCCTAGCTTGCCCCCTGTCTACAGACCTCTGCTCCTCTCCCCCTTAAATTATTGAATAAAAGTGGAACTTTTCTCCATATGCAAACTCCCGGAGCTAATCCAAGGGGACTTGTGGTACCATCAGCACAAGCTGGGGTATCAGAGTAGAGTGGTAAATAAAGTAAAGTGGAGCAACACTTGATCCTGTTCAAAGAAATAAGTATTTTTGTAGAAATCTTTCAAGTGATTCATTTTCTAAGATAGGCTCTATGAATGTGTTAATGTTTCATTTTTGGGGTTCTCTTTCTGAAGAATGGCAGAAGAGCTGGCTATTGGCTTCAAACATCACCCCATAAAATGTTAGATTCCTGGAGTATGTTCAGTATAGTCAACTAACTTAAAAAAGCTGGTGTTATTCCCTGTACTGTGTGTGCATCAGGAGAGGCCTTGATCGTTCTGCAAGTTAGAGATTTACCGTCAACTCAAGTTTATATACTGCAAGGACAGCCATCCACGCCAGTGCTGGGACTTGTATGTGAATAACAACTATATAGTGATACCTTTTGTGACTTACGTCTGAATGAAATCTTTTTGCACATCTGTATTGGTTCCCACCAATTGGTTTTAGCTTCTGTCCCGGAGGTAAATTGTTACTAGGGCTAAGAACAATCTGGAATAAACTAATAATGGTCACTTTAGAGAGAGTTCTTCCCTCATAACTAAGGGTATTTACAGCACTTTGTTTCTTTTATACAGGCCGTATCTACAAGTGCTTGTTTACTGGCTCCGTGAGCTCACTATTGACACTGCCGTTAGATATGCTGTCAACGTAAGTACTAACCAGCCTGATATATGTGACTTTTTAACCAGATGCCTATTAAAGTTGTTGCTTTTGGTACTCTCAATTCCCAATTCTTTTTCATTATCCTTTGACTTTACACCTTCTTACACTGGCTGCTACTACTATCATCTTTGCCATAGCAAGGAGACCTAGCCAACTGTTTTACAGCTGTGCTACAACTTTCCTGTTTTTGAAGTGCTGATGTGAAGGATGAACAAATCAGACTTATAGAACTGGGCCTGGGTAAAGCTGTTCCATATTATAGACATATGTGGTTTATTCAGCCTTAGGAATACTTGCTATGGTGTAAAGTTACACTTCATTTTTTTTAAACTTAATTTTCTTTAATTAAACTGCAGCAGAGCCTATTCTAAGGGTATGTCTACACTATGGGATTACTCCGATTTTACAGAATTCGATTTTTGGCAACAGATTGTATAAAGTCGAGTGCATGTGGCCACACTAAGCACATTAATTCGGCGGTGTGCGTCCATAGTACCGAGGCTAGCGTCGACTTCCGGAGTGTGGCACTGTGGGTAGCTATCCCATAGTTCCCGCAGTCTCCCCCGCCCATTGGAATTCTGGGTTGAGATCCCAATGCCTGATGGGGCAAAAACCATTGTCGCTGGTGGTTCTGGGTACAGCCTCCCCCCTCCCTCGGTGAAAGCAACGGCCGACAACCGTTTTGCGCCTTTTTTCCTGGGTGAACTGTGCATACGCCATACCACGGCAAGCATGGAGCCCGCTCAGCTCAAGACAGCAGTCATGAAAATTGTAAACACCTCGAGCATTATCGTGCAGTTTATGCTGAACCAGAACCTGAAAAACCAGGCGAGGAGGAGACGGCGACAGCAGCGGGGGGACGACGAGAGTGATAAGGACATGGACACAGAATTCTCTCAAACCGCGGGCCCCGGTGCTTTGGGGCAGGTTCTAGCCGTGGAACGCAGATTCTGGGCCCGGGAAACAAGCACAGACTGGTGGGACCGCATGGAACTTTGTGACTTGCCTTCCTGCCCTGAAGCGCCAGAATACCAAGATGAGAGCAGCCCTCACAGTTGAGAAGTGAGTGGCGATAGCCCTGTGGAAGCTTGCAATGCCAGACAGTCAGTCGGGAATCAATTTGGAGTGGGCAAATCTACTGTGGGGGCTGCTGTGATACAAGTAGCCAAAGCAATCACTGAGCTGCTGCTACCAAAGGTAGTGACTCTGGGAAATGTGCAGGTCATAGTGGATGGTTTTGCTGCAATGGGATTCCCTAACTGTGGTGGGGCGATAGATGGAACCCATATCCCTATCTTGGCACCGGAGCACCAGGGCAGCCAGTACATAAACCGCAAGGGGTACTTTTAAATGGTGCTGCAAGCACTGGTGGATCACAAGGGACGTTTCACCAACATCAATGTGGGATGGCCGGGAAGGGTTCATGACGCTCGCGTCTTCAGGAACACTAGTCTGTTTAAACGGCTGCAGCAAGGGATTTACTTCCCAGACCAGAAAATAACCGTTGGGGATGTTGAGATGCCTATAGTTATCCTTGGGGACCCAGCCTACCCCTTAATGCCATGGCTCATGAAGCCACACACAGGCAGCCTGAGCAGTAGTCAGGAGCTGTTCAACTATAGGCTGAGCAAGTGCAGAATGGTGGTAGAATGTGCATTTGGACGTTTAAAGTGTCGCTGGCGCACGTTACTGACTCGCTCAGACCTCAGCCAAACCAATATTCCCGTTGTTATTGCTGCTTGCTGTGTGCTCCACAATCTCTGTGAGAGTAAGGGCGAGACGTTTATGGCGGAGTGGGAGGTTGAGGCAAATTGCCTGGCTGCTGATTACGCGCAGCCAGACACCAGGGCGATTAGAAGAGCACACCAGGAAGCGCTGCGCATCAGAGAAGCTTTGAAAACCAGTTTCATGACTGGCCAGGCTACGGTGTGAAAGTTCTGCTTGTTTCTTCTTGATGAAAACCCACCCCCTTGATTGACTCATTCCCTGTAAGCAACCCACTCTCCCCTCTTCGATCACAGCTTGCTTTCAAAGGAAATAAAGTCACTATCATTTAAAAATCATGTATTCTTTATTAATTGATTATAAACATAGGGAGAGAACTGACAAGGTAGCCCGGGTGGGGTTTGGGAGGAAGGGAGGAGGGAAGGAAAAGGCCACTTGAAAAGTTCAAAATAATGACAGCCTTTTGCTTGGGCTGTCCACTGGGGTGGAGTGGCAGGGTGCACGGAGCCTCCCCCCCTCCCCCCCCGCGTTCTTGGGCGTCTGGGTGAGGAGGCTATAGAACTTGGGGATGGGGGAGGGCGGTTATACAGGGGCTGCAGCGGCACTCTGTGATCCTGCTGCTGTTCCTGAAGCTCCACCAGACGCCGGAGCATGTCCGTTTGATCACGCAGCAGCCCCAGCGTTGCATCCTGCCTCCTCTGATCTTCCTGCCACCACCTCTCATCTCGAGCGTCCCTCCTGTCCTCACGTCCATTGGCAGCTTTCCTGTACTTTGATACCGTGTCGTTCCACTCATTCAGATGAGCTCTTTCATTGCGGGTCGATTGCATGATCTCAGAGAACATTTCGTCTCGCGTGCGTTTTTTTTCGCCGCCTTATCTGAGGTAGCCTTCGGGACGGAGGAGGGAGGCTTGAAAAATTTGCAGCTGCGGGAGGGAAAAAAGGGAGAGAAGTATTTAAAAAGATACATTTTACAGAACAATGCTTATATTCTTTCACGGTGAACAACACTATTCACATTACATAGCACATGTGATTTCTGTACAAGGTTGCATTTTGCATCTTAATATTGACTGCCTGCGGCTTTGGTGTTAGAGATCACGGACGCAGGGCTGGGCAACAGAATTTGGCTTGCATGCGGCCATAGTAAGCCATTGTCTTTCGGCTTCTGCAACCTTCATAAAAGCAGCCTCCTCCTTTCCCATACCAAGCAAAGCCCGTTGAGTGCTGTGGTTTTCGTGTTAACGTGCAGCAGCAGAAACCAAACTACCCCTCCCCCCCATCCAATTCTCTGGGATGATCGCTTTTCCCCTCCCCCCACCGCGTGGCTGGTATCAGGGAAGATCCCTGCTAGCCAAACGTGAAAAGCTCATCGCCAATGCCCCCACCCACCCACCCACCCCGCTTGGCTAACTGTAGGGAAGGATTTCTTTTCAGCCACAGGCAAACAGCCCAGTAGGAACGGCCACCTCTGTCCCCTTAATTAAATTCCCATATTTCAACCAGGTTACCATGAACGATATCACTCTCCTGAGGATAACACAGNCCCCCCACCGCTTGGCTAACTGCAGGGAAGGATTTCTTTTCAGCCACAGGCAAACAGCCCAGTAGGAACGGCCACCTCTGTCCCCTTAATTAAATTCCCATATTTCAACCAGGTTACCATGAACGATATCACTCTCCTGAGGATAACACAGCGAGATAAAGAACGGATGTTGCTTGAATGCCAGCAAACACCGGGACCATACGCTGCCAGGCTTTGTCATGCAATGATACCAGATTACTTGCTACTAGCATGGCGTGGTAAAGTGTCCTACCATGGAGAACGGAATAAGTCGGCCCTGCCCAGAAACCTTTTGAGAGCTTCATGGAGATGTCCTTGGAGGATTTCCACTCCATCCCCAGACACGTTAACAGACTTTTCCAGTAGCTGTACTGGCCGCGAATGCATCCCAAGTCCTCAGGGCAAATTAATCATTAAAAACGCTTGCTTTTAAACCATGTTTTAAATTTACAAAGGTACACTCACCAGAGGTCCCTTCCATGGCTTCATGGTCTGGGATACCGGGTTGGGAGGGTACTTCAGTCAGGCTGAGAAAAAGATCCTGGCTGTTGGGGAGAACGGAGTGCTGTGTGCTCTCCACAAGCTCGTCGTCCTCCTCCTCCTCATCTTCCCCGTCCGCAAAATCCTCAGGCATGGCTGAGAGTACCCCCACCTTGGAATCCACGGTCAGGGGTGGGGTAGTGGTGGCGGCCCCCCCTTAGAATTGCATGCAACTCAGCGTAGAAGGGGCATGTCTGCAGCTCTGTCCCGGACCTTCGTTTGCTTCTTTGGTTTTCTGGTACACTTGTCTGAGCTCCTTAACTTTCACGCGGCACTGATATGAGTCCCTATTGTGGCCTCTCTCCATCATGCCCTTGGAGATTTTTTCAAATGTTTTGGCATTTCGTCTTTTGGAACGTAGTTCTGCTAGCACGGAATCTTCTTACCATACAGCAATCAGATCCAGTACCTCCTGTATGGTCCATGCTGGAGCTCTTTTTCGATTCTCGGACTGCATGGTTACCTGTGCTGATGAGCTCTGCGTGGTCACCTGTGCTCTCCACGCTGGGCAAACAGGAAATGAAATTCAAAAGTTCGTGGGGCTTTTCCTGTCTACCTGGCCAGTGCATCCGAGTTCAGATTGCTGTCCAGAGCGGTCACAATGGTGCACTGTGGGATAGCTCCCGGAGGCCAATACCGTCGAATTGCGTCCACACTAACCCTAATTCGAACCGGCAATGTCGATTTCGGCACTACTACCCTTGTCGGGGAGGAGTACAGAAATCGATTTTAAGAGCCCTTTATGTCGAAGTAAATGGCTTCGTTGTGTGGGCGGGTGCAGGGTTAATTCGATTTAACGCTGCTAAATTCGACCTAAACTCGTAGTGTAGACCAGGCCTAAAGGTTTTAGAATTATAGCCATATTTTATGTAATTTTCCTATTCATTGTTTTATACCATATGACCTACTAAGATATTGGATCCTTCACGATTTCCCTATTGCTTAATTACATTTTATATTTCTATATACTGAATTTAATCTGTCCATGATGGGGATTTCGTAAAGATTTGAATTGATTGGCCTCTCTTTTAAATGGTCATTTCAATATTCCACACATCAAACTCTATATAATATTATCACCCTTGTATTCTCTCCCCCCCCCCCCCCCAGATCATTATTTTAATTGAATTATTTATGAGGGAGGAGGGATAGCTCAGTGGTTTGAGCATTGGCCTGCTAAACCCAGGGTTGTGAGTTCAATCCTTGAGGGGGCCACTGAGGGATCTGGGGCAAAATCAGTACTTGGTCCTGCTAGTGAAGGCAGGGGGCTGGACTCGATGACCTTTCGGGGTCCCTTCCAGTTCTATGAGATAGGCATATCTCCATATATTTATTATTTAATGCAGATGGAAGCCAGGTACTGACAGAGTACTCTGTACCAAGGCCAAGCAGGCTTCTGTTAGCTCGCCTTGCATTTTGACCAATGCGTTAAATTCTGCCTTAAGGCACTCAGTCTTGGAGTTTTGAGTTACACTTCAAATCAGGCTCTATTGACATCCTTTTTTTTTTTTTTAATGGGGACAGAGGCTCACTAGGATGAGAACATAGTACAGATTTCCCCTGTGACCCACTAATAAATCCAGATTTGAACTCATCATTTGAGGGGGGAAATCTGAAGCCAGACTACTTTTTCTCATATGCTCTTGGTTTTTGATATCCAACCGTTTCCCGTCCAAGTATAGGCCTTGATTTTAGCAAGCCTTGTCTAACTTAAGCATGTGAGTAGGTTCGTTTGGACCACTTGTGCTTAAGTACCTTGTTAACTTGGAGCCATAAAGTGTTGTGAGGGGTTGAACAAGCATAATAGAAGAAGACAGTGTAGAGATAAGCAACAGAGAGTCCTGTGGCACCTTTAAGACTAACAGATGTATTGGAGCATAAGCTTTCGTGTGTGAATACCCACTTCGCATGTCATGCGTCTGACGAAGTGGGTATTCACACACGAAAGCTTATGCTCCAATACATCTGTTAGTCTTAAAGGTGCCACAGGACTCTGTTGCTTTTTACAGATCCAGACTAACACGGCTACCCCTCTGATACTTGAGTGTAGAGATAGGGGAGAGAGTGGGGAGCAGCTTCTGAAGCAGAACTAAGTTATGGAAAGGGAAAACAGCAGCAGTTCAGACACGTTCTGCAATTTTATGTTTTGGTTAGGTTAGTTCAGAGGATAAAGCTTCTCAGAAAATGGTAAAAATTTGTATGTTTAGTCCTTAGCACTTAAACACTTCACATACTATATAACGTAGAATGAAAACCTGCTAGCAGGAGCCTACTCTATGGGCACCCCTCTCACTTTTGATTGGAGATTTTTGGTAGCAGTGTTTCTTCTCCTGGTACATGTGCCCTACACATCCTCATGCTCTGTACCAAGGCTATATAGGGCTGCGTGGGTGAACTGCCCACAGTTCCTTCTCAGCCAGGCAGTCTACGATATGCCTGTTCGTTGTGTACCTGTTTTCCCCTTTTATTAGTATTTTTGCTTTATAGATGGTTCTTCGTACTAGCAATAGTAGTAGGTTTAGTACCTTATAGTTGGAATGTTTGTTCTCCTTTTCCTTTTTAAAAAAAACAACAACACAAAAACAAAACCCGAACATTTTTGTTTTTCCTTTTCCCCTATTGAGGGACTTGAACAACTTTTTCTTCCGTTGAGGATACTGGGCTCCCTGAGATTTAAATGGTGCCTCTTTTGTTGAGAAGCAGTCCCTGTGAGTGGTGGTCACTTGCAACAAATAAAAAAAAAAAAATACTCTCACGTTCCAAGCAAGTGTAAAATCTGCTCTTCTTTTAAGGGTAGATCCTGTAGAAACAAGGAATTAAAAATAGACTATTAATGAGGGATCAAGCCTTAAGACCAGCTTCCGACCTGGATACAGAGAATCCTGTGCCCCATCATCATCGAGATCACGGTCACCAAGAGCTTCCAAGGGAAAGATGGCACCGAAACCCTTGTCTTTCAACACTATCTTTGACTGAGTTACCAATAACTGCACTGCTCGTACTGAGAGCTTCCCACTCCAAGTATAAGGAGGGCGATAAAAGGAGCAAAACAGAGTTCCTCATTAAAGAAGATCTGGTCACTGGAGACCACAGGCCCCAAGAGGAGTGCAGGTGAGGCTCCAAGTACTTTGTGTACTGTGAAACATGTCAAGTCTTCAACTAAGTCACGTACTGCTGCAGTAAGGGGCTCGATACTGAAGACTGCTACTACGAAGAGATTGGCTTCAATGGAATCTTTGACCCCCTTGATACCAATGTCAGTGCCTTCCACAACACCCTCTGCAACATCATTCGTGCTGATATCGAGTTTTGTTGTACTTCCAGTACTGCAGGAATTTCTGTACCCAAAAGACTTTATGGTGCCAAATGAACCTGAATCTCTGCTCCTTGCAGTCTCCAGACACCTCTTGGTAGTGAGGTTGGCTGGGTCACTGACTGCTCATGTTTCTGGGAAACCTACCTCTTCTCCATCTTTGACCATCCACAAGGAGGAGTTGTCACCTCTTGTACAATATGTGGAGGAACATTTTGATTCAGACTCTGAACTTTCTGTTCAAGGATCACCAGTTTATTCCAGGAGACGACATTCTCTGTTGCAGCTGGACACCAGATCCCTGCCTGGCAACACTTGGGATCACCAGCTTGGATTCCTCCCTCCAGGCCTTATTGGTCTCCCTCATTGGCCTTATTGGGATCGAGTGGCAATGTACCTCCAGCAATTTTGAGGGACCTCAGCTCAGCTTAAAGAAGACTCCTAGATTTGAAGGCCAGAATGGACCATCATGAACATCTAGTCTGACTTCCTGCACATTTCAGGCCACAGAATCTCGCCCACCTGCTCCTGTAATAGACCCCTAACCTCTGGCCGAGTTATTGACATCCTCAAATCATGATTGAAAGACATCCAGTTACAGAGAATCCACCATTTACTCCACTTTAAACCTGCAAGTGATCCCTGCCTCATGCTCCAAAGGAACGTGAAAACCCCACATGGTCTCTGCCAATATGACCTGGGAGAAAATTCCTTTCCAACCCCAAATGTGATGGTCAGCTGGACCCTGAGCATTTTGTCAAGACCCACCAGCCAGACACCTGAGGAAGAATTCTTTGTAGTGACTCAGAACCCTCCCCATTTAGTGTCCCATCACCGACCGTTGTGGACATTTGCTACCAGCAGTTGCAGATTGGCTACATGCCTTTGTAGCCAGTCTCATCATACTGTCCATGCCATAAACTTATTACGCTGCATCTTGAAGCCAGGTTTTTTGTTTTTTTTTTTGCCTCCTAACTGCTCCCCTGAACTTCACTCCTCTGATGATTAGAAACCTTTGTCTAATTTCAAGCCTAAACTTGTTGATGGCTAGTTTATATCCATTTGTTCATGTCAACATTGGCACTCAACTTGAATAACTCTTTCCTTCCTTGATATTTATTTTTCTTATGTATTTATAAAGAGCAATCATATCTCCCCTCAGCCTTCTTTTGGTTAGGTATGGTATGGAGGTATGGTAGGCAGTTCAAACAACTTCACTGTTCTGAAGTCTAGGCCTGCAGATAACTCTCAAAGTCAGTCTTTACCCTTGCCCAACTAATTATCTATAGGAGCGCTTCTGGATTCGATAATGGATAGATCTTATCTCCTTCTCAACAGGTTCTTTGCTCTTAAAGAACTTTATGTAAAGAGTGCAGCTCAGCCCTCAAGTTCCAGCAAGGGCATGTCTGCAAATGCTGGGACACATGGTAGCTTGTGTTTTTGTGACACATAATGCCAGGTTGCATCTTCGATATCTCCAGAGGTGGCTCAGGACTGTTTATGTACCCAGCACACACACAGTTGCAGCAAGCTGGTATCTTTTTGATAGCTGTCACTCACCTGATCGATAAATCCATCCAAAATTTGTGCAGGAATTCCTACGGTCATATTAACATTGGACACTTCCCTCTTGGATGGGGAGCACGTTTGGGTCCTCACACAGACCAGGGAAAATGGTCACAACAGGAAGAGTGCTTACATATCAATCTGTTGGAATTAAGGGAGGTCAGAAATGCTTGCCTCCACTTGCTTGACAGCATAGCTTGCGTATATTATATCAGTTGTCAGGGCAGAGCGCGTATACCCTCACTCTGCACCGAAATGATAAAGATTTGTAACTGGGGTATAGCCAATCGGATAGTCATCTCAGCTTGTTACCTCCTGGGTATATACAACACTACGGCGGACAACCTGAGCAGACATTTCTCCCTTAATTAGAGTGGGAGTTGTACTCTCGAGTCCCCAGTGAAATATTCCCAACTTGGGGATTTCCAGAGGTCGGGTTTGTTTGGTTATTTATTTATTTTGCTGCGGAAGCCAACACAAAATGCGGGACATTCTGTTGCAGCGGGGGGCTCAGTCCTCGCTCTCTAGGAGGTGCTTTCCTCATTACGTGGACAAAAGGTCTTTTCTACGCATATCCTTCAACTCCATTGCTCTTAAAGGTCCTTATCAAGATCACACAGGACCAAGCTAAAGTAATTTAGATTGGACCAACTTGGCCAAGACAAGTTCGGGTTATTTACCTATTCAAACTCACTTCTCGCCCTTTGTGATGGTTTCCAATCAGACCTTAACTGTTGTCTCAGGATGTGAGTCAAGACTTTTCACCCCAGTCTGAATATCCTGCAACTACAAGCTTGGTTTCGTAATGGTTTTAGGGAGTGGAGACCACGTGTTTATCGGAAGTACAAAAGATAGTGTTAAATAGCAGAAAGGAATCTACTAGACATACTTACCATCAGAAATGGAGAAGATATAACCCTTGGTGTAACAGATGCCATCTTTCTTCTGTCCAATCATCTCTTTCATCAATCTTGGATTACCTGTTGGAAGTAAAAAATTCAGGCCTTTCTGTGAGTTCCATCAAGGTTCATTAGGCTTCCCATGTGCTAATAGACAGTTTCTTGGTATTTGCTCATCCAACCACAGTGAGATTCCTGAGAGGACTTATCAATCTTTTTTTCTTTTTCTTTTTCAGATTAGAGCCCTTACATCACTTTGGGATCTCAGCCTGGTTCTTTACCATCTCATGAAACAACCCTTTGAGCCGTTAACTACGTGCTCACTGCTACCTCTGTCTATGAAGACGGCCTTCTTGGTAGCCATCAGTTCTGTGCAAAGGGTTGGGGAGATGGGAGCTTTAATGGAAGGCTCTCCCTTTACTTTGTTTTTCATGGAGAAGGTATCTTTATGACCTCATCAAAAGTTCTTACCTGAAGTGTTCTCTGAATTTTATATTAACCAAACTGTTCACCTTCTGTTTCTTTTCCTAAGCCACATCAGTCTACAAAGGAGTGTGCTTTTTCCTACACCAGATGCTAAGAGGGCATTACACTTTCACTTGTATGGGACTAAGCCATTCAGGAAGACTCCCTAGACTTTGTTTACATTCCAGATACGTATAAGGGAGTCCCTGTCTCCACTAAAAGACTTTCAAAATTGGTCTCTGGATGTATTATTGCTTGTTAGGGAAGAGGTAACCTCAGTAAAACGGTAAGAGTGACTGTGCACTCTACTAGATCAGTCTATGGCTGTAGTTGTACTCAGATGTTCCCATTGTTGAAATCTGCAGGGCTGCAACATGGTCCTCCGAGCACACGTTTTCCGACCACTATACCCTAATTCACGCTGCAAGATCAGATGCGGCAGTGGGCAACAAAATTTTTTGTTCAGTGATGGACTCTGCTCTGAAATCCCCACCTCCTGAAAGCATTGCTGCTAGGGAGTCACCTAAAGTTGAGCACCCACAAGAACACTACTCAAAGAAAGTGCAGTAACTGGAGTTCTTTGAGATATGTCCTTGTGGGTGCTCTACTACCTGCCCTCCTCCCCTCTATTTCAGAGCTGTATCTGTGGTCTTTATGGTAGAGAAGGAAAGGAGGGCAGTTCATCCATGCAGCCCTGTATAGCCTCAGTATATCTCACAAAACTGAGCGACTGGGCAAGAAATTGCCTGATGAATTTCAGTGTTGATAAGTGCAAAGTAATACACATCGGAAAAAGTAATCTCAACTGTACATACAAATTGATGTCTAAATTAGCTATTATCACTTAAGAAAGAGATATTGGCGTCATTGCGGATAATTCTCTGAAAACAGCTGCTCAATGTGCAGCAGGAGTCCAAAAAGCAAACAGAATTTAGGAACCATTAGGAAAGGGGTAGATAATGAGACAGTCTAATTATAATGCCACTATATAAATCCATGGTACGCATGCACCTTGAGTACTGCGTGCAGTTCTGGTCGCCGCATCTCAAAAAAAGATATATTAGAATTGGAAAAGGTACAGAGAAGGGCAACAAAGACGATTCGGAGTATGGAACAGCTTCTATATAAGGAAAGACTAAAAGAACTGGAGCTGTTCAGCTTGGAAAAAAAGATGACCATGGGGGATATGATAGAGGTCTATAAAATCATGAATGGTGTAGAGAAGGTAAATAAGGAAGTGCTCTTTACCCCTGCACAAAGCACAAGAACCAGGGGTCACCTGATAAAATTAATAGGCAGCAGGTTTAAAACAAATGAAAGGAATTACTTCTTCATACAACACACAGTCAACCTGTGGAACTCATTGCCAGGGATGGGAAGGCCAAAAGTATAACTGGGTTCAAAAAGAACTGGATAAGTTCATGGAGGATAAGTCCTTCAATGACTATTAGCCAAGATGGTCATGGGTGCAACCCTATGCTCTGGGTGCCCCTCAGCCTCTGATTGCCAGATGTTGGAACTGGATGACGGGATGGATCACTCAATAATTACCCTGTTCTATTGATCCCCCTCTGAAGCATCTGGCAGATACTGGGTTAGATGGAACATTGGTCTGACCCATTATGGCCGTTCTTATGGTACGGGGCACAAGGATGTGTAGGGCCTGGGTAGAACAGCCACTGTTACCAAAAATCCCCAATTAAAGGTGCAAGGGCGCATGAGCACCTAAAGTGGTGTTATACCAATTATATTAGATCAATAAAAACCAGCAGGATCTTATTAAAGGGGACAAGACATTTGTCACATTTATTGTAAATACCATAATAAAGCAAAAGATAAAAGTAAACAACGTTGTTTAACTACTTATTCCTATCACTACTTATTCCTTATACACCCATATATATATATATATATTCATTCACACAATCATTCATTCAAGTTCTGTATAGGTGTTATAGTTACCAGCCTAGAAGTTGCTTGTGACAGAATACTGGCCAGGTATCCTGTACACAAGAGTGGAGCCGAGTCCGTGTCAGGTGCGCACCTGATGCTCCTGGAGGTTGGCAGCAGAACCAGAGACTCAAAGTCCTCAGTCTTGAGAGACCATTCTTATAGGAATTAATTCCTATGTTAGTCTATGGGAGCTGTTTCATCCTGCTGTTGCTGACTCAATCAGCAGATGGCACATTCCTGGTGGCTCCACACTGTCCAAAGTTTGTGTTTCTCATCCTTCCAGGTGATGGGGTGGATCCCAGTTTACCCTCCGGGGGTTGTCTGGTGGTCCACTTGACACATTCTTCGGCCGATGGATACTCCCTTTCTAGGCTGGCACCTCCCTAACCATTCATGTACATCAAGCATTCATCAACATACATTCCATTTAATCACAGAGGGTGGGGATCTGTTCCTAGGAGCCGTTGCTGTTACAATGAAGTGAAAGTCACTTAACGGTTTAAGGCTCACAGCAGGGTGGTAACATAGTGTTCACTTCAAGAACAAGGTCAATTAACTTGTTTGTAAGTTTTACATAGTAATACCCAGGACAGATACAATCAATGGTTTCTACTGACAGTAGCTTACAAGTTTTAACAGAAGACCCAAGAGATGTGGGGGACAAATTGTGGGGGGTCACTGTCACTTGGGGGAATCACTGTTAGTACCTTCTTTAATATCCCTACAGTGGAACACCCACAGGGGTGCACATCTCAAACTCCAGTTACTCCAAAGGTGAGTAACCTCTCCTAATGTCACAGAGTGGTCAGTGAGACAACTGGAAAAGTCAAACTTGCATTAATCAAAGCCTTTGATAATTCTCAAAGGGGTTAAGATAAACAGTGTTGTGAATTGATTTAAGTTTAAATATATGCAGTTTTCTTCAGTAAAATAGTCTTCTAAGAACATTTGCTGTGTTCATTTTTTCCCTTGAAATGGAAATATTACTTGTATGTACATTCCTTACTAAAGGAGCTGGGAAACGTAGCTCTTCATATCACAAAATGAGAACTTAGTTTAACTGATTGTGACTGAGGGATTCAATGTGAACAAAAATGATTGGAATTTTTTTTTTTTAACAAAATATATTAACATAAATGTCTTGTTCTTTTTAACAGGGAAAATTTATTGGCAGACTGTTTGCAGGGTTGTTTTGTGGTGACATGCACACTCTGTGCATTTATCAGTCTAGTGTGGTTACGTGAACAGATTGTCCATGGAGGAGCACCACAGTGGTTGGAACAAAATCAACAGCCACCCAATGGTCTTGGCCAACAAAATGAGGTAAAAGTTTGTAAAATGCCCATTAGTTTAAAATAAAGTTGGGGGGAGGAAGGAGGGTGATGTGCACATGGAAGAATAAATGGTGAAAAACCTGTCCACTTCAATTTAATACATTTTACTGTAAGGGGATCTTATTTCTACACGTTCAGATATACAGTCCTATGTAACGAGGAGTCCGGTGACACCTTAAAGACTAACAGATTTATTTGGGCATAAGCTTTCGTGGGTAAAAAACCCCATTTCTTCAGATGCATGGAGTGAAAATTACAGATACAGGCATAAGTATACTGGCACATGAAGAGAAGGGAGTTACCTTACAAGTGGAGACTCAGTGTTGACAAGGCCAATTAAGTCAGGGTGGATGTGGTCCACTCCCAATAATTGATGAGTAAGTGTCCATACCAAGAGAGGGGAAATTGCTTTTGTAGTGAGCCAGCCACTCCCAGTCCCTATTCAAGCCCAAATTAATGGTGTTAAGTTTGCAAATGAATTGTAGCTCTGCAGTTTCTCTTTGAAGTCTGTTTTTGAAATTCTTTTGTTGAAGGATGGCTACTTTTAAATCTGTTATTGAATGTCCAGGGAGATTGAATGTATCCAAGGGTGCTGAAGGAGTTGGCTGATGTGATTGCAGAGTCATTGGCCATTATCTTTGAAAATTCGTGGCGATCGGGGGAGGTCCCGGACGATTGGAAAAAGGCAAATATAGTGCCCATATTTTAAAAAGGGAAGAAAGAGAACCTGGGGAACTGCAGCCTCACTTCAGTCCCTGGCAAAATCCTGGAGCAGGCACTCAAGGAATCCATTTTGAAGCATTGGAGGAGAAGGAGGTGATCAGGAACAGTCAACATGGATTCACCAAGGGCAAGTCATGCCTGACCAACCTGATTGCCTTCTATGGTGAAAGAACTGGCTCTGTGGATATGGGGAAAGCGGTGGATGTGATATATCTTGACTTTAGCAAAGCTTTTGATACGATCTCCCACAGTATTCTTGCCAGCAAGTTAAAGAAGTGTGGATTGGATGAATGGATTATAAGGTGGATAGAAAGCTGGCTAGATTGTCGGGCTCAATGGGTAGTGATCAATGGCTCGATATCTAGTTGGCAGCCGGTATCAAGTGGAGTGCCCCAGGGGTCGGTCCTGGGGCTGGTTTTGTTCAACATCTTTATTAATGATCTGGATGATGGGATGAATTGCACCCTCAGCAAGTTCGCAGATGACACTAAACTGGGGGGAGAGGTAGATACGCCGGAGGGTAGGGATAGGGTCCAGAGTTATCTAGACAAATTGGAGGATTGGGCCAAAAGAAATCTGATGAGGTTCAACAAAGACAAGTGCAGAGTTCTGGACTTGGGACGGAAGAATCCCATGCACTGCTACAGGCTGGGGACCGACTGGCTAAGCAGCATTTCTTCAGAAAAGGACCTGGGGATTACAGTGAATGAGAAGCTGGATATGAGTCAGTAGTGTGCCCTCGTTGCCAAGAAGGCCAACGGCATATTGGGCTGTATTAGTAGGAGCATTGCCAGCAGATCGAGGGAAGTGATTATTCTCCTCTATTCGGCACTGGTGAGGCCACACCTGGAGTATTGAGTCCAGTTTTGGTCCCCCCACTACAGAAGGGATGTGGACAAATTGGAGAGAGTCCAGCAGAGGGCAACAAAAATGATTAAGGGGCTGGGGGACATGACTTACGAGGAGAGGCTGAGGGAACTGGGGTTATTTAGTCTGCAGAAGAGAAGAGTGAGGGGGGATTTGATAGCAGCCTTCAACTACCTGAAGGGGGCTTCCAAAGAGGATGGAGCTAGGCTGTTCTCAGTGGTGGCAGATGACCGAACAAGAAGCAATGGTCTCAAGTTGCAGTCGGGGAGGTCTAGGTTGGATATTAGGAAACACTGTTTTACTAGGAGGGTGGTGAAGCACTGGAATGGGTTTTTAAGGCCCAGCTTGACAATGCCCTGGTTGGGATGATTTAGTTGGTGTTGGTCCTGCTTTGAGGAGGGGATTGGACTAGATGACGACCTGAGGTCTCTTCCAACCCTAATATTCTATGAAGTGTTCTCCTACTGGCTTTTGTATGTTACCATTCCTGGTGTCTGATTTGTGTCCATTTATTCTTTTATGTAGAGACTGTCTGGTTTGGCCAATGTACATGGCACAGGGGCATTGATGGCACATATCACATTAGTAGATGTGCAGGTGAATGAGCCCCTGATGGTGTGGCTGATGTGGTTGGGTCCTCTGTTGGTGTTTCTAGAGTAGATATGGGGACAGAGTAGGTAACGGGGTTTGTTACAGGGATTGGTTCCTGGGTTAGTGTTTCTGTGGTGTGGTGTGTAGTTGCTGGTGAGTATTTGCTTCAGCTTGGGGGGCTGTCTGTAAGCGAGGGCTGGCCTGCCTCTCAAGGTCTGTGAGAGTGAGGGATCGTTTTCCAGGATAGGTTGTAGATCGTTGACGTGCTGGAGAGGTTTTAGCTGGGGGCTGTACGTGATGGCCAGTGGTGTTCCGTTATTTTCCTTGTTGGGCCTGTCCTGTAGTAGGTGACTTCTGGGTACCCGTCTCGCTCTGTCAAGCTGTTTCCTCACTTCCCCAGGTAGGTATTGTAGTTTTAAGAATGCTTGATAAAGATCTTGTAGGTGTTTGTCTCTGTCTGAGGGATTGGAGCAAATGCAGTTGTATCTTTGGGCTTAGCTGTAGACAATGGATTATGTGATGTGTCCTGGATGGAAGCTGGAGGCATGTAGGTAAGTATAGCGGTCAGTAGGTTTTCGGTATAGGGTGGTGTTTATGTGACCATCACTTATTTGTACTGTAGTGTCCAGGAAGTAGATCTCTTGTGTGGACTGGTCCAGGCTGAGGTTGATGATAGGGTGGAAATGTTTGAAATCTTGGTGGAATTCTTCAAGGGCCTCCTTCCCATGGGTCCATATGATGAAGATGTCATCAATGTAGCGTAAGTAGAGGAGGGGCGCTAGGGTTTGAGAGCTGAGGATGCGTTGTTCTAAGTCAGCCATAAAAATGTTGGCATACTGTGGGGTCATGCGGGTACCCATAGCAGTGCCACTGACTTGAAGGTATAAGTTGTCCCCAAATCTGAAATGGTTGTGGGTAAGGACAAAGTCACAAAGCTCAGCCACCGCGTATGCTGTGGCCTCCTCAGGGATACTGTTCCTGACAGCTTGTTAGTCCACCCTCGTATGGAATATTGGTGTAAAGAGCTTCTACATCCATGGTGGCCAGGATGGTGTTTTCAGGATGATCACCAATGCATTGTAATTTCCTCAGAAAGTCGGTGGTGTCTCGAAGATAGCTAGGAGTACTGGTAGCATAGGGTCTGAGGAGGGCATCCAAATAGCCAGATAAACCTGCTGTAAGAGTGTCAATGCCTGAGCTGATGGGGCGTCCAGGATTTCCAGGTTTATGGATCTTGGGTAGCAGATAGAATATTCCTGGTCGGGGTTCTAGGGGTGTGTCTGTGTAGATTTGTTTCTTGAGCAGATGGTGTAGTTTCTTTTCTCAGTGGGGTCAGAAGATAGTGGCCTGTAGAATGTGGTGTTGGAGAGTTGCCTGGCAGCCTCCTGTTCGTAATCCGAGCTGTTCATGATGACTACAGCACCTGCTTTGTCAGCCCCTTTGATTATAATGTCAGAATTCTTTCTGAGGCTGTGGATGGCGTTTCGTTCTGTACGGCTGAGGTTATGGGGCAAGTGATGCTGTTTGTTCACAATTTCAGCCTGTGCACATCTGCGGAAGCACTCTATGTAGAAGTCCAGTTTGTAATTTCGACCATCAGGAGAAGTCCACGCAGAATTCTTCTTGTAGTGTTGGTAGGAGGGTTCCTGTGGGTCAGTCGACTGTTCAGTGGTGTGTTGAAAATATTCCTTCCGTTGGAGACAGCAAAAGTAGGCTTCCAGATCACCGCAGAACTGTATCATGTGCATGGTGGTGGTGGTGGGGCAGAAAGAGAGTCCCCGAGATAGGACAGACTCTTCTGCCGGGCTAAGTATGTGGTTGGATAGATAAGCAATATTGTTGGGTGAGTTAAGGGTACCACTGTTGTAGTCCCCTGTGGCATGTAGGAGTTTAGATAGTTTACTGTCCTTTTTCCTCTGTAGAGAAGTAAAGTGTGCGTTGTAAATGACTTGTCTCGTTTTTGTAAAGTCCAGCCACGTGGAAGTTTGTGTGGAAGGTTGATTTTGTATGAGAGTCTCCAGTTTTGAGAGCTCATTCTTGATCTCCTCCTGTTTGCTGTACAGGATGCTGATCGGGTGGTTCCTCAGTTTCTTTGAGAGTGTGTGGCACAATCTCTCACCATAGTCAGTGTAGTATGTCAATTGCAATGGATTTTTTACCTTCAGTCCATTTGGTATGATGTCCATCTGTTTGCACTTGGAAAGGAAGATGATGTCTGTCTGTATCTGTGCGAGTAGGAGCCAGTAGGAGAACACTTCAATCTCCCTGGACATTCAATAACAGATTTAAAAGTAGCCATCCTTCAGCAAAAAAAACTTCAAAGAGAAACTGCAGAGCTACAATTCATTTGCAAACTTAACACCATTAATTTGGGCTTGAATAGGGACTGGGAGAGGCTGGCTCACTACAAAAGCAATTTCCCCTCTCTTGGTATTGACACCTCCTCATCAATTATTGGGAGTGGACCACATCCATCCTGACTGAATTGGCCTTGTCAACACTGGTTCTCCACTTGTAAGGTAACTCCCTTCTCTTCATGTGCCAGTATATTTATGCCTGTATCTGTAATTTTCATTCCATGCATCTGAAGAAGTGTATTTTTACCCACGAAAGCTTATTCCCAAATAAATCTGTTGGTCTTTAAGGTGCCACCGGACTCCTCGTTTTTTTTGTGGATACAGACTAACACGGCTACCCTTCTGATACTTAATCCTATGTAAATTCACCAGATCACAGCTGTAATGTGTACAATATACGTTCCTGAACCATTATAAAATGTAGAATCTTACGGTAATGTTTACTGTGATTATGCAGTAAATAATTTTCTAGCTATCATGGTTCTTATGACCCCCTATGTATAATATATTAAATCTTTTAAAATAGGATTTAGTGCTTGTGAAGTTGAATTTGTAACCATGATAAAGCAAATTTGAAGTGACACGGTCAGGTCATGTTTCTGATAGAACAACATTTTTCACTGGTCTATGGACAACTGGGTGGTCTGTGGAACACTTACTGGTCATCTAGGGAGAGCTGGCTTGCATGTGGTGCTAGCTCTCCTTTTTTCCAGCCTTAAATTGCATTAAAGAAACTAAAAATATATTTTCCTAATAATACTTCCACTTCAACAATTGTAGTTGCCTGAGAACATCTCTTAAAGTTGTGTTCCATACTTCGGTAAAGATTAAGTCTTCTGTGCTAGAATCCCTTTTAAACAGTATGTTCTGAATTATTTATTTTATTTTTAATTTTTTTACTCCATAACTCTTGATGATCATAAGGGTCTGTCATCAGGAGAGAAATTGACTATTCACAGATTACTGTCAAATGCACAAACTCAAAAAAAAAAAAAAAAAAAAAAAAAGACTTTCCCCAACTTTTTCATAAGTATCAATTGTAACTATATAGATACAAAATGTTAACACAGAAGTATGGTTCTTTAACTTAACAGTGTTCTTAAATAATGTATCTTTCTTGCACACCACTAAATTGTATCTCCAGAAATCCAATAAGATAGTGATACTGTCAACATTTTAGGAGGTATGTCATTGCCAAAAGCAATGGCTTGTGTTATGATTTAAGTGGAACCAAAAAAGTTGCCTTTTAATATGTTTGTTTTTCTGGACATTGATCAAAGCACAACAATACTTTAATTAATTTAAGTGAAATTGCACTGAAATCTTGTCCCTGCAGGCTCAGGGAGTAGGAAATGGTGGAGGTGAAAATGCTGCACTTGATCAACCTGCTAACCCACCTGCTGAGAATGCAGTTGTAGGCGAAAACCCAGAAATTCAGGAAGAACAGGGAGATGAGGAAGAGGAAGACAATGAAGATGAAGAAGATGCTGTAGTCGAAGATGCAGCAGATGCAAACAATGGAGCCCAAGGTAACAGGTGACACAGAGCAGGAGCATTTCCCTAAAATGATCATATAAAATAGTTATTGAAAAGAAGTGAAAATGGAAATTCTACTTTTGTGGCTTACTTCTACATTTGTAATTAACCTATGTAGGGAAACTACCACGGCCAGTAGGCTCAGAGTTCAGCCTGCTTCCCTCTTTTTCGTGTGTGTTCCAATGTTCATGTAGTTTATTTTTTAATGAGCACTAAAACACTTTGCAGTTAAGAAAAGCCAAAACTATAAGCAGCTCTGTGGTTTCAGGCATCCCTACAATAAGAAACTACTCTGCTTCTCTTGTCAACAGGGAAATGGCAGTAAGGAAATATTTGTTTTAACTTTTGAGGAGAAATTAAACTGTAAAGAGAATAATTACTTTTAAAATGTTCTTTTAACTTGTATCCCCGTCTGATATACTGAGTGAGCTAAACGGTGTTTTTGCTAGTTTAAATCATAATACAGCTCTGACTAATGTGTTGCTTTGGGTCAGTTGATACCTTTAACAATTATAATATCTCTGCAGATGACATGAATTGGAATGCTTTGGAATGGGATCGAGCAGCAGAAGAGCTTACGTGGGAGAGAGTGAGTAAGAGCCATTCTCCTGAAGTATTCTGAGCTTTCTCAGTCACTGACTTGTATTTGAAATATTTTGATTTCATGTAAAATTTGACTGTGATAGATATTAGTGACTCCAAAAAGTAATTACGTTCAAAATACTGTATACCATATTAAGGAACAATTTAAAAAAGCATTTCCTTGATTGCTGTGAAGAAACATCGCTAAGAACATCTTTCAACAAGGCACTTTTCTGAGATCTTCAGTTTTGCTCCTAAATTTGCCAGTAGACGTTAAATGGTGCATAGCTTAAAAACTAATCTTTCTGTGAATGTATGTATAGATATAGTAAAAATAAGTATATACTTTTACAAAATCAAACAAGAATATGTACAAGAATGATTTCCAATATAGGCTCATCTCATTTTGTTTTCTAGTTTATAAATTCCATAACTAAAACTTTCCCGCAATCTGTAGCATAATACAATAAGGAGATGGAAAAGGTCCTCTGTTAACGATACAGAATGCTAACTGCATTGTCTTGTTAAATAGACATTTGGTGAAAAGGACTCAATATAAACTCAAATTTCTGACCCTTTCTTACCTATTGGACTTTCCTGAAAGGAGTAATTAGCTCTTTTGTTTTCTGCATAAACATGATGCTCACTTTTTTTTTAGTGATATATATATATATATATATATATATATTCCAGAACTATCTTGCGTACTTAAAAATATTTTAATTATTTTCAAAAACTTTTCATGAATACGTACGTTGTCTTCAGCATTTTACAAAGTTTAAATGCAATAGTCTCATAAACCTCTCTTAGATCTTCTGTGCCAGTCTGTGCGTTTGGGTATAGTCCCTTCTTGCCTTCCTGATGGGGACAGTACATTGAGAATTCTTGGTGGTGTCACCCTTGAATGTAAGAAGCTTGGAAGCTCATCTGAAATTTCAGCAGTAGTTTACATGATGTTTATTAAGTGAAATATCTGAGAACCATGAGACCTTGAAATATTAGCTTAAAATTTGACAAGAGAGCCCCAAACTGTGAACGATTCCATTAATCTTGAAGTGAAGGAGTCTGGACTGGCATAGAAGATCTTAGAGGAGCGGGAAAAGAAAATTCCTTTAAAAATCTTTTCCTTGTTTTGTTTTTTCCGTGTGCACTTTCTGAAACATGTACAACTAAACGGAGGATATTTTTCCCACCTGCAAGCCCGTTCCTGTTTCAGACTTGAACAGCATGAAATATGACTGGTCTAGAACTGAGAGCTGTTTCTCCATTATATTCTTGATTAAATCTCATCTGCTCCTATTCTTTCATGGGTAATACCCTGCAGCTAGAAAGCAAAATTATATTGACACAAATCTTGATATACAAGTTCTCTGACCTCAGATTTCATATGTATTTAAAATTCAGTTAAATCACTAAATAAATGCTGAGGCTGCTATAATTAGGTAAACAATTCATTTCCTGAGCTAAATTAAAATCTTCACCGTTCACATTCTTGAAACAGGACTCTCTCTGAAATAATCAGTTAAATTGTAGACTGTCTTTGGTTTACATGAACTACTACTATACATTTAAACAATTGTGTATTAAAATATTGCTGCCACTAATTAGATTACAGTACTGAACTAAACTGTTTTAGAGTTCCTTACTATAGGTTTAAAAACTTGTGTTGGGGAGCTGGTCTGATTGTCCAGTAGTATAAGGCATGCAGCTAACGAGGGCAATAAAAAGTGAGTTTGAAAAAGGGTGACCTTGAAGCTGGTTGTGGGAGTATGAAGATTTTTGAATATAGAACTGTGAATGAACTCAACTTTCTTTTATTCTTAGATGCTTGGGCTTGACGGATCTCTGGTTTTTTTAGTAAGTGAAGTCTTATAGTTCAAGAATAGTTTTTGCAGTAGGCTTATTTTTAAGGAAACTAATAACTTGTTTTATGTAGACTTTAAATAAAAAGTATGTTCTGTAATGTATGAAGCAGATTTCAAATGTTGCATCGATGTGGTAGCTTTAAACAGATTTTCTTACTTTATCATAAACTTGATGATGTGTCATGCATTCACATGGATGATTTCATTTTTTGTGGCAATCAGATACCGCTGTGGTGGGTCCACCATAAGGGTACAATTTTCAAAAGGGCCTAAGTAACTTTGATATTTTTTTAGTGGGATTCAGTTCTTTTTGAAAACTCCATGATAGATATTTGGACCTTGTATACACTTAAAGCAGCAAAAAACGTTTAGAGTTAGAATGCCAAAGCCCTCCTTGTGTAGTCACACCCCTTACCAACCCGTTACCAACATAGTTATGTTGGTAAAATTTTACGTTTAGACCCAGCTTTAGGTAATATAGGCTACACCGGTCTTTAGTTACTTGTGCTTATCACATGTTTAATTTTGTGTTGACGTGCAGCAATTTTCTTAGCTTTTATTGTTTAAACCGATGAAAGGAAAAGCTTAAATATAACTTATTGAGTTTAAAAAAAAAATATCATAACAATAATGGGTTTAGCCAATGGAGTACATCTAGTTAAAATGATTCCAGAGTTTCTTCCTTTTTCTTAAGCTAAGGTTATATTTTAGTAGAGCACTCTCAAAAAAAAAAAAAAAAAAAAAAAAGTGTACAAATATTTTTACACAGAACTTGCTGTTGTTCATCTATTGTAAACTTAAATTTGTCCCAAAGTTTAGCTTTTGTAAAAACAAGCAAGTAAAAAATGTTTCCACTCAAACATCCACATTCCAAACAACAGTTTTTAAACAAGAAGCATTCCTCTGCACTTTTTAAAATCCAGGCATTGCACCACTAAACGTGAAATTGACTACACTGGTTTTCATTATCCTAGCTGAGAAAAATACAAGTAGTACATAAAGAACAAAAGGACAAGTACACTGAATGTTTTAAAAAAATCACTGTTACTAGAGTACTGTGTCATTAGTAAGTTAGATAAACAAGTTTTGTTTATAATGTAAATATAGCCAACTGTGTCCCTTTAACTATAGCAATGACAAGCAAACACTTGCTATTATTAACCAAAGTAAGAAACAAGAATCCCTTTGCAAATTAAACTGGAAATAATTTTCCTCTTTTTCTGAAAATATAAATTCTTTGTACTTTTAAAGTAAGCATAAAAAGTAGTATAACTATTGCCATTTATATTTACAGACCTGGGTAGATTATCTGCAAAACACCCTTCCTAACCCTAGCCACAAAGAATTTCCATTATAGCCGCCATTTTCACTCACAACATTCACTTTCATTTTGGGGGCTGAAATTTAGAAAATTCTAAGCTTGCAACTTAGCTCACTATTATTCATTCTTCCCCTAAGAACTCAGGTGCAGTCATTTGCTTATTATGTGATTTATATGTTTTTATACCCTGCTTTTACTGAAATATGTTTTACTTTCTTCCCCAGGAACATGTCTTCTGGGTGGTGTCTTTAAACACACTGTTCATACTTGTGTTTGGTAGGTATTATTATTTGTTCTTATTTCAAAACTAGCTTTTTCTTTGTGAATGCTTGATAAAAATTGGTTTTTAGACCACTTTTATTCTCAGAGAAAAACAGTGAGTCTAATTTTTAAAAAAACTGAACCAGAATAAAAAGTGAATAATTAAATGTGAATAATAAACCTTTCTTACTAATCGTATTACACAGATCCTGCAAACACATGGATGTGAGTAGACCTCAGTGGATTACTTGCATCTTATTGTGTAATTTTAGTTCCCAAGGTGGCATGTATTGCATCCAAGACAGATATTTTTTCCTTTTTATTTTGTTACTGAAAGTAATTTTTTTGGATTTGGTTTTAAAAAGTCTGAGCTGTTGCTTAAGCTTTATTGCTATTAGTTAGGGCTGAGAACTATATATTTGTGGAATAATATTCAGGAGGGAATTCCTGGGAGTTACTTTATGAAGTTCCCCCAAAAATTGTGGGGACAGATGGGATATAATTTCCCTGCTTTCATTCTTCTCTAGCTATTGCTAAATGACCCTTCAAGTGATACCTTTTGTCTCTGAGGCTCATAAAATCATTTCTGAAGAGGGTGTGTGTGTGTGTGTGTGTGTTTATATATATATATATNACCCCCTCCACCCTTTGGAGTGCAGCAGACTGCACACAGTTGTCAATTATTGTTTAAAAAATAAGTTTCCAGGAAGACTATCCTGTTACTTTCAGTAAGGCCTTTATTCAACCCCATTCAAGTTGAAGATTGTGCTGTTCTATCTGTACACTCGGTGTACATGGGATAAAGCACTAACATGTCCAGTAGAGTGCCCTTAATATCTGTTTGCTTTCCAAATGATGTTGCTTTCCTCCTTGGTTATAGTTAAGATTATTTTTGTTTAAATGGAAGATCAAGATGACTTACGAGGAGAGGCTGAGGGAACTGGGATTGTTTAGTCTGCAGAAGAGAAGAATGAGGGGCGATTTGATAGCTGCTTTCAACTACCTGAAAGGGGGTTCCAAAGAGGATGGATCTAGACTGTTCTCAGTGATAGAAGATGACAGAACAAGGAGTAATGGTCTCAAGTTGCAGAGGGGGAGGTTTAGGTTGGACATTAGGAAAAACTTTTTCACTAGTAGGGTGGTGAAGAACTGGAATGGGTTACCTAGGGAGGTAGTGGAATCTCCTTCCTTAGAGGTTTTTAAGGTCANCGGTGGACGAAAAGCTGAATATGAGTCAACAGTGTGCCCTTGTTGCCAAGAAGGCTAATGGCATTTTGGGTTGTATAAGTAGGGGCATTTCCAGCAGATCGAGGGATGTGATCATTCCCCTCTACTCAGCACTGGTGAGGCCTCATTTGGAGTACTGTGTCCAGTTTTGGGCCCCACACTACAAGAAGGATGTGGATAAATTGGAGAGAGTCCAGCGGAGGGCAACAAAAATGATTAGGGGGCTGGAGCACATGACTTACGAGGAGAGGCTGAGGGAACTGGGATTGTTTAGTCTGCAGAAGAGAAGAATGAGGGGCGATTTGATAGCTGCTTTCAACTACCTGAAAGGGGGTTCCAAAGAGGATGGATCTAGACTGTTCTCAGTGATAGAAGATGACAGAACAAGGAGTAATGGTCTCAAGTTGCAGAGGGGGAGGTTTAGGTTGGACATTAGGAAAAACTTTTTCACTAGTAGGGTGGTGAAGAACTGGAATGGGTTACCTAGGGAGGTAGTGGAATCTCCTTCCTTAGAGGTTTTTAAGGTCAGGCTTGACAAAGCCCTGGCTGGGCTGATTTAGTTGGGTTTGGTCCTGCTTTGAGCAGGGGGTTGGACTAGATGACCTCCTGAGGTCCCTTCCAACCCTGAGATTCTATGATTCTATGATTCTATGATCAAGTGAACAGAATCCTCAGTCTCTCACCTCTTTTCTGTTAAAGGACATCATACACCTCTGGTACATGGGGTTTATCGTAGGCTAAGGGAAGGAAAATCTGTGGGATCACTTTTTATTAAATTATTGGCAGAACAGTATTGTATTTTTGGTGGGAGATGTGTATTATGCTGGGCTTTAGGGGTAGCGTGTGAGAGGAACCAATGGATTCTCTGTCATAGGGACCCACAGGCTGAAATCACAAATGCCCCAGATGGATAGGAGGGGACCAGCAGCTATGGCACATACTGTAGCCTTGAGACTGCAGTAGTTGTCTTGGAGCAGCTCCATTACTACTCTGTACTTGGGAGGAGAGTTTCTTCCTCCAGAGAGTAACCCTGCACCAAACCAGTACACTCAGAATTGCTGCAGTAGAGCAGGTTTGGCTAGAAGTGCACAAATGTGTGGTGTGTGTTTTTTAAAAGACAATAGTAGTTATAGAAGGGCCTATCTGCCTCCCTTTTTTGGTGGAGAAAAATTAACTCTGTCAATTGATTGACTTTTATTGTATTAACCTAGCAATATAGAAAGGATATTATATCTGGACCTTTCCACTATAATCTGTAAAGAAGCCTTTGTTTTGGTATGTTGCATGCTTTTACCTCAATAAGAGGTGGGGTGCAGAAGACTCCAGTAATAGTCATGTATAGTGGAATAATATTGTTTTGTTCTGTTTCCATGCTGCTGATAAAGTTGATTTGCTCCCTTAAATATTTCAAAAACTGTTTGCCGCTTTGTTATGTTTTGGTGCAAGATATCGGGAATCACCTAATGTGAAAATACAAATATTTTTGGGGCTTAAAAAAAATTACTAGATACCCACTAGCCACAGGTAGATAAGGAAGATGAGGGTATAGGGCTTCTCCAGAGAAGATGAGTGGCAGGTAGTACAATGACCAGCCTGCATCATTAGCATGATGTTTCTCCCGAACTCTTACTCCTGGGGAGATGCCGCGTGACTGCAGAAAACACCCCTCTCCTCCACCGAATTCCTATGCTTCCCTGCTGAAAATGGTAGGGAAGCAAAGGGAAGCCATGCCAGGGGGAGGAGGGACATGACAATGGGTGCAGTGGGGGGGGGGGGGGATTGCCCCCCCCAAACAGCGGCGAGGCATGGGGGGCACACGGCGTTACGTGCCAATGCCCCCCCATATTTCTGCAAGCTCAGAGCTGCCCAGCTGAAGGAGGCTGCATCTCAGCTCCACTGACTCTGCAGCTGAATGCTGCCTCCTGGATCCTAGTGCCCGTCGTGCCCGCTTCTGTGTGCTGGGAGCCTTCCTGTTTTCTGTGCAACAGTAAGTGCTGGTGGTGGGGCTGAGTAAGGAGGGTGGGGGGAAATGAGGGAAAGGGGTGGGGGGAAGAGGCAGTGGGGAAGGAAGGGGGGTGGAATAGGGCAGGGGGACAGGAATGTAGGAGTGAGGGAGGGGGAGGAGGCATGGAGCAGTGTGGAAGGGGGATGAGATGGGGAAGAAAAGAGGATAGGGCAATTGTGGGGAGAAGTCGGAGCCTGGCATGCAGCATCCCATTGGCAGCAGCTGGGGCTCCCCCATTAAGCAGGCCCATCGAACCCAGACAAGCCCTACACCTGGACCCCTCTAATGAGCCCCCCACACCCAGACCCCCACCCCACTGATCCCCAAGCAGCTGCACCTGGACCCCCACCCCATCAAGCCCCACTCCCCCAGCAGCCAGACCCCCCCACTGAGCATCCCAGACTCCACCCTGTTGAGCCCCATCTCCTCACACCCAGACCCCCCCCCTCCCCCCACTGAGCCCCAACCATCTTCACCTGGATCCCCTGCAGCATCCCATTGCCCCTGCACCCGGAACTCCCCAACAAGCCCCTGTGCATCCAGATCTCCCACTGAGCTATCCACACCCAGATTGCCCCACACAGGAAATCTCTCACCCCAAACCTAGATCTCCCCACACGAAGCCCCTCCACACTTGGATCCTGCTGGGCTGAGCCAGCCCACCCACAACTGGCGCAAAGGGAGAGGGCCCTGGGGAAGGCCCAGCCCTTGCACTGTATCTGGCTCAGGTGCAGCCTCATTGCCGAGTCCTTGTACCTGGGCGGGGGGCTTCAGGGTGATCTACCTCAATGCAGCCAGTGGCCTGTGCTCCCCACTGCCATGCTGGAGCCACATTTAAATATTGACAACATTTGCAGAATTTTGCAGAATTGTAAAATATTGTGGGCAGAATTTTAATTTTTTTGGCACAGAATTCCCTCAGGAGTAAACTCTGCTTGGGATCTTGAGGAGTCCATCTTTCATATCAGCCTCTGACTAGCAAATTTTGGATAAACTTGAAGGTGCACCCCATCTAGCTGCCCAAAGGGCGAAGGAGTTTGGTGTCTCCTCCTCTTGAGAGGTGCTGGCTATTGTATAGAGTGGAAGGTCTCCAGTAATCTGCTCTGTTCTCAGAGCCTCCTTGATATTGTGAGGAGACCATGAGAAGATGTCTCCACTTTTCCCTGAAGCCACCCTTTTTTGGGGTGGTCCTCCCCATCAATAAATCCCATAACTGCTTCTGCTATTGCTCAATACTTTCCCAAGTAGCAGGATGAAATTGTCCCGATTTGCTGTCAGTTTCATTATGTTATGCTTATAAAAAGCACACGGGATCTTTTCAGGGGAAAAGGCAATATGCCGCGTTCATTAAAAATATACCGTATATACTCGTTCTTAAGCCGAATTTTTTTAGTAAAAAAGGGAAGCATCAGAGAAGATGGTCTCCCCCCCAACAGAGGGGGCAAGGAGAGGCAGCAGAGCCAGAAGGGAAGAGGCGGGGCCAGAGTGTCTCCACTTCTAGCCATGCTGCTCTGCTGCTCTCCCCGCAGCCTCCAGGAACAGCTGCAGCTCCGGGGCTGGCCGGTCCCGCCCCCCAGAGCAGGCTGTGGCCTGCATCCTCCCCTGGCCCGCCCCGGCTAAGGTGGGAAGGGATGGGATGTGGAGAGTGTGCGGGTCCCGGGCTAGGGGTGGGGTCATGTGGCGGGTGGTCACAGGGGTTACTCCCCTGACCCCCAGTTTCTCCCCCCCCTCCCCCCCCCCAAATTTCCCCACCAGTTGCTGTCCCAGCCCGTCAGGGTAAGCTGCTGGCGGGCCAGGACACTTTGTTTACTTAGGTTTACCTCCGTGCCTGCGGATGCTCGAGGTAAACAAACCATCTCGGCCTGCCAGCAGCTTATCCTGATGGCCCGAGAGCCAAAGTTTGACGACCCCTGAATTATAGGGTCGGCTTATGAATGGGTCATAAAAAATTTCCATTTTTATTTCTCCATCTTGGGGGGGGGGGGTCGGCTTATAAACGAACCAGCTTATGATCGAGTATATACGGTAACAATTTAGCATATGTATTCAATCGCTACACACACCCACACAGGTCCTGCAGATGGTCTTATAGTTACCAGTCTGTTGTAGCTTGAGTCAATCTAATGGCCAGTTAGATTGAGCACGAGTGAGGAGCTGGGTTCTGTCGATCGCAATCCGATGCTCCGAGGCTTTGCAGGACTGAACCCAGAATTCTATGGCAAAACACCCCAGCTTTATACTTGTAAATTCCCACTTTAGTCTATGGATTTTCCAATGTCATTCTGTAATCGTTAGTCCTTAAGTGGTGTTAATCTTGGGGTTTTCCACTGTTATCTCTTATTTGTTGTCTCGACTTCGGGGGGGGGCGGGGTGTTTGCCTCATCTCTGAAGTTGTCAATGCTGCTAACTCGTTTAGCATCAGATACAGTGGATGTTTTCTGATTGTTTCCTGCTGTCTCTCCAAGTCTCTCACTTCTTCTTGACCATCTGGACATTTGTGATGGCTTTCACACTCATCCTTAACCATGCACACATTCCTTACTCACACCAAACAATTTTACAGAGAATTTCAGACAGAATTACATTTTAGAAAGGGTTATATGGTTACTAAAGGGATTACAAAGGAACCTTACACAACTTTGTTTGCAATGCAGATAAGAAACAAGACCTTATAGCAAATACTGTAATGAAAACTTATCCTAAAACAAAAGGTGACCATAATCAGCCATAAGGACTGTTCTGGTCTGTTCCTGCCTTAACATCAGTTCAGACACAGGCAGCCTGTCTGATGCGTTTCTACCAATGGCTCCTTAGGCCATTCCTTTCTGCTATTCAAAAAGGGTGGCAGGCAGGATATGGTTAAATCATACATCAATACATTTAATACATGCTACGTTATTATATCCTTCATTCTAAATTATCCAAAATACAAACATAAAATCTTACTACTACAACTACTGCCACAAAGTTTTAGCTAGTTCCAGGAGCCTGATTGTAAATTCATGTGGGCAACACTGTACTTTTATAATTGGTATGCATTTTGAGAGGTTGTCTCAGCAACCCAAAGGACTGGACACATTATTTAAAATACATTGTACATAGTGCAGAAGTAGATGGCTTAGGCCATACACTTGCCAGGGAAAATGTCCCACTTGTAGTATGGGCTACATTTTTTTCAAGCAGTGTAATGATGTACACAATACTTAGCTTCCTGCTGTAAACAAGATGTGGCATCTGAATTGTATATATGAAAACAAACTGGCACATCTAAAAAAGAAAATGAATATAGGGAATAATAATGCATGTTTTATTTACATAAAACCTAACACTTTCAATCATTTCTAATACTAGAATTGGAAAAATCAGAAATTTCCTGATGGCAATTACAGGTTAAAAATAACTTGATAATCACGTAGCACAATTTCTGACGTTCCATTAGGAGCTTTGAAATGAAGTTCTATATGACCCAGTTATAAATTTAGTGCAGTTTAAAATAAATTTAAGTCCTAAACTAAAGTTGTCAAGGGATACTGTAATTGTTTGGAATGAGTATTTTAAATTATATATAATCTGTGAAAATCCTGCTTTGTAATTAACTTGAACTAGAACAAGTACATCATGCTCCAAACACCTGACTAGCAACTAGGGATTGCAGCTTTCAGTCAAGTTTGAGCTATGGCATTCTATGGAAACTTGATAGGAAGCATTTTCTAGTGACTAAAACAAGGAACTGGGAATCAGGACTCCTGAATTTGATTTCTGACCCTGCCACTGTCTTGCAGTGTGTTCTTGAGCAAGTTACTTAAACTCTGACTCAATATACACACTTTACAGATCACTAGAAGACTCACAGGGAAATCGTGAGGAGTTCACACTTTGTTTCCAGGGGGACTGTCAGGCAGAAGTTGGGCCCGTTTAAAAAAAAAAAAGGAAGAAGAAGAAAAAAGGGGGGAAAAAACCCTAAAAGTAGTTTTGAAAACCGTACCTAATCCATGGTCCCAACTTTTAAGGTGGTTCTCTCCCCTTTCTGCTGTTTGCAACTTAAGCAGGTCTAATTCTGAGTCTTTTGACTTTATAGGGGCTCCTAGAGTGACGCTTCCTCTCAGCGTGTTCTCCTTTTTCCTGTGGAGAGATCCTGAGAAGTGGAGATTTTTTTCCTCCCTGACTTTACACATTTGCCTCTTATGCTCACTAAGCCACATTGAGAGATCCTGAGGAGTGAAGAGCTCCATACTTTCCCCTTATCTTTCCTCACTGCCATCACCTACTGCCATTGATTCAATGGAAGGGTTTTGGACAAGTGAAGAGTCTCTGCCAGGCATGCTGCTTCTGCTCTTTGACCCCATAGATAGGACTAGGGACTAAAGACTCCCATCCCCATCCTCCAAGTAGTCATGTGGAACAGATTAAGGGATAGGCAATCTCCAGTTCTCTTCATCTGATACAGTGGAGCGGATAGAGGTAGAGAATGAGAGCTTCCAGCTCTTGCTTCCCCTTTCTGCTTTGAGGGCTAGGAGAAAGCACGAGAAGAGATGCCAAGGGGGAACACTGATATCTTTTCTGCTTCAGACTTTTCTCTCCTAGCTCTAATAGGGGACCCGAGGGAGACTAAGGCCTGGTCTACACTGGGGGGGGAATCGAGCTAAGTTATGCAACTTCAGCTACGTGAATAACGTTGCTGAAGTCGACGTACTTAGATCTACTTACTGCGGTGTCTTCACTGCGGTAGGTCAAAGGCTGACACTCTCCCGTCGACTCCGCCTGTGCCTCTTGCCCTGGTGGAGGACCAGAGTCGACGGGAGAGCACTTGGCGGTCGATTTATCTCATCTAGACTAGACCCGATAAATCGACCCCTGATGGATCGATCGCTGCCTGTTGATCCAGCGGGTAATGTAGACGAGCCCTAAGAGAGCATACCTGACCCTACTGCACCTAACCACTTATGAGTCAGTAATATGAGATCTTCAAGTGTGGGAAAAGAAGACTCCCTCATGACTGCTTCCTTCCTAAACTCTGGGAGTGGGTGGGAGGAATCTTTAGGATTGTGAATGAGGTACCATCCTTGGCTCAATGATCTGGGAAAAGGTGACAAACCTCTTAAAAGCTCCCCTTCCTGACTCCTTCGTTGGAGTGTCTTACCTTCCCCCTGATATATCTTCTTCTTTGCTCCCTTCCCAGACTTCTGCAGGAACTGCGTTTCTCTGGACAATCCCCAAATCTTTAAATTCTTAAGCTTCAAATGTCAGATTCTTACTTTCCCTTTTAGTAAACATAATTTAACATCCAACTGATCTATGAAAGAGCAACTCCACTCTTCTGTAGTGGTTGGGGAAAGGCATACAAGCAGATTCCTATAGCAGCGTAGAAGACTTCTATCAAGCTAATGAATGAAACTAGGAAATAAAGCTGATTCAGAGCACTGTCAAATGAAAGCTGAATAAGGAACAAAATCATTGTTCCCATTTTTTCAGTTATAGTAATCATAGGTTACTTGTAATATTGCAAGTTTAAAAAAAAATTCAGAGAAATGAGTCTTGAGCTACATTACCCCTTAAAAGTTTGTAATGTGATTTATTAATCTTGAGTGCTACAGAAATGTCAAGTTTTATAACGAAACTTTCAAACTACATTGGATGGATAGTTATTTTTTTGTCCACTTTGTAAAACTGGTGAAAATTCAAACTATTGCCACGCCACAGAACAGAGACTTTTCAGCATAAGTCTCACATTGCATTTGATAGAGCAATTTTTATCATTTTCTCCATTCCCCTTCATGTTTTCCAGCTTTTTGTCCTTACCACATTGGTCACTTCTCTGTTGTTGGCCTGGGTTTTGAGGACTATGTAAGTATGGTTACTTAAAATTTTGATGTTTTAAATTTTTAAAAATTTGTGCAACTTAAAATTTTTGTGTTTTATAGCAACCCCTGATTTTTACTCTAGGACAACATAACAGCCTGGGAAGTTGTCCGTGTCTTCATTCTAGGACCTTTCTTTGCTTTTAACTGTTTACCCTCCCCCCAAACTTCATTATTGTAATCCCTGTCTAAGACTCCCCCTTTGTAAGGTCACTGAATTTGGCTTTTTAATATTATATTTTTATAAAATCTAATATATTTTATTGTGGTGTTCCTTGATTGCATGGGGGATTAATGCTTCATAAATGACTATTAGTGAATGCCAGGAAAAGGAGTAGAATATATGGCAGCTCCTCCTGCAAGGCTGGCAGCTTTGCATTATGTGGTTTTTCTAGTGGATGCAAACTTATTTTCCACTTTTTTTGTTGAGGATGCCAAATGATTAGTAAAGAGAGTTTATTGATTAAATATTTGTCCTACTCATGTTCTAGTATAAAGCAGCCTAGGAACCTTGTAGTTCCAAATCCCAGCTGCCCAAGTGGACTCTGTCATTAATATTGAAAGGGGACTGAACTTTTTGAGGAATAAAAAATAACTAAAATTGAATGGAAAATATTTAAAATATCTTTTCTTTTCTTTTTTTCTTTTTTTTTCAGGTTCAAGCATCTCACTTTGAAGGCCTAATCACAACAATAGTTGGCTATGTGCAGCTAGCAATAACTCTAATTGTTTGTCATGTATCCTTTCATAAGTAGTTGCCTGACTCTGTCTTAAATTCTGTCTGTGGATCATTATCTCTAGCCATGTTGAGATCAGGGTTAGAAATGAAGCAGGAGCGCTTTCTTTCTCTTTTCGCTTTGTTCTTATGATGAAACAAAGGAAAAAGGGCTGTTTTAGGTAAAAATGTGGATAAAATCTGTTTAATAAGTGTTTGAGCATCCAGATTTAATTTCAAAACAGGCTGCATATTCAGAACAATAACAGCTTTGAGACTTCACTCAGCCCAGTTTTCCACATATGGTAGTCTGTTTTATGGGAATGACATTGGAGAGGTCTTAACATGGAATCAACTTCTTCCCCAGCTGACTGTCAGCTAACCAGGATAAAATTTCACAAGGCCATAGATGGAATGCATTGCTTTCTTCCTGAATGGCAGATCCCTTTCTGGAGGTCAGCCAAAGAAAAGGGACAGTGTGGTACAAATATTTCCACCCTCTTCACTAGCCACTAAAATACTAAAGGATGTCCCTTGTTCACCATACACCATAATAGTCCAGAAAGAATTTTGCAGCAGTTTTAGGGACTGCACTCAACGTTAAACTTGAGAAACGCGCTTAAAAGCTTTGCGGAAATGAAGTCATGATTAGAAGGGTAAGAGTTCCCCTGTGATCTGGCAAGGCTTGCAATTATAATTTTTGTGATCTAGCCTGATAGACAGGTATGGAGCCATCCATTTCTCTCCACACGTAGGCTTCTTGTGGGCTACACAGCTGCAGCAGAGATAGAAATAGGCGTACAGAATAATAACTAGGATTTGTGCCACGTGGGATGGGAAGCTCATCTACATCAGTTCTCCTGTTTCAGGCAGCTTCTCAGGGTATGTTTAGCCAGTGTGGGTATTCAGAAACGTGCTACCTCTGCTTGAACTAGCATGCTAGAAATAGTAGTGTGAATACAGTCTCATGAGCTAGCCACCAGAATACAAGTCCATCTGACCCTTTGGGTACATACTTGGAGGGCTAGTCTGTGCTGTGGTCCATGCTGCCATGACCACACTGCTATTATTGTTTGAGGTAGCTTTGATCTGTGCCTACGCATGCTGCAGTCACACCTCCTGACTGCAGTATAGACATACCCTTAGTATGTCTTCCTTGGTTTCTGCACCAGACCGGTAGCATTCAGAGCTTTGTGCAACTTGAATTGCTCTTGGGCAACAATTCACTTTGCTGCGCTGGAGAGATTGAAGTGACTGTTACCACTATCTTAGAGTTTTAAAAGTCTGAGGAGACTTGGTCACAGACAAAACTGTGTATGCTTTAAAAAGATTAAATTGATTTCTGTTTGAAGGAGTAAATTTATTTGCTATTTAACACTTTATATTGCAGTAGCACTTAAAGGCAACAGTCAGGTTGGGCCTTGTTGTGATAGGCACTGTACAAACACAGTAAAGTATTTGATGCCATGTCTCTCTTCAGATCCTCTGGCCTACTAAAAGGAGACTGTTATCCAGGAATTTAAAGATATGTAGGCATTGTGCTCAGGGTTGCAACATGTTAATGATTTAGGAGCCTAAATCTCATTTTTGAAAGGGATTTAGACTCTTGGGAGCCTAAATCCCATTGACAGTCAATAGGATTTAAGCTCCTAAGTGTCTAAATCCCTTTTTAAAATTTATATTTAGGCTCCTAAATGACTTAAGCGTTGCAATCCTGAGCACCACAACACCTAAATACTTTTAAAATCCTGGGACTAAATTTTCCAAAAAATAACAAACACACACTCTAGCTTTGCTGTGAAGAGATGAGAATTTATCTGACCAAATTAAAATGCATATTACATTAGACCTCCAGACTTGTAACTGCACTGTTAAACTCTTGGTGGTAAATATTCCTGCATAAATTTTTTCAAAAGTGATTTCTGGTATCTCAGTTTTCAGTCCCCAACTTCAGATGCCTTTGAAAGAGGGCTTGATTTTCAGAGGATGGGTGCTTAGCACTTTGGTAAGCAGGTCCCTTTAAGGTGTTTCAAATTAGGCACCCAAAATCATCGTTACTTTTGAAAGATTAGGACCCCAGCAATAGTATTCACATTTTCACATTAGTGCTTGACTCTTCCAGAATTTCCTGCTATAAAATCTAGATTGCACAGTTGCTGATATGAATTGTATCATACTCTCCTGGTCCTGTTATAACATTTCATTTAGTATATTTCCTTGACCAGAGTATGTAGGGTTTGGCTGCGCTTGTAAAATTCCAGAGATCACGTCACTTATTGGGAGTCTGCTATATTGTTGTTAAGGTAATTATAGTCTTCTGAAAGCAAAAGGTATTAAAGAATAATTTTGTTAGTGATTGATTCATAGTTACTGAGTAATTTTTTTTCCTTTTCCCTGAAGGTTTCCTTATTAGTGGTTGTAGAAATTGGTGTGTTCCCCCTTATCTGTGGCTGGTGGCTGGATATATGCTCCTTGGTAAGAACAGAAATTATTGGAATGTAGGCCAAGTCTTACACTGTTTTTTTTCTGAGGGGAAAGTTCTTTTGCCCTGGAGAAAAAAAAATTGATACATTTTCTGCAAGTCCAGTTTATATCTCTTCGCTTTTTTTTATACTTTCATTGTTTCAGAGGTCAAAGGTAGTTTGTTCTAAGGCATGGTGCAATACAAAGTTCCTGTATTTAAGGCAATTAAAGTCTACAATCTACGTTTAAAACAGAGCAAAAAAAACATCATTACACTTTTTGAAACAGTTACAAAACACTGTGAAAAGTCACTTCTCTGCTATGCTAAATGTCTTACCGGCAACTCCATGACTGAGTTCTCTTTATTTGACTGCCTGTGGGGAAATTCATACATGGTTCATCTTGTGGCATTACTATGAATTTTTCCTTCTGTGTATTGAATGCCATATGAGAGAGACTATTTTGATTGTAGTCTGGGGCAGGGGTTCTCAACCAGGGATCCGGGGGCCCCTGGGGGCCCGCGAGCAGATTTCAGGGGGTCCACCAAAATAAACCAGAGAGGGGCCGGCATTAGACTTGCTGGGGCCCAGGGCAGAAAGCCAAAGCCTGAGCCCCATCACCTGGGGCTGAAGCCAAAGCCCAAGCAGCTTAGTTTTGTGGGTCCTCCTGTGGCATGAGGCCCTGGGCAACTGCCCTGTGTGCTACCCCCGAATGCCAGTGGCTTTTAATGTACTGGATATGCAGAAAAACAGTTGTTGTGGCACAGGTGGACCGTGGAACTTTTATAGCATGTTGGGGGAGGGGGGGCTCAAAAAGAAAAAGGTTGAGGACCCTTGGTCTAGGGAGTGCGGGGGAAAGGAAGGGGAAATTATCATAACTTTTAAAATGTCACTTCCCCAAAAGCTAATATAAGCGATTACTATTAAATGCTTATATGGGAAAAAGCAACCATTTTGCTCTGAGCATTAATAAGATACCCTATTTCTAATGAGAATAAATGTACAGTACAGTTTAGTATGAGCTGATATGCTCATGCTGATATGCTTTGTAGTGTTACATATTAAATGTTAGTGTTTTCCTTGTTTTAGTTTCCTTCCCATTCTTAAAACTATGTGGAGTAGAGAAATATGTCACTATTTGCCATCTCCAGTGTCAGTGCTATAAGTATGTTGTAAGAACTGTGTAGTTTTCAGTGGCACTTATGACTTAAATAGACGTTTTTGTTTTCTTGAATGCTCCTCTAAACATTTATAGTTTTGCAACAGGTTGAGATATTTTTATATGTAATATATAATCCAATTTAACCCTATTTGCTAGATACAAATGGGGTAAATTAAATGGGTAACCAAAGTAAACGTTGATCGCATGTACTTTTTTGTGTAGGAAATGTTTGATGCTACTTTGAAAGACAGAGAGTTGAGCTTTCAGTCTGCCCCTGGTACCACAATGTTCCTACACTGGTTAGTGGGAATGGTTTACGTCTTTTACTTTGCATCTTTCATTCTCTTACTGAGAGAGGTAAGTTCTTATTCAGGTGAGGGGATTATAAAATATATTTGAACAACTTTATTTACTGAAGAGTTCATTAGCTCTTCCCCATCTGTGTGTTTCTGTTATGATGCTTTTAATACATATCAGAATTTCTGCCTTAAAAATTGAACAATCGTGCTGGTTACAAGTGAATATGGGAACACCCTTAGGGTGCTAGCCGATTGCATGCAAAGGAGTTTCTAATATGGATGCTGCTTTTGTTTAAATACTTCTTAGTATCTGTAAACTGAAATGTATTTGAAAGTAAAGATTTTTAGTTAAAATGTTTCCACTGTGGCCTAGTAGTAATGCTCTGCAGTGTTCTTCTGTACCTCTCATTGTTGACTCTTGTATTGAAAAGTTCTTCATATTTATATCTCACAGCCTAGTTGCTTCTAACACCTTTTTTCCAACAGAAATCTAACTGTTAATTAGACAACATGCTAATAATTCTTACGTTGCTTGCATTTTTGTCTTTTTAAACTCAAATGTAAATACCTGTTTCAGGTACTGAGACCTGGTGTCCTGTGGTTTCTGAGGAATTTGAATGATCCAGATTTTAATCCAGTTCAGGAAATGATTCACTTGCCCATTTATAGACATCTCAGGAGGTTTATTTTATCAGTGGTAAGGACTTTTTTCAGACTTGTCCTTGAATAATTTATATTCCTTTCTTTCTTGTTGTTGCAAATACAGTGCTAGCCTAGCTGACGTTTTGAATATTAGCATGTTTAACTTTCTTTTTTGATGTGTGTTCATTTTTTAGTTACTAAAATAAAACTGAAGTTTACTTCTTCAGAGGTGTTAGTTGTAACAGATGCCCCACTTCAGATTATCTGAAATGTTGGTGGAAAATTTTTAATTAAAAGTTTTAAAATGTTTGTGTCTAGTACAGACAATCACAAATCTTCCTCTTGTGCTAAAGCCACAATGACTGCTTGTATCACTAGCCAACAGTTACTTTATTACTGTGGATGGTGGAGGAGATCCCTTGAGGTCACATTGCTGGTCTAAGCCATTTATTGCAACAAACCTTCTGGGTCCCAGTTCAGTAGAGATGGGTCTGATTCATGTTTCTGGTCTGTCTTGGGGTGGACCATGATGGCCTGGGCAGTGGTATCTACTACCAGATGTAGCTGCAGGCTGTTGAATTATTGGGGAAACACCTAAAGTCTTTCCTGGCCTCCCCAAGCACTTTCCAGATGTTCACCCTGATGTCTGTCTGGAAGGCCTTTAAGGCAACATCTCAGATGGCCTGCTTTGGCACTGGTTTTGCAGATACAGGCCCTGAAGACTGCATACCTTTGAAACAGACTGCTGTATGGGATACTGTGATGCTGATATACTGTTAACACAACAACATCCTCTGTACCTTGTTGGATCACCCTAGTGGTGCTCAGCATACACTCTGAGGGTAAGACCGTCTCCCTGCCATCTGGAGAGGAGTGCTGGTCAGTCATGCTTAGGACTCTAGAAAACAGCAGGATGTATTGGCCTTTTGTCATCTTATAGCCACACTGCTTTGGCTGCATCAGGGATGTATGTGCCACATCAAATGACCCAAACTTAGTCCAACATATAGTTCTTTTTAAAACTCTCAAATCATGGGTTAGCAGAATATAATGGAATTGGTTTTTGCCTTGTGAATCAAAAAATGAAGCTCTTGGCTAATTATCATTCTCTGAAGGTATGAGTTGAAATGATTTCAGAACCTTCATTAGACTCGCAGTGGTACCATGGGCCCCATGAATGATGATCAATTACATCTTATATATTCAGAGATTAAACAACTTTGTCTTCTAGTTTATACATTTTTCTCTTTATGGAACATAGACTACCAAAATTTGAGAGGAACAGGTTTTAATTTAATCATGGACCTTTGTTCATACCATTTTTTCATTCAAAACCTTTGCAGATGGTTTACATCTTCATTGGCCCATCCATATAAAAAATAAGGCCTCATGTGAGTCTTGTAGATACAATATGCATTTGTAATTTTCTTGTTGCAGATCGTCTTTGGGTCAATTGTCCTGCTCATGCTTTGGCTTCCTATACGTATTATTAAGTATCTTTTGCCTAATTTTCTTCCATATAATGTCATGCTCTACAGGTAAGTTTTTATTTTCATTCTGAAAGATTTTTTTGGTCTCCATGTGATTAGACAGAGTCCTCCTTGCGTACCTCTCTAAGGCCATGTCTACACTTACAAGCTTACAGCAGCACAGCTGTACCAATACAGCTGTGCCGCTGTAAGAGTGCTCATGTAGCCACGTTATGCCCATTGACATAATAAAACAGCTCAACGAGTAGTGGTAGCTGTGTCGGCTGGAGAGCACTTATGCTGGCAAAACTTATGTCGCTCAGAGGGGTGTTTCTTCACACCTCTGAGCGACAAAAGATTTGCCAACATAAGTGTATTTTCCACTGCATGCATCTGATGAAGTGGGTTTTAGCCCACAAAAGCTTATGCTCAAATACATTTGTTAGTCTCTAAGGTGCCACAAGTACTCCTGTTCTTTTTGCTGATACAGACTAACACGGCTGCTACTCTGAAATAAGTGCTAGTGTAGACATGGCATAATTGTACCACTTTCACCATTACTTTGACATTGCATTCAGGCATGTAGAAGTTGAACAAATTATTAGTTTTACTCCATAGATTAGTTACCCCATAGGTTATCATCATGCTGTAGGGGGGGAGCGGTTAGGGCTGTCGATAAATTGTAGTTAACTCACGTGATTAACTCAAAAATTAATCGCATTGTTAAACAATAGAATACCAATTGAAATAAATATTTTTGGATGTTTTTCTGCATTTTCAAATATATTGATTTCTATTACAACACAGAATACAAAGTGTATACTGCTCACTTTATATTATTATTTGTTATTACAAATATTTGCACTGTAAAAATGATAAACAAACGAAATAGTATTTTTCAATTCACCTCATACAAGTACTGTAGTGCAATCTCTTTATCCTGAAAGTGTAACTTGCAAATGTAGATTTTTTTTGTTACATAACTGCGTTCAAAAACAAAACAATGTAAAACTTTAGAGCCTACAAGTCCACTCAGTCCTACTTCTTGTTCAGCCAATCGCTAAGACAAACAAGTTTGTTTCCATTTACGGGAGATAATGCTGCCTGCTTCTTATTTATAATGTCACCTGAAAGTGAGAACAGGTGTTCGCGTGGTACTTTTGTGGCCAGCGTTGCAAGGTATTTACATGCCAGATATGCGAAACATTCGTATGCCCCTTCATGCTTCGGCCACCATTCCAGAGAACAGCTTCCATGCTGATGATGCTTGTTAAAAAAATGCATTAATTAAATTTGTGATTGAACTCCTTGGGGAAGAATTATATGTCTCCTGTTCTGTTTTACCCGCATTCTGCCATATATTTCATTTTATAGCAGTCTCGGATGAGGACCCAGCACATGTTCATTTTAAGAACACTTTCACAGCAGATTTGACAAAATGCAAAGAAGGTACCAATGTGAGATTTCTAAAAATAGCTACAGCACTCGACCCAAGGTTTAAGAATCTGAAGTGCCGTCCAAAATCTGAGAGGGATGAGGCGTTGAGCATGCTTTCAGAAGTCTTAAGAGCAACACTCATATGCAGAAACTACAAAACCTCAACCACCAAAAAAGAAAATCAACCTTCTGCTGGTGGTATCTGACTCAGACAATAAAAATGAACATACGTCGTCCGCTCTGCTTTGGATTGTTATTAAGCAGAAACCGTCATCAGCATGGACGCATGTCCTCTGGAATGATGGTTGAAGCATGAAGGGACGTATGACTCTTTAGCGTATCTGGCATGTAAATATCTTGCGATGCCGGCTACAACAGTGCCATGTGAATGCCTATTCTCACTTTCAGGTGACATTGTAAACAAGAAGCGGGCAGCATTATCTCCTGCAAATTGTAACTAAACTTGTTTGTCTGAGCGATTGGCTGAACAAGAAGTAGAACTGAGTGGACTTGTAGGCTCTAAAGTTTTACATTGTTTTGTTTTTGAACGCAGTTATGTAACAAAAAAAATCTACATTTGCAAGTTACACTTTCAGGATAAAGAGATTGCACCTCAGTATTTGTATTAGGTCAATTGAAAAATACTATTTCTTTTGTTTTTTACAGTGCAAATATTTGTAATAAAAATAAATATAAAGTGAGCACTGTACACTTTGTATTTTGTGATGTAATTGAAATCAGTATATTTGAAAATGTAGTAAGCATTCAAAAATATTTAAATAAATGGTATTCTATTTAACCGTGATTAATCACGCTTAATTTTTTAAGCGCGATTAATTTTTTTAAGCGCTTGACAGCCCTATTTTGCTTGTTTGTTTTTACAATGTTTTTAGGAACACTTTAGATAACGGAAGATAACTTTCCTAAAGACTTTTCATAAAACTGGCTGTTCACATTAAATTCCTAAACACTACTAAATTCTTCCCCAGTGCTCAGAAAAGTATGCAAAAAAAAAAAAAATCTTGGCTATTAAAGTCTAAGAATTGTCTGTGATGGAATCCTACTTGGCCTTCACTGTTTTACTGTTCGTTTAGTCAGATATTTGGTTATAATAGTCTTGGTTTGTTAAAATGTTTGTAGGAAATTCATAACATTTTAGAATAGTCCTTATATGTTTGCCGCCTTGTTCTTTCCCATTGTTTCTAGTGATGCTCCAGTGAGTGAACTTTCTCTGGAGCTGCTTTTGCTTCAGGTGGTGCTGCCAGCTCTGCTTGAACAAGGACACACGAGACAGTGGTTGAAAGGTCTTGTACGAGCATGGACTGTTACGGCTGGGTACTTACTGTAAGTGTAAACAGCCAATATCAGTTATGTGGCTTGTTTCACTTTAACCTTTTTAATGTGGAAGAAATGTATTCTTTGGCTAGATACCGTAACTGGAGCATTATGAATTACTTGATACATAAATGTGTGCATAGCAGAGATGCGTGAAAATTTATATAGAACAAATTATTGTACCGTGAATCCTTGAACATGTACTGCAACTTCAGAATATGCCTTTGCAATTAATTGTATTTCCTGCACTAATACAACTTTCACTTGGTAAAAAATGATATAGCTGAATCTGAATAGCAATTTCTGTTGTCCCTCTTTCTGTGTTTTGCTTTCCATTATGTTTATCTTTTCGGAATGAAATTTTTGTTGCTTTCTTCTTTCATAGACTCTTTGGAAAATATGAGCAAAATTAACGTGTACATCTCTGGTGCTATTTAATCCATGCAAAAAATATAAATAAATCCACCCCTGAAAACCCTCCTGTGTGAGGGCATAAAGGTTGGAGTGGCTGTGACCCTCCCTCAGTTCTCTCTTACCACCCGTGACAGAGATGGAACTTGGATAGTGTCCTATGGGCTATAGTTTTTTTGAGCTTCAATCTTAACCCTTTTGTGAAGAAATACCATTTCACTTTTTCTCTTTCATTGCTCATGTACAGAAAAAAGTACGAAGAGACTCTCCTACACAACCTCTCCATACAGAAGGGTGAGGCACTTCACACCGACTGCCAGTATGGCCTATTGTAAACCCACAGGATTTAAATCTTGTCCATTGTGCGACAGTCGTATGTCCTTAATCAGTGGTCTCAGTAGGTGTTTTTTCTGCCTTGGAAGAGCACATCACCCAACAAGTGCTTCATCTGCCACTTCTTGTCCCACACCTGAAAACTGAGAGATGTGTGTTTGAAATTAAGTCTCTTGAAGCAATCTTTAAAGGTCTTATATGATCTTAGAGAAGAGAGATCCTCCAAGCTGGAGACAAGGAGGCTATATATAGTAAGTGTTCTGGTAACCAGACACCATGCCTCTGGTTCTAGTAGGCAGAAATCTAAAAAGGGACCATGGAACTGGCACCATGATCCTTCAGTGCTGCGTGCATCAGTACTGACTCTGCGGCAAAGAGACCTGGCACCCATATCATCCACTTTGGATGCCAAGCAGCATACCCTCACCATGCGTAAGCACAGTTCAAAGCATGCAACAAGCTCATTGCATGAGAAGGACCCATAGCATTCCTCCAAAGGCAGGTCTTCTAAACCTTCCTTAGCGTTGAGGGATGGGAGCAAAGCATTGGCTGTGAAAGACTCAGGAGACCACAGTACTGATGCTGACGTCAACACCACTGGTGCCAATCAATGAGCCTTTCCCAATATCAAGATGTGCCTTTGAGGAACTGCCTTTGCTGCTTGTTTTGGTACCAGCAGAATCAGTACTGGTCCCATATCTAACGGCACTGCTGTTCCTGGAGATGTATTTCTCCTCGCCATGTCCAAGCCACTCCTCCCTGACTTCAAGCATGGGATCAGACCAGAATAGTACATTAAGTGCCCCATATCTGGCACTGACGCACAGCTGACAGTGGACAGGCCAATCACAGCCTGGCTAGTAATTGTGCAATTTACCTTTGGGGCCCTGTTGGGGCCCATCTTCCCAGAGTGGAGCTCTATCATGTGTGTGTGGGAAAAGCAGGTCTCACTCTTCATCTGGCATCAATAGCCAGATCCCTGTCACAGGACCAGAGAAGTGTCCTTGTGAGGTAATGGCTCGGGAAACACTCCAATTAATCCTCCTTTTTTCCAAATGAAGCTGTTTCCTTGACCCGACACCAACTATCAATGACTTTAGGGCCTTCCAGACCTGCTCCTGAGGATAGCTTGCTGAAATCTTGGACTTTGAGACGACCATGATCTTAGGTTTGTTCTCTGTTCGATATCCTCAGTCCCAACTGGGATTGTGCTACTAATCATAGTATATGGACCCAGCAAAAGGATTGTGGCACACCTCAGCCTTGCGTTCCCCTACTTCAAACTGAGTATAAAAGTGTTATCAAGTCCCATCCAAAGGCTTTGAACTTTCTTATAAGCATCAGACACCAGAGTCGCTTGTAGTGTCTGTGGTCCAGGAAAAGACTAGATCCACCACAGATAAGGAGCCCCCCCTCCCCCTCCCCCGCCCCTCTTCCCCACCCCGAAACTGAACTACTTTGGCCAAAAGGCTTACTCATCAGGCCTCCCTCCAGTTTCTCACAGGAAGCTACTGGCCCTGTTGGCAAAATAGTTTTCTGATGTGGGCAAGGGTGACCCCATTCCTATTAAGGCTCCTGCAAGATTGTAAGGAAGAGCTGAGACATACTATCAAGGAAGGGGCAAGTAGTAATAAGAACAGTGCTACAAGCCACAGTGGATGAGTCAGATATGATCACTTGATTCATAGCTACAGTAGTCCAAATGCCCTGCGCCTCCTGGTTATAAATGTCTGGGATTCCAAAAGAAGTCCAAGTGATGAGAGATGACCTACCCTTCAGGGCATGAAGCTCTTTAGCAATTGGACTGATCAGGCACTCCTTTCCCTCAAAGATTTGAGAGCAATTCTGAGATCTTTAGGGATGTACTACCCTGCACCTTAAGTAAGCCCTTCTGGGATCAGCTCCCACAAAGACAAAGAACACAGTCTTATTCCCACAATTGTCAACCAGAATATTTGCCCAGAAAGAAACCCCGTTACACCAGTAGGTGCCTGTTGTCCTCCATTGTACACCAAGCCCCCTCTGAGTCAGCAGGTTTGACAGGAGTATTCAGAGCTCAGTTGTGTCAAGCCTATACTTCAGCCAACTTTCAGGAATCGCTTTTCCCCTCTTCTATCAGTTGTGCTCAGAGATTAGATGAAGAATTAAAGGTCATCATCATTGCCCAGGGCTACCCCATCCAATTCCTTTCCTTGTCCCCTTCCTTATTTCAGGGATCTTTCCTCAAGAGCCTGTTACAAAAAATGGCCCACAGGTCTCCAGTTGCTGCATAGACATACCCTGAGATGATCGTAGTACAGACCAAAGAAGTGTTTCTTTTCCACTAGTGATCCATACACAACTGAGTCGAAATTTAATTGAATCATAACAAGACAAGGAAGGCCTGATCCTGCAGAGCCCATACGGTCAAACTGTCAAGGATTCCATCCAGACCTGAAGTCGCAGCACCTGACAACCTGGATATTGACTGGTTGAGTGCCATGGAAAATCAGGAAATCCTGACGTGGAGCAGAATACTGTGCAAGAGAGACTTATTCCTCCAAATGGAAAGGATAATCAATGTGCGCAACCCACCATGGCCTAAACACATTGCAGGCCCTGATACCGAAGATTCTGGACTACTCGCTGCAGTTAAAACATTCTGGACTTTCATTTAGCTCAGTCAAAGTTAATCTAGTGGCAGTCTCTGCATATCATCGACTGATACATTTGGTCTCAGTCTTCTCTCATACTGATGGTATCCAAATATGTCAAGGGCCTAATGCATGCTTACCCACTGGTCAGAAGACCTGCTCTGGTATGGGACCTCAACAACATCCTTCTAAAGCTTGTGGACTACTCCATTCACCAGCTTACTCTCAGAATGGTGATTTTGGTAGTGATCACCTCGATCCAGAGAGTGAACGAACTTCAGACAGTCATGGTGGAACACCTGTACTTTTGTTTCCATAAAGACACAGTGATACTAAAACCTCATGCCAAATTCCCACGGTGATTTCCAAGTTCCATTTAAACCAACCTGTGTTCTTCCCAAGACCTCATTCCACATGAGGGGAGAAGAAACTCTGGACAAACCTAGAGTTCCATGATGTTATATTCATAGCTGTGGGGAACAATAGAGGATTTTCTTCTATTTGTGGCCACAGTTGGCTGCTTCAAGAGCCAAGCTGTTTCATAGAATCATAGAATATCAGGGTTGGAAGGAACCTCAGGGAGGTCATCTAGTCCAACCCCCTGCTCAAAGCAGGACCAATCCCCAGGCAGATTTTTGCCCCAAATCCCTCAAGGATTGAACTCACAACCCTGGGTTTAACAGGCCAATGCTCAACCCACTGAGCTATCCCTCCCCCCTTCATTATGAAGATGCAGCTGATACTCCTCATTCACACCATCCTGAGTCGATATTGCTTACCATTCACCTACAGTGACTAACGCTCAAAGAAGGAATGGTTACTAACTCTACAGTAATTGTGGTTCTTTGAATTGTTATAGTCAGTGTGGATCCCATGACCTACTCTTCATCCTCACTTTTCCAAGTCCTCAGCAGTCACTCATGGGCTTTGAATTGCAAGGGAACTGAGTGGGGATTGCTTCCACTCCACCTTTTTATGCCTTCACACAGAAGCTCAAGGAATCTCAGGGCACGTGTGTGGCCTCACTGGACTCTGCTATTTGAAAGATTCTGAGCTTGCACACATGGTGCACGTGCACCTAAGAATCCATACTGACTACAACATCTCAAAGAACCACAGTTACTGTAGGGTAAGGAACTGTTCTGTTTTAGTAGTTTTTGACTGTTTCATAATTTGACTTAACCAAGTGTACTTGCACTCCCCAAAGCCTGTACTGCTCATTAAGGGGCATGCACATAATATTTCAAGTTTGAAGGTTTTTTCTTGACTGAATTATTCTTATGGAGGCTTGAGAATGGGATGGAGAGTGAGATACTTCCTTCCTCTTTGCAATAATCTTTTCAGCTTTTCATGCCTGAAAAACAAATGAGATTTTTAGCTCCAACTTAATAGAAAAATTCACCTTCCGATACAGTCAAAACATGGATAACTCATCCCAAAGATGAATACCAATGGAAAGTAGGTGACGGAGGGAGGTGGAGATGAGAACCAAGTTGGGCGGATAACAATGGGAACTATTACACATCTTCAACTGTTGCAGTTCCCAGTAGAGATGGCTCTAATAAACATTCTTTCAGCCACTTTTTAATTAAGCAACGGTGAAAAAAACTTAATTACCATTTTTAAATCCACATTCTGATGGGGTTATCAGAGTTGTCTGAAGTTTGGAGCTTTAGGTAAGTAGTCGTTTGAGGAGGAGTTCTTGCTAGATTTGGGGGTGGGGAATGAAAAATTGCTTCTGAGCATACATAATAGGTACTTGATTTTAGCAGACCCCCATAAAGTCCTGCCAGTTAATGACATTGCATAACAGAGATGGTATCCCTCTCTACGCAGGTTCACTGATCCTCTCAGACTGCTGCGAGGGGTTTTGTAGCTTTTTTAAATATTGAGACTTATTAGGGATAGAAGAAAATGTATACCTGTAGGGAAAACACTTTAGAACCTGTGACTTCTTTTGTCCACAAATTCTAAACTGCTGTTCAAAGGTTAAGAACATAAGAATGGCCATACTGGGTCAGACCAAAGGTCCATCTAGCCCAGTATCCTGTCTTCTGACAGTGGCTAATGCCAAGTGACCCTGGCAAACAGAGGCTTCTGGCAAACAGAGGTTAGAGACACCATCCCTTCCCATCTTGGCTAATAGCCATTGATGGACCTATCCTCTATGAACTTTAGTTCTTTTTTGAACCCTGTTATAGTCTTGGCCTTCACAGCATCCTCTGGCAAAGAGTTCCACAGACTGACTGTGCATTGTTTGAAAAAATACTTCCTCCTTCTTCGAGTGCATGCTCATATCAATTCCAGTTAGGTGTGTGCGCGCGCCGCGTGCATGGCTGTCGGAAACTTTTCCCTAGTAGCTACCCGTCAGGCTGGCTGTGGAGCCCCCTGGAGTGGCACCGGTATGGCACTCTATATACGATCCTGCCGGCCCGACCCCCCTTCAGTTCCTTCTTACTGCCAGTGACGGTTGTTGGAACAGTGGTCTCTTACTTGCAAGTGTCCCACTAATCCCTAGCTCTTCTGCTAATCACTGTATATAGTTACCCATTCGCCTAAAGCAACTCCTTATGGAGTCAGCCCTCCATCCACAGCAGGACCCGGCCCCGAGCGCCTCGGTGCAGAGCTCTCCTCTTGCGGTGCTGTCTGCGGTGCCGAGAAAGGACTTGGCACGCCAACCCAGGAGCCGCCGGGCCCCCGGGCCCCAGAAGCGCTCTCCCCAGCACCACTCTCATTCACCGGCTGCCCGTAAGAAACAGATCAAGGGGAAGTCCCCGTCCCCCCCCAGCGGCCTGCTACAGCTACTGCTCCCCTGGAAGGGGACGGTGCAGGGAATGGGCCTCGGGCCGGGCACAATCGTCGCAGGCCCCTGTCTCCCCAGGAAGCACTGCTCCCCTGGACTCACCGCAGCTGCATGTTGGGGAAGTTACGATGCCTTCCACCCCGGACCCCTTCTAAGCCGCTAGGGGGCTCATTGAGATGAGGGCATCTAAGTCTCCCAGTACAAGGAATAAGCCGCCACTCCCTCGAGGCACGGCACCGTCCAGAGGCAAGCCTGCCATGCTTGGCACGTCTGCCCCCTGAGTCCCGGCGCCACGCCTATGCCCCACACCAGTCTGACTTGCAGCATCAGTCCGACTCGCGGCACTGGTCCCGCAGCCCCAACCCTCGGAGCTGCTCCCGCTCGAGGTGGTCGTCGGCGGATAGGTCATGGTCCCGCTCGATGTCGGTCTCGCTCTGTGACCTCGTGGCACCATTCTCAGCGCCGGCCTCAGTCTGCACGCCACTCACCTTCCAGGCGTTGCTCGACAGACTGGCACCACTCCACTTCGTGGCACCTCTCTCCGCTTCGGCACCATCCTCGATCGCAGCATGGCTCCCCACCTCAGCGCGGCTCCACGTCGCGACACCGCTCTACTTCGCAGCACCACTCCACATCCTGCCATCGCTCCCTGCAGCAGCACCACCCTGCACCGCGGCACCGATCGACATTGAGGCCCTGCTATGCTTCATGGCACGCATTCGGTCCATCGGAGGAGGATGCCTCCAGTGCAGTCTTGCACCGCTCCCCCCCGGCTATCCCGCTCGAGATCACCCTCCCTCCGCTCAGGCAGGGCATCGGGGGCATCTAAGGCACCCAGATCAGGGCCGGTGAGCCTAAGGCAGGACGCTTCGGTGCCCCAATGGCAGCCTTAGTGGCAATTCTGGACCCCTTGGGCGTACCATCAGGCCCAGGGTGCCCCTCCTGGCATCCCACCGCCTTCCCGTTCGGGATCTTGCCTCCCAGAGGCAACTCTCAGCCGCCCGTCCCAGAACCCTCCACAAAACCTGGACCCAATCCCACATCTGCCTGTGGAGGCTACGCCCGATGCTCATGAGGACCCGGTCCCCGAGGATCAAGAGGCCACCACGGAACCGATCCTGCCGGTAGCTTCTTCCTCATCGTCCCCTGACGAGGCAGTGGCAGGCACTTCAACATCCGGGCCCCCACCCATGGATTACAGGGCTCTGCAGGAACTCCTCCGATGAGTAGCCCTGAATATGAACCTCCAGGTGGAGGAAGTGGTCGAATAGGAGGACCCTTTGGTATGATATCCTAGCACCAGAGGGGCCCTCTAGGGTGGCCTTACCCATTATAAAAACTATTCAATCCAGCGCCAAAACTATTTGTTAAACGCGTGCCTCCATTCCTCCTACAGCCAAGGGGGCTGAACATAAATACTTTGTTCCCACTAAGGGATATGAGTATCTCTTCACCCACCCTCCCCCATGCTCTCTCGTGGTGGAGGCAGTGAATGAAAAAGAGAGGCAAGATCAGCAGGCCCCGCACCCAAATCAAGAGAGGCTAAACGGCTTGATTTGTTTGGAAGGAAAATTTATTCCACGGGGGGGGCGGGGGTCGTCTCTCTCTCAGGATCGCTAATCAACTCCTTCGGGGCCGCTCCTGTCAGCAGGTGGAATCGCAGGTGCAGGTTGAGACACTTTCGAATGATTAGATATCATTCTCAACGTCCACAAATCGGTGCTCACCCCAACTCAAAGGATAGAGTTCATCGGCGCCGTTCTGGATGCAACTCAAGTGAGAACGTTCTTGCCAGAGACGCGTCACCTGGCCCCCTCTCAGATAATCAGCAACCTTTGCAGCTTTTCCCCACCACAACGGCGAGGCAGTGTCTCAGCTGCTAGGCCATATGGCATCCTGCACTTACGTGGTTCAACACGCCAGGTTACGACTCAGGCCCTTGAAAAGCGTGGCTCGCGTCTGTGTATCACCTGGGCCGCGACAGTCTGGACATGGTGCTGACCATCCCTCGGCACACCCTCGATTCCCTACGGTAGTGGCTGGATCCCCGCGTGTCCTTTTCACCCACCCCAACCCACCTTGACTTTAGTCACTGACGCGTCCGCATCAGGCTGGGGAGCGCATCTTGGAAGCCTGACAACTCAGGGCTTATGGCAAGTAGAGGGGGACTGGCTCTACATATCAACATCAAAGAACTCAGGGCAATCCGCCTCGCCTGCCAAGCTTTTCTGACTCGCTTGCAGGGCCACTGCGTAGTGGTATTGACGGACACCACCACGGCCATGTTTTATATAAACAGGCAAGGCAGAGCCCACTCATCTCCTCTCCATCAGGAAGCCCTCCTACTGTGGGAATTTTGTCTAGCCCACTCCATCCTTTTCCAGGCCTCATACCTGCTGGGTGTTCAGAACGTGCTGGCAGACAGTCTGAGCAGACTTTTCCTCACGCACGAGTGGTCGATTCGCCCGGACATCATCCACGCCATCTTCCGCAGTTCGGGATTTACCTAAATCGGCCTGTTCGCCACATGGGCCAACAGGAAGTGCCCAACCTTTTGCTCCTTCAGGAGTCACAGCCCAGGCTCGGTCACAGATACGTTCATGATTCCATGGCCCTGTCAGCTGCTATACGCCTTCCCACCATTCCAGCTCGTCCACAAGGTGCTTCTCAAAGTCCGTAGGAACAAGGGGGAGATCATTTTGGTGGCCCCAGCTTGGCCTTGCCAGTGCTGGTACCCCACCCTCATGGACTTGTTGGTCCAGGCAGCGGTACGGCTACTTCTCACTCCTGACCTCATTACACAGGACCATGGTTGCCTCCTTCACCCAGACCTTCAGTCTCTCCACCTCATGGCCTGGAGAATCCGTGGCTGAACCAGGCAGAGCTTGCCTGTTCGGATCCAGTGAGGCAGGTACTTCTGGAGAGCCGCAAGCCGTCTACTAGGGCCACATACAGGGCGAAATGGAAGAGGTTCTCCAGCTAGTGCGCCCAAAGGCAGGTACTCCCGCTCCAGGCTCCCATCCCTTGTATCCTGGACTATCTTCTGTACCTGAAAGACTGTCATCTGGCGTTCGGTTCTCTCAAGGTCCACCTCATGGCCATCTCGGCTTTTCACCCAGGCGATTCTGGGCGTTCGGACTGGAGAAGATACATCCCCCGATTAAGCCCCCCATCCCGGCCTGAGACCTTAACCTAGTCCTCTCCCACCTCATGGGTGAGCCTTTAGTTTCTTGTTCACTCCTCTACGTCTCTTGGAAGGTAGCTTTTCTGGTGGCTATCACCTTAGCACAACATGTGTCTGAACTACGGGCCCTTACCTCTGAGCCTCCATACACTATCTTTCATAAGGACAAGGTACAACTTTGACCTCATCCAGCTTTCCTTCCCAAGGTGGTGTCCCGCTTCCATATTATCCAGGACATCTTCCTGCCAGTCTTCTATCCAAAGCCACACAACAGCCCTCAAGAACAACAGCTGCACTTGCTGGATGTTAGGATGGCGCTCGCCTTCTATATCGATCGCACAAAGCCGTTCCGAAAAACAACCCCGTTGTTCGTTGCTATAGCAGAACGGATGAAGGGTTTGCAAGTCTTTTCCCAGCAGATCTCCTCCTGGATCACAGTTTGTATCCGCACTTCTTATGACTTAGCGAAGTTTCCTCCGCCTGCCATCACAGCTCACTCCACGAGGGCACAGCCCTCATTGACAGCCTTCCTGGCCCATGTACCTCTCCAGGAAATCTGCAGGGCTGCAACGTGGTCTTCAGTGCATACTTTCACGTCGCACTACGCCATCGTCCACCAATCTAGGGACGATGCAGCCTTCGGCAGAGCGGTACTTCTGTTGGCAATACCTTGACTCTGACCCCACCTCCGAGGTAAGGCTTGGAAGTCACCTAACTGGAATTGATATGAGCAAGCACTCAAAGAAGAAAAAACGGTTACTCACCTTTTGTAACTGTTGTTCTTCGAGATGTGTTGCTCATATCTATTTCATTCCCCCCCATCTTCCCCTCTGTCAGAGTATCTGGCAAGAAGGAACTGAAGGGGGGTCGGGCCGGCAAGGTCGTATATAGAGTGCCATACCGGCACCACTCCAAGGGGCTCCACAGCCGGCCCGACGGGTAGCTGCCAGGGAAAAGTTTCCAACAGCCGTGCACACGGCGCGCGCACACACCTAACTGGAATAGATATGAGCAACACATCTCGAAGAACAACAGTTACAAAAGGTAAGTAACCATTTTTTTTGTTTGTTTTAAACCTGCTGCCTATTAATTTCATTTGGTGATCCCTAGTTCTTGTGTTATAAGGAGGAGTAAATAACAGTTCCTTATTTATTTTGTCCACACCAGTCATAATTTTATAGACCTCTATCATATTCTCCCTTAGTCGTCTCTTTTTCAAGCTGAAAAGTCCCAGTTTTATTAATCTCTCCTCATACAGAAGCCGTTCCATACCCCTAATCATTTTTGTTGCCCTTTTCTGAACCTTTTCCAATTCCAATATATATTTTTTGAGATGGAGCGACCACATCTGCACGCAGTATTCAAGATGTGGGCGTACCATGGATTTATATAGGGGCAATATGATATTTTCTGTCTTATTATATATCCCTTTCTTAATGATTCTCAACATTCTCACACCTTTTTGTCAACTGTCTGAAATGGGCCATCTTGACACTACAAATGTTTTTTTCCCTCCTGCTGATAATAGCTCATCTTAATTAATTAGCCTCTTAGAGTTGGTATGGCAATTTCCACCTTTTCATGTTCTCTGTATGTATATATATCTTCTTACTATGTGTTCCATTCTATGCATCTGATGAAGTGGGGCTGTAGCCCACGAAAGCTTATGCTCAAATAAATTTGTTAGTCTCTAAGGTGCCACAAGTACTCCTGTTCTCTCAACATTCTGTTCGCTTTTTTGACTGCCTCTGCACATTGAGTGGATGTTTTCAGAGAACAATCCACAATGACTCCAAGATCTCTTTCTTGAGTGGTAACAGCTAATTTAGATCCCATCATTTTATATGTAAAGTTGGGATTATGTTTTCCAATGTGCATTACTTTGTATTTATCAACATTGAATTTTATCTGCCATTTTGTTGCCCAGTCACCCAGTTTTGAGAGATCCTTTCATAGCTCTTTGCAGTCTGCCTGGGACTTAACCATCTTGAGAAGTTTTGTATCATCTGCAAATTTTGCCACCTCACTGTTTACCCCTTTTCCCAGATCATTTATGAATAAGTTGAACAGTACTGGTCCTAGTACAGACCCCTGGGGAACACCACTATTCACCTCTCTCCATTCTGAAAACTGATCATTTATTCCTACCCTTTGTTTCCTATCTTTTAACCAGTTACCAATCCATGAGAGAACCTTTCCTCTTATCCCCATGACTGCTTACTTTGCGTAAGAGCCTTTGGTGCGGGACCTTGTCAAAGTCTTTCTGAAAATCTAAGTACACTATATCCACTGGATCCCCCTTGTCCACATGTTTATTGACCCCCTGTGACGTTATCTAATTAAAATATGACGATATAGATCATTGTTGCAACCACTGTTATATACTTGCAAGATATCTTGTACAAAATGTGGCATGTGAGATGTCTATGGAAAGGTTATGATTTGCTGAATATGATTATGCTATTTGTATGCATATATCATTTTTGTATTTGAAGTTATGAATATTGGCTCTATACCTGGATTTCAAATGTTTGCTCCTGGGGTAATGCCCACAAGGTAGTTAGCCAGGACATCTTGGAGGGACTATTCAAATTAAGTGGCTCATCAAGAAACACTTAATTGACAATGGAAGACGCCCATCTACACTGAATGGACTGTCCTGCAAATGTACTCTCTGGAGTATAGGTAATGGCTTCCTGCAAATACTAGGCGAAATGCATGGATATGTGACTTGTCCATGTGACTCCAACCACCATCTTGTTACTGTACTTTTCCACAGTAAGAACAATGGGATTCCCTCCACATGGCAGAAGATTTAAAAGGCCCTGGAAACGGCTCCATTTTGCCTCTATCCTGCTCCAGCCTCTTTCTTGCTCAGGCCTCTGGATTATAAATGTATACTAATGGAAGCATTTTAACCAATGGACTGAGGACCTTCCAATGATTGGGAAGCAGCCAGAGACTTAACTTAAAGCCAGCAGTTTATTCCATCACTGCTGCAAACCTGAACCAAGAACTTTGCATTTATTGTATGTATTTGATTCCTTTAACCAATTTTAACTCTCACCTTTCTTTCTTTTTATAAATAAACCTTTAGATTTTAGATACTAAAGGATTGGCATCAGCGTGATTTTTGGGTAAGATCTGAGTTATATATTGACTTGGGTGAACGGCTGGTCGTTTGGGATCAGAAGAGCCTTTTATTTAATGAGACTGGTTGTAGAGAACCACTCATCTCTAAATCCAGTGTTTTTGGTGGTGACATAAGAACTGGAATGCCTAAGGAAACTGCTTTTATGGCTTCTTGTTAGCCAGCTTGGTGAAACAGAAGTTTACTTTTATTGCTGGTTTGGTATATCTTATGGAAGAATAACCACCAGTTTTGGGTTGTGTTTGCCCTATTTCTCAGCAGTTTGTCCTGAATTTGGCATCCTCAGTTGTGACCCACTGAGGCACGGTTACGCCCCCCTCAAAGAATTCTAGTAGATTGGTGAGGCATGATTTCTCTATACAAAAACCATGTTGACTCTTCCCCAGTCATTACACTGAAGATACTTTTCACAATGTGAGTTGATATGTTGTTGTCCTGTTAGTTCCTTACGTGGCTGGATTAATCTCCAGCCAACATAATAGCAGTAAAAGTGAGAACTCTTACATCAGTGGAGCTGTGCCTGTTTACACCAGCAGAGATTTTGACAGAGTTTTCCTCTTCTGTTCATGACATTTTTGTAACCAATATTGTTTTTAAATAGTCAGATGAATGACTCAGTGCGTTTAGATTGTAGCTGTGCTGCCATTGTTTTTTTAACCTGTACCCAAATTGTTTTTCTTCCAAGCTTTGTATGTTCTAACTTACATTTAAAAAACAATGGGTAGAACACGTACAGAAAAAAGAATGAAACCTGCCAAATGCTGCTTTTTATGTGTTGCTTCATGATATTCCAGTGATCAGTCCTTTTACCTTGTTCATTAAACAAACACTGATGAATATAGCTGTGTGGTGTGCTTTCTCTAGGTTAATTCATGTTACAAATCCAGAGGAAGTTACACAATCATTTCATGCTTTTTGCCACAGGGACCTCCATTCTTACTTACTTGGAGACCAGGAAGAGAATGAGAACAATGCAAACCAGCAACCTAATAACCAGCATGCCCGCAATAACAATGCCATTCCAGTTGTGGGAGAAGGTCTTCATGCAGCCCATCAAGCCATACTTCAGCAAGGAGGACCTGTGGGTTTCCAGCCTTACCGTAGGCCTTTAAAATTCCCACTCAGGGTAGGTAGATCCAACACTTTAAAAAGAGGACCATCTTTTTGCTAGGTGCTGTACAAACATAGAATACAGTGGGGTCCTGGTCCATCACTAGGATTCCTAGGAACTACAGTAATATAAACAAAGAAAAAAACATAGGATATCTTTTAAGGAAGATTTGATGGTAGCATCATTTTGGGAAGCTAAATAATTAAGGCCCCACACTTTACTTAGTATCTTGGACTCTGTATTTTGTTAGCAAATGTCTTCCTAGTTTATACTCATGTAGCTGACTTTAATATCACTTTTTCAGTTTGAAACATATATAACCAGCCCTCTTGCATCCAGTTATTATAGATCCCATACACATTGTGATCTATGATGAGATATGAATGCTCAGCTTTGTTTATCTAGTGTTTTTTTTAAAAGTATAGAGATAGGAAGAAGAGTGTGTATGTGTGTGTGTGAGATATATATATATTTTTTTTTTTTTAAAGGAGGCAAATAGATCATCAAAAGGACCTCTACTAGTTCCAAGGAATTGTAAAAGTGGTGTCTCAACTACTTGGCCAATGTATTTTCTTCCTCTGTGGTAATATTTGATGAGATTGTTTTGTCAGCTTTAGACATTGGAAGTGTGGTGCATGTATTTTAGAAATTGAATTTTTTACTAATGTACTTGCCTTGACTTTTTGATTATTAGTATGAACTTTTACATGCAATGAATTTGCCTTTCTAGACTAATCTACAGGTCATCTAAGTTAGCTGGTCTGATGGTAGCTGAAATTCCAGTTTAAGCAAAAGTCATGTTTGTCCCAGGGAGTAAACCATCAAAGGAGTCTAAACTGTTCAGAGCTGCCACTAGAGGGGGCTGAAACTGTGCCAGCTTCAGTTAGTGGTGCCAAGTGTACCAGAACTTGTCAGGTCCATAGTATGGAGCAGAGATTTTCTCCTGCAGAGCTGAAGATAAGCTTGTGGGGGGCTTCTGAGTTTTGTAAGAGTGACCTAAAGAGGTGTCCTGGAGCAGACCACAGAGGAAGCAGAGGTGCAATTAACCCTGGAACTGTGACACACGTGCATTTCAAAGGAGCCACAGGAGTCCTTGCCTCCCAGAATACTGTGTAGGATGGTGTTCTTCTGTCCCCCAAGTAGTTGTAGCAGATGGAACTTTGTTTATTTTTGTTTTAAAAACAAGAAAAACATCAAAATGCCCAAACCAAGGTATAGAATATTAGAGTATCAAAGTGAAAGGGTCAAAAGATGAGAAATTCTAAAGATTGCCTGTGAATCTTGAGCTCTGCTGCCTTGTGTATTAGCACTACAATATTTTGATGACATAATTAAATACTGTTTTTTCCATAATACCTCTGCTCATTTTTATACAGGTTGATTGGTGAATAAATCAGGGTTGTATAGCAAATGGAGCTGGAAACACCCAAATATCTGAGTCTGTGGGGACAACAGAATCCTGTGAATAATTGAGGAGCTGAATAATGAGTCAGCAAGTTTGACTGTCTGCTCTCCTATCTGAGCTAAAATAACTGGAACAGAAATTTTATGTGCTGCATTTACTATCTAGGCTACTGATTTCTAAATGGATGCATATCTTGATTCTTTAATGTTTTGCTAACAATTAGTTAAGCAACTTTCAGTTTTTCTGTTAACTGTCTCCCTTTGTATTTTGTCTTTCAGATATTTCTGTTGATTGTTTTCATGTGTATAACATTACTGATTGCCAGTCTTATCTGCCTTACATTACCAGGTATGTTTTATGCTACGATACTGTGTTAAAACAAACACCCCCATACATACATTTATGGCAATAGTTGGTTTAAAATTAAAACTGTGCAATCACAGAAAAATGTTGGGAACGTGTTTTTTAACCTTTTTGAAAGCTTAATATTCTAAATTCAAAATGACACATTCATAAATCAAAAACAGTATCTTTATCCAAATGTCAATACAGTGGAAGGGAGACTGATGTCCATTATAGCATCTTATTGTCACAGTTCAGAGCAACTGCACCTATATTCCCCTTCCATGGTCCCCAGAGGGAACCCACTTTAGGCTCCCAGCTCTTCAGTTTTTACCCCTGTTGGGCAAAGACCTGTGTGTGTCTCCGTCCCGACCAGGGGCTTTCCAGGTTGCACAGTTCCCTGCCTAGCATACAGTGTGATATCTCTGGCAAGCCAGACGGTCTAAAAGGCCAGTGTCTGTGCTTTCTTTTCTCTCCAGAGGCTATGAACAATGTAATTGCTACAATTACAAGTTACCACGCTGCTCTTTCTAAGCAAGCATGTTCATTCTTAAGGTGAAAGCATTACAGAAAACATTAAAATAATAAAAGAACCTTCATGCATACTAAAAAGCTTACCAGAGGTCACCTCAACTCCAACCTCTGACTCTGGTAGGTGTCAGTCCTTCAAAACCCACAGCCGAGTTTTTCCTGTGGTTATAAGTTTATAACGCTCTCAGATTCAGAACCTGAACAACCATGAGTAGTTCAGTCTTTCCTTTATACAACTTGGGCCTTTGATCTTGGCCTCACGTAACAGGTGATCAGAAGACAATGGTTCACTCTTCAAGGTGTAACTTCAAAAGTCTGGGTTTTTGCATAACTGAAGGAGGGGAATTTTCATTCATCTTCTTCCCTTATATATTCCCCAGGAAAGCCACTTAACACTTTTTGTTCCAAAAAGTCCATTCTTATCTGGCACACATTGTTCACGATAGTCCTCTGAACCCCCACGTCTCTCATCTGTCGTATCTCCCCGTAGAGAAGTTACTTATAATCCCAGCTCACAGGAATACATACACCATTCATTTAATACTGTGTACCCCAATTATACTTAAAAGTAATTCAGTAAAGTCTCCCAAACATGTTTCAGGAAACTGCCACATCTGTCATGCACCAAGATCATCTTCATGACTTTGAGGTCAAGATTAGATTTGAATTATTGAGACTAGCATCCATCTGATAGTGTTGAAGGAGAGAATGAGACTTCATACTGCACATGATTTGTATATTAGAGGTTGCAGTACTGATACACATTGACTCTATTTTCATGGACAGAGTATTAATCAAATTTTTATAAACTGTGTGTCTTCATTGCATACTTCTGAAATTGTTTGACATAACAATAGAGATTCTGTTTTTTGTGGTTTATTAATTTCATTTTTTCAGGGCTTATTTCTAGAATTCGAGTTTTATATAATGTCCAAAAATCAGGTTTTTTTTATTTTTGATATATTGTAATGAATAATATATCTTATATAGTAATCGCTTTTTAATCTTCCCTACTGTGTTTTAATGTAGTGCTGTTTGAAACAGTACATGTTAAAATGCACTAGGGAACTTCTTGGGTCTGCATGGATGCATGCATGTTAGTGCACTTTAGAAATCATACCCCCGCAGTTCACATTATTGCTTTGTGTAAACAAGCCCTTAGATACAAGTACTCATTTCTAGCGTTTTTCTGGTTTTTATTGGATAAACTTTTGGTTTTTGAGGCGTTTGGGGGTGTTATCAGTGTTTATTGGAGCACTTTGTAAGTAATTGTACTTTAAGTGAGATAAGTGAAGTTGTTTAAACCCTGTCAGCTAGGGAATTCTAACCTCTGGCTACTGTGGCTACAGAAGTCCTGGTGCTATTATTATTAGTTACCAATAAACCAATACACTAGTGATTAAATTAAGCTTATGAATGATCTTGAGTTGTGTCCTTTTGTGATACTTTGATATTATATGCAGATTATTACATTATAATTTTATTGTACTGAAAGCTAGTAAACTATTATTTTTAAAGGGTAGGGGATGAGTCTTCCTTTTTTTGTGTGGTAGTATTGGAAACTCTCGTTCATAAATTTTAGCGCTTATGCAGAAAGGGGGGATCATTTCAGCGAGGCATCATGTGGGTTGCGTGTGTGCAAACGTCACTATGCAGCTTTGTAAACAAGATATCTGACCTGGCTCATGGAAACCATAAAAAATTGATCTAGCCTAGTTTTCAGAGAATGATAATTGTAAGATGACTGCTTTGAGGGAAAGGGTGAGAGAAAGAATGGGGACAGAAACGGTTCACTGGTGATCCAGTGTAGAATTTTAATTTTGCTTAGTGGTAAAAGGCTGGTGCACCAACCCATTTCATTACTTAACTCCCCTGAAACTCTGATTAGTTATAGTAACCTAAACTAAAGCAAAATAAAATGATAAATGATAGTGTATGGTATATTGTAACTAAAACAACATATTGTCATAAATGTACATGATATTTTAAAACAAAGTATGCACATCAGGTTGGCACTGTATCTTGATACTTATTTGTGTAGTGCCTAGCGCATTTGAGCTGTGATCTCCATTGGCACACTACCATACTATAAAGTTCTGTTACGCACAAAGTGATGCACTTTGCCTTTAAATTGTCAGTCTGCATACAGGCTTGAGATCCTTTTTAAGGCTTGCCTTCACTGGACAATTAGGTATCTTAGAATATGACCTTGAGGAGTTGTGTAAACTTAACATGTTAAACATGATTTTGCATTCTGTGTAGACAGGAACAAATAGTGCGTAATATTACATCATATGATCGTGGGTAAATCCTACTGAAACCACATTTTTAACCATGACAAGATGACATGTTAAACACAACTTGTTCTTGTCTATACTGACTACAAAATCACATTACACATCATATTAGTTAACACAACTTTTAACATGGACTAATTATCTAGTGAAGGCAAACCCTTTGAACTCTTTTTAGTGCTGTTAGATGCCCAAATAGGCAGGGTGGCAAACAAATCCAACTGTAACCTGTAACTGGTTACTGACCCACTAAGTGGAGATTGCACCCCATCCTAGCAGTTGCAGACAGGGCCAGCCTGATCCATGCATTTGTGACTTGCAGTCTTGATTGCTGCATCTGATAATTAGGAATGAAACCAAGAAAGCACCAGCTCGTACAAAATGCAGCAGCCAGTCTGCTTAGCAATAGAATTTGCTGTGAACATCCCTTCTGGCGCTATTCTCTCTGCCTTTACTCTCAATTAAATAGTCCAGTTCCTGGTCTCTCTCTTGATATTTTATGCCTTCAATGAGATGGTCCCTTAGCTACATGAGAGAGTGCCTTTCTGCAACCACGCCCTCCTACAATAACTGTTCCTCCCCCAGAACATTGAAATTGTCAACCAGTTGGGGAGGCTAGTAAGTTTTTGGAGATGGTATTTTTCACAGGAGATGTATCTAAATTATGTAACTTGCTTCCTGTGAGAGATGAGTGAGATAATGACCATGGACCTGGACTTCTTTCAAACTACTCCTTTCTTTGACTTAATTTTTTCTCAGTAACTTCACACAAACACACAGCACACACAGCCTCTCCTAAACATAAGCAAGCAAGCAAATCTATAAATCTATAAATAACTGCAAGTCACAAATCTATAAATAAGACAATGGAGCAATTTCTCCTATAGCCTGGGACGGAAGAAAGACAGTTAGTTATTGTTTCTATTTTTAAATACTTGGGGTGCTCTCATGGTCCCCACCATCATGGTACTAAGAGTACTTCTGTAGAGAGATTAAGTATTAATGGAAAATGAGCCAGTTTCAAGCTTACTGTTAGAATGTATCTAAATGTTTTTGTTGCACTCTAGACACTTTTTTATGCTAAATTGAATGCCACAAATTGAATTGAATGCCATAAATTTTGAGATTGAACCATTACTATTTCAGCTTTGTTTTTAAACTTATCTTTGAAATTAAAATTCGTGAATCTAACTGGATGTTTTGTTTTTGTCTAGGATGTGAGATAACAAACCAGTTGAAATTTGCAATATTTGTGAACTCAGCACAAGATTTTGAAAACTCATATTTTACATTGGGTTTAAGACTGAGGCAAATTTACTATATAGTTATTGTCATCCTTCACTAATAGGTAAAATAATCCTGCTACTTAGTCTTAGTATATTTATCAATCTCTACATTTCCAGTATTTGCTGGCCGTTGGTTAATGTCATTTTGGACGGGAACAGCCAAAATCCATGAACTGTACACAGCTGCTTGTGGTCTTTATGTCTGCTGGCTAACCATTCGGGCGGTGACCGTTCTAGTCGCATGGATGCCGCAGGGTCGCAGAGTGATTTTTCAGAAGGTTAAAGAGTGGTCCCTCATGGTAAGTTCTTGATAGAAGAAAGCTTTTGCTATATTATCAAACATCATATTCTGCTTTTTTAGGTGTTAATGAGATTTATACTTGCTTCCTCCTACTCTCAAACTCACCTTGTACTGTGTTTTCTTTTTTGATCCCCAGCCCCCTTCCCCTAAATCTACTCAATCTGTGTTTGGACTTCTGAACAGTAATCACTGTTCTGTTGGAACCAGTATTCCAACAGAATGTTAACAAATCAGTCCTTTGAGTGCCACAGTACTAACTATTTAACTACTATATTTCATTTAAATGTGAACGTAATACAGGATACTATCCAGAGAAAACCTGTGTCTCATGATCTCAAGAAATATTTGTTTACAGTTGTTTACTTCTATTCTGTATATAGTAACAGATGAAAATTGTGAAGTGTTCACCTGTTTAGAGACTGAACGTTATTAGTGAAGTGGCAAAAATAAGATTGGAGATGATTGCCAGTTATGGGAAACCATTTGTTTTGTACAGGCATATGTTGTGTACCTGCACGGTGCACATTTTCAGAAAACTCTTTCAGATCACCAAATTTGTGGCGTCGTTCAAATGAATACGTTAAAAAAATAAACTTCCTCTTCAGTTCTGATGAGACAGAATTTTCATAATGGTTCTTATGCTAGCAGTGGCTTTGACACTGAGGGAAGTTTTCATCATGATCAAGGCAAGCCCTCACCTGTCTCAGTTGGTTTTAGTTATAAAATTTCCATACTCAACCTTGCTATAATTCTGGAATGGTAACATATTTTTTCCCTTTATGGATACATTTTAGAAATGCATGGGGAATGGAGTAACCTGTGAAAGATCCACTCGAGGTTGCATCTTACTGGATATTTACAGACAATAGCAGCTTTAATAGATGTTTCATGCTGTAACTGTCTCCCTGATCAGCACATTCTTTACTTCATTTGTAGTTTCTTTAGTTTGCCAAAGGAAATTGCCAATATCAATACTAAATTATATCCTTGGGTCTGTCCTCTGCACCCCTGCACTGACCACGTTAATTAAATCATTAAATTATATGCAAAAAATTCAAGGACAGAATTACATTGAATCTGTTAATCAATTGAACAAATACTGCATAACATGTAAATAACACAAAAAACTCACATCTTGATCATAACTGTGTGGGGGAGGGGAAACATTGGAAGAATCCTTCCTGATTAAGTACTGGTCATTTGGGTACTTTCCATACCTGTGACAGTCAAATATGAGTATGTGGTTTAAAAAAAAGGAGGACATAGATGAGGATCCTGTTAATTACTTTTTTGGGCTAAAAAGGATTAAAAATACAGATTTTGTAACTACAGGTGTGTATTGTAATTTACAGTTAACAGAACTTAATTTTGCATATATACTAATTCAATAGCAATTTTTGTTTTTCTCTTTTAAGAGTAAACATGCAAAGACTTTAAACTTCGAGAAATTGAGAGGTGCAGCTTTGACCGGAACTAGCTGTCTGGCATCATTTATAAATCAGACTTTTTGTGTTTTAGATAATGAAGACACTGATAGTAGCTGTGCTACTAGCTGGTGTGGTTCCACTTCTGCTTGGTCTTCTGTTTGAACTGGTAATTGTTGCTCCTTTGAGAGTTCCTTTGGATCAGACACCTCTATTCTACCCATGGCAGGTCAGTTAATTGCTGGTTTTGTTTTTAATTTAATTCAGGCTTTTCAACACTACCTTGCTTTTACTGGAATATGAGGTTCTCTAAAGGCTTTTATAAATACAGTATGAGGTATGGTTTCCTATTTGATTAAGTATTAAAGCATTTTTCAGTTTCTGTGCATGTGTAGTGTTAACCTACTAGTTGCCTTTTTTTTTTTTTTTTTTTTTTTTTTATGAGGGTTCCTAGCACTGTTAAACCAGAAGGAGGTTGCTTGACTCTTTGGGATCACAGGTTCAGATTTTCACAAGATCTGTTTTACCTCCCATCTTTGACATCTATAACTTAAGTACAACCCACATGGGAGAGCCTGTGTCCATGAGGGAGCAGAGAGGAGGCAAGACTGGGAAAGGCAAAGAAAAAACTTTAAGATGTTTATTTTTTGATGTTTTCATGTATTAATCCCCTTCTCTTCTGCACACTGGAAAAGGGATTAGTGAAAGACTTACGTTTAAACTTTTTTATTTAAAGGTTATGCTGTAAAGGGCTTTTATATTTAAGAACACTTCTGTTTTACACTGTTAATACATGGTGAATTGTATATTAACACGCTGTATTGTAGCAACATTTCTGAGTTACACAATATGTAGTCATTAAGTAAAAATGGCCCACCACAAGGTTTTAGTGGATTTTTGTGGCCTTATGCTAACTTAAAGTTGCCCATTCCCCTGGCCTAGCAGTGGTCATTCGCCTCCTACCTGTGTAAGACACATAAGGAGGAACTGTTGTCCCAGATTATCCATGTTAACTCTGAATTTCCTTGCTAATTGGATTCGACTAGCAATTTTAAGATGCACTAGGAAAGGAGGGCAAAGATCCTTTAAGGGGTTGATACAGTAAGTGGAGTTACTGTGGGCTGTAGGAAACAACTAGGTGTTTGTTTCATCCCAAACTGAACTTTGAATAAGCTTTTTTAACCACATTATAAGATAGCATGTAAAAGCTGCATCTACCAAGTTAGAAAAAGTATTCTGAGATGGTGAATCTCTAACTTCTACGCAAACAAGTTTTTATTTACTTACAATAACTAGGTGTGTAAAACAGACTCAACTTGAAAGAGAGAACTTAATTTACATATTGAATCTCACATAACTTCTTTGTATTTGTCCACCACTTTGGAGTTGTCTTTATAATATACATTGTTGTTACTAATAACAGTTATACAAGTCTGATCATGATTATTCATAAAACTATCATTACATAACAGTGGGAATAACAAGAACAAAGAATTTCTAACTAAAAAGATTATCCAGAAACTCTGTCTCCGTTCCAAACAAATATGAAATAGGGAAACACTCAGAAGTCTGGAATTAAATTTAATAAAATCTTTCATTAATCTTGTTAACCAAAGCATCCTGAAAAGATTGGATTATGGATGCACCATATAGTGACTCCATAGTTAAGATTGCAGCAGAAGTTGATTCTTAAGCTCTTAATCTTTTTTCTAGCTGTACTACAAAGTGCTTGAAATTTCCTGAAATAGGTTTTTTGTCAATGACGACCTTTTTTATAAAACTTAGATTTTTGTTGTAAGAAGTATCAACGTTGTCAAATTTTCCTTGCAAAAAAGTGCCTCTTTTCTGTGTGTTTTTTTAAAAATTACTGAAAACTCTTTTGAGAGTTATTGACATTTTTCATTTACCAAAAACTGTGGGTTTTCGTAAAACAAAAAAGTTTGATAACCATTTTGGGGTAGGTGTTTATCGAAGTGTGGGGGGGGATTAAAAACTGATAACATTTCTTAAAATGAAAACAATTTTGAAATTTTAATGAAAATAGGCTTTCATTCTTTGACCAGCTCTAGGTATTATAGGTAAATTGTTTAAAACAGTTTTTGTTAATACCTATCTGAATACAAGTTTGCCATTTTATGATCTGTGATGTCTTTGTGGTGATTTGAGGAGCGTTTGCATTACTTAGGAATTCTAGTTGATATTATGTTCCAAAGTTGTTTTGAAAATTGCTGTGTCATGAATGCCTCTCTCATTGCTTACAAGCCTTTAAGCATGTACCTCCCTGTCCCAGACCAGGGACAATAGCTAATCATTAAGAACTGTCAGCACCTGAATAGGCCTTACAAAAAAGTAACTACATCTTAGGGAAACCACTTCTTTCCATTCCCCTCAACAGCAGGTTGAGATACTGGAAATTCCCAAGCCAAGACAAAAAGACAGAGATGACAGAGCAAGAGGTTATAAATGGCTGGGGGCCTCAATGAGAGAGATAAGAAGTTTGGGCAGCAGAGGGTAAGAGGATGGGGCCAGCCAAGGTCAGAGTAGCCAAGCAGACAGAGAAGGCTCCATGTTTCAGAACTTAAGCCATGCACTGTGATAGAAGGACCCTGGACGGCCCAGACAACCCTGACCCTAGCCCAAAGAATGCAGAGAAATGCAGGTAGGGTTTTATTGCATTCCGGGGTGCAATCCAGACCAGTGAGTGGTTGTGTCACCGCTTGCCCTGCAACCTTAGGTGCCATACCGTGCTTTGCTGTGATCAGCCCAAGTGTTACTAAACACTGCTATGTTGTTGACATAGGCCCTTGTAAGGTCCTGTAATCCATTTAACATTCAGTTGACCAGCCTCTGAAAAGTGACTCCTGCATTAACTAACCCAAATGGTAACACTTTGAATTCATACAGCCTCATATAATTAATTAAAGCAGATTTTTTTTCTGTGCATCATCATCTAAAGGAATTTGCCTGTACCTGGGCAATAAGATATTCTCCGTCTTATTCTCTATCCCTTTTTGAATGATTCCTAACATCCTGTTTGCTTTTTTGCCTGCCGTTGCACACTGTGTGGACGTCTTCAGAGAACTATCCACGATGACTCCAAGATCTCTTTCCTGATTAGTTGTAGCTAAACTAGCCCCCATCATATTGTATGTATAGTTGGGGTTATTTTTTCCAATGTGCATTACTTTACATTTATCCACATTAAATTTCATTTGCCATTTTGTTGCCCAATCACTTAGTTTTGTGAGATCTTTTTCAAGTTCTTCACAGTCTGCTTTGGTCTTAACTATCTTGAGCAGTTTAGTATTATCTGCAAACTTTGCCACCTCACTGTTTACCCTTTTCTCCAGATCATTATGAATAAGTTGAATAGGATTGGTCCTAGGACTGACCCTTGGGGAACAACACTAGTTACCCCTCTCCATTCTGAAAATCTACCATTTATTCCTACCCTTTGTTCCCTGTCTTTTAACCAGTTCTCAGTCCATGAAAGGATCTTCCCTCTTATCCCATGACAACTTAATTTACGGAAGAGCCTTTGGTGAGGGACCTTGTCAAAGGCTTTCTGGAAATCTAAGTACACTATGTCTACTGGATCTCCCTTGTCCACATGTTTGTTGACCCCTTCAAAGAACTCTATTAGATTAGTAAGACACGATTTCCCTTTACAGAAACCATGTTGACTTTTGCCCAACAATTTATGTTCTTCTATGTATCTGACAATTTTATTCTTTACTATTGTTTCAACTAATTTGCCCGGTACTGACGTTAGACTTACCGGTCTGTAATTGCCGGGATCACCTCTAGAGCCCTTTTTAAATATTGGCGTTACATTAGCTATCTTCCAGTCATTGGGTACAGAAGCTGATTTAAAGGACAGGTTACAAACCATAGTTAATAGTTCCGCAATTTCACATTTGAGTTCTTTCAGAACTCTTGGGTGAATGCCATCTGGTCCTGGTGACTTGTTACTGTTAAGTTTATCAATTAATTCCAAAACCTCCTCTAATGACACTTCAATCTGTGACAATTCCTCAGATTTGTCACCTGCAAAGGACGGCTCAGGTTTGGGGATCTCCCTAACATCCTCAGCTGTGAAGACTGAAGCAAAGAATTCATTTAGTTTCTCTGCAATGACTTTATCGTCTTTAAGTGCTCCTTTTTTATCTTGATCATCCAGGGGCCACACTGGTTGTTTAGCAGGATTCCTGCTTCTGATGTACTTAAAAAACATTTTATTACCTTTTGAGTTTTTGGCTAGCTGTTCTTCAAACTCCTTTTTGGCTTTTCTTATTACATTTTTACACTTAATTTGGCAGTGTTTGTGCTCCTTTCTATTTACCTCACTAGGATTTGACTTCCACTTTTTAGAAGATGCCTATTTATCTCTCTCTGCTTCTTTTACATGATTGTTAAGCCACGGTGGCTCTTTTTTAGTTCTTTTACTGTGTTTTTTAATTTGGGGTATACATTTAAGTTGAGCCTCTATTATGGTGTCTTTGAAAAGTGTCATTGCAGTTTGCAGGGATTTCACTCTAGTCACTGTACCTTTCAATTTCTGTTTAACTAACCTCCTCATTTTTGCATAGTTCCCCTTTCTGAAATTAAATGTCACAGCGTTGGGCTGCTGAGGTGTTCTTCACACCACAGGAATGTTAAATGTTATTATGATTACTATTTCCAAGCCATCCTGTTATAGTTACCTCTTGGACCAGATCCTGCGCTCCACTCAAGACTAATCGATGAATTGCCTCTCCCCTTGTGGGTTCCTGTACCAGCTGCTCCAAGGAGCAGTCATTTAAAGTATTGAGAAATGCTGTCTCTGCATTTCACCCTGAGGTGACATGTACCCAGTCAATATGGGGATAATTGAATCCCCCACTATTATTGAGTTCTTTATTTTGATAGCCTCTCTAATCTCGCTTAGCATTTCATAGTTACTATCACTGTCCTGGTCCGGTGGTCGATAATAGATTCCTACTGTTATATTCTTATTAGAGCATGGAATTACTATCCATAGAGATTCTATGGAACATGTGGATTCATTTAAGAGTTTTACTTCATTTGATTCTACATTTTCTTTCACATACAGTGCCNCCCCCCCCCCCCCCCCCCCCCCCCCCCGCACGACCTGTATAGGTACTGTACTGGCATTAGAAAAGGTTCAGAGAAGGGCAACTAGAATGATTAGGGGTTTGGATCGGGTCCCATATGAGGAGAGATTAAAGAGGCAAGGAGTTTTCAGCTTGGAAAAGAGGAGACTAAGGGGGGATATGATAGAGGTATATAAAATCATGAGTGGTGTGGAGAAAGTGAATAAGGAAAAGTGATTTACTTGTTCTCATAATATAAGAACTAGGGGCCACCAAATGAAATTAATAGGCAGCAGGTTTAAAACAAATAAAAGGAAGTTCTTCTTCCTACAGAGCACAGTCAACCTGTGGAACTCTTTGCCTGAGGAGTTTGTGAAGGCTAGGACTATAACAGATTTAAAAGAGAACTAGATAAATTCATGGAGGTTAAATCCATTAATGGCTATTAGCCAGGATGGGTAAGGAATGGTGTCCCTAGCCTCTGTTTGTCAGAGGGTGGAGATGGATGGCAGGAGACAGATCACTTGATCATTACCTGTTAGGTTCACTCCCTCTGGGGCACCTCGCATTGGCCACTGTTTGCAGACAGGATACTGGGCTAGCTGGACCTTTGGTCTAACCCAGTATGGCCATTCTTATGTTCCTATGTTCATAATGGCTTTTCAGCTAGCGTGAACTCACTGCAAATATTGATGCCTTCCAAAGATGAGTCACTTTGGCATTCAGGTGTGTGTCTGTTTCCCCTTCTAGCCAACAATGTTTACCAAGGCTTCCGTGCTGTGATAAGCTTTAAGTTTGTTTACATGTAGAATGTGGGACAGCATTACCATGAGGCCTCTTAACATATGTACTTCCGTCACCTCTTCTATCACCTCAAAAGGTCCTTCCCAAGAATTTTGCATTTTTTCACAGGGCTTAATACTAATACCATGTCCTCTATTTCAAAAGATCGTTTAGAAGTATGTTGGTCATATCATGCCTTTTGTTTGGACTGACTGTCCCTGAGTTTAGTCTGAACCATATCTGTGTCTTTTAACTCTTTTCTGAACCTTTGTACATGTTCATTTACTGGCTCTCCCGCTGCCTCTTCAAAAAACCTCTCCCCATTTTCCCTTATTGGGGCTCCCTCTAAGACATATTCCCTTATTCATTCTAGAGTGCAGTCTGTCATTTGTCCATCTGCAAAACGTTGACAGCTGACAACTGCGACAGCTTCTTCAGTAGTGGGTTAATTCCTCCCCTGAGGGCATGCGTCTTTCCTCTGCCATACAGGAGCTGGCCGTGGCCCCTCCTGCACCTGGAAACACACTGATTTCTTCTGCTGCAGTGGAGCTGGAGGGACCTTCCCCTCTCTCCTTAGCAATTTCTGGGTCTTTATAATTTCCTCCTGGAATCCCAGCACAATATTCCCTTTTACTATGGGTTACAATGTTCACAGCCTTAGTCATATGCAAAATATTCCCCACAAGCATTTCCATGTGGATACTATTTTGCACCCCCACTACTAAGTCACTCTTTAAACCTTCCCATTCCAAATGAACTCAAGCCAGAGGCACAAGAATTTTATGTTTCCCCAGTGCCAGAAGCTCTACCTCCTGGCCAGGCAACAGGTCAGTCCTTTGGACAATGCTTTCCCTGACCAGAGAGATCTGGGCACCAGTATGTCTCCACCCTGTGCATTCTTTGCCATTCACTTTGGCAACTTTAATAAATTCCAGGTCTACATCCACAGGGTCAGACCTCACAAAATTCATCAGAGGAGCTGCAGGGGTCCTGTGTTAAGGGCAGCTGCATTCATCTGGGCTGGACAGGGTTTGGGCTTGGTTTCTTTTAGTTTAGGGCATTGATTTCTCAGGTGCTCAGTGGAGTTACACTGGAAGCGCCTTCTTGGACCATTTTCCTGTCCCAGAGGTCTGTGATGGGGATTTCTAGGAGAGGAATGATTCTGGGGTGGTGAATGCCTGGGCCCCGAACCTCACTATTTCCTACCTGGGGTGGGGTCCCTTTACCCTATGTTTGTGCCCCTCATTCTGTGTCTTGCACTCATTAGACATCTGAGCTTGTACAAAGGAATCAGCCAGGATGGCAATTTCCTGTACAGAATGTAAAGATTTATTCCATATTGAATGTCTGACCTCCTCAGAAGAGTTGCTTAGGAAATGGTCTTGAGCAAAGAGATCAAACAATTGGTCATAGTTCTCAGCTCACTTTCCCTTTACCTGTTTTCTCATTAGATCACACATTTTATAGGCATACTCACTACGACTCATGCCAGCACATTTCCTGGTTTTCCTAAATTGCAGCCTATACACTTCGAGAGTAATTTGAAACCTGTGCAAAACAGCTTCTTAAAATTCAGGATATTTCAACGCCTCTCCAATTGGCATTTCATTAAATATATTTAAAGCTTTGCCAGAGAGTTTTGCAATCAGTGTGGGGACTTTCTTGTCCTCTGGAACCTTACGAACCTCACATAGCTATTCAAAAGTGCTAAAATATTCATCAATATGCCTGGGCACTGTGGGAATCTATCCATGTCTTGTCATCATATCCAGATTATACTCTCTCTTCTCCTTTTCTAGGGCTTCTTTGTCTTTCAGTTACATTGCTCGTCAGCGTGCATCTTCCTGCTGCTGCGGTTCTGCCTTCCTCTCCTTGGCTTTCATGTCTGTGTACCACTTCTGGTGTTCACACTCTGTCTTTTTGTTCTTTCTCTGACCTAGTCAGCTCTAGCTTTATAGTTGTTTCTGTGGTGCTCATGTTTATGCTTTACTATTGTTCTATTTCTCTTACCCAAAATAAACAAACAGAAAATAACAAACTGTAAATTCTCTTTTGTTCCCAGCCACCACACTTGAGACTCACTTAAAACTGTTATACCAGTGCTTAAAGTGTAAATCTCCATTAAAATACCAGTCTTTGTATAAATCCTGTTTCGACTACGCCACTGTCACATTCTGGGGTGCAATCCAGACCAGTGAGGGGTCGTGTCACCGATTGTCCTGCAAACTTTGATGCCTCAGAAAGCTTTGCTGCTATAGCTCCCAACTTGGGTCGCTCTCAATCAGCCTGCAGGCCACACTCTGAGTATGTATAGCCACAGCCCTGGTCCTGTAACTCTGATCCCAGCAGCCTGTCAGCAACACTTCAGTAACATTCTGGCTCCCAGCAGCCTTGGTTGTTGATTTACAGGGTGACCCCCAACACGCTCCCAGTCTCGAATTTTCTCAGAAATGTGTGTTCTGCACTGTCCAGCCCTCTCCTGGGCAATTCAGATATTAGCGGTTCCTTGCTCCCGTAAGGGGTCAATATGCAACAGTTTGCTACTTTAACTGGAGTTTACTCAAACAGTTCAGTTCAACCATAGCACTGGATTAGTTTTAAAGAATAAAACTAATTTATTAACTACAAAAAGAGATTTTAGGTGAGTACAAGTACAAGGTATTACAAAGTCAGAAATGGTTACAAGAGAAATAAAGATCTGACGCTTCCTAGTAGCTAAAACTTGACAAACTAGACTTTGAATCAAGGTATAATCCTTACCACACGGTCCCAACAACAGTGCTAAAGTCAGGATCTGTCCCCAAACTCCAAAGGGCTGTTCCTTTGTATTCTTAGGCATGTGAGAGAAGGAGGGGGGATGTTTTTGCCCCTCACTTTTATAGTCTAGTCCCCCTTTGAGGTGGATTCTTCTGAGGATTACTCCTCAAAGCAAAGTTTATTCAAACATTAAAGAAGGCCACGTGGAAGTGGCCCCATGCTCTTTCTTCTCCCCTGAGTATGCTGAAATACAGATTTGCCTTGTCTCACTCTTGCTGTCTCAAGACCCCTGTTTACTACTTTTATGTAAATTGAGGTAAACACACATTCCATTGTATAAGATAAACGTGTTTAACCACTCTTGCCCAGGGTTGTGTGGGTTTGAACATGTGCTACATCATAGAGGGGGAATTCATAACTTTACATACAATGTTGCTACATACATTTCACCATGATATTATTGACCAGTGTGGTGTTAGTTTTCAGATGATACCTCACAAGGCATATTTTGTACAAAGATTATTACATAATCTTTGTAGGGTATGAATACAGGGTGTGCATTCGGTCATAGGTTTATTTTTGTATAGATCTGTTTCTTTCTCGTGCTGTTAAAGAGAGCTCTGGCGGTTTAAAATGTTATGCAAAGTACACTTAATGCTATGGTGGCACAGCTGATTCAGTGTAGACATTACCTATCCTGACAGGAGAATCTCTTCCATCAGAGTAGGTAATCCGCCTCCCTGAGAGGCAGTAGCTAGGTCGACCGAAGAATTCTGGTCTCTGTTTACACCTACCACATGCTCCCTTGAAGAGGTAAACCAGAAGACACCTTTGTGTGGAGCTCTGGAGGAGAGGGTATTTAAGCTATGGGTGAAGCCTGAGGGATCAGTACTGGCTCTAGGGGCAAGGCAGGGGGCCATGTGGTCTAAGCTCTCAGGATGAGATACTAGACGGAGGAGTTGTACCCCAAAAGTATACCTGTGGACCTCAAGACAGTAGCAGTGCCTGGACTCTTAATCCTCTGGAGTCTGAACAAACACCTGGGAAGTCAGTGGTTAGATCCTCCATACCAGTTTGCTGAGGGGCCAAGAGGAGACGCTTGTCTGGGGCTGTTCCGGTCTTCCTAATCTGTAATGAGTCAATCCTAACAGTTCTGTAGCTGTCCATAGCACATTTCAAATAAAATAAGGTATACAAGAACTGAATTTCTAATGTAAAAAGTTTTTGAAAGAACCTTTTTGCTTTTATGTGTATTAACAAACAAACAAGTAACCCCATTGTTTTTTGTTTGTGGGCCACCTTTAAGGAAAGACACTCCATGGATTGATAGGCCTAAAATCTAACCTACACTTAAAATCCCCCTAAAAATCCATAGTTTGTTTACTGTGAACTCCCCTAGTTGAGGGCTGCAACATAGATAAAACACCAACTTTTCAGCTGGGTGGTTTGTCATCTACATATAAAGGGTATTGATTTATCTCACTCACCTGGGCATGCATCACGTCTGTCCTTGTGAACAGGCAGGATATTTAAAATCTCTGAATTGCTTCAGTACTTGCATATTTCTGTGCCTTGCGTTCTCCAAGAAATACTGTAGAACCTCAGTTACGAATACCTCAGTAGTGGACGTTGTTCATAACTCTGAAATTTTTGCAACTCTGAACTAAACGTTATGATTCTTTCTGAAGTTTACACCTGGCCATTGACTTAGTACAGCTTTGAAACTTTACTATACAGGAGAAAAAGGCTGCTTTAAACCATCTTAATTTAAATGAAACAAGCACAGAAACAGTTTCCTTACCTTGTCAAATCTTTTTTTAAACTTTCCCTTTATTTTGTTAGTTTATGTTTAACACAGTACTGTACAGTTTTCTTTTTTTGTATCTCTCTCTCTCCTGATGCCTGATTGCATACTTCCAGTTCCAAATGAATTGTGTGGTTGACCAGTCAGTTCATAACTCTGAGGTTCTACTGTAGATGTCTTGCAAACCAAAATAAAACTAAATTAGAAATAAAAATCTTAACAACCTTACCTGTCCAGTTCAGGAGTGTACTGAAAGAGTGTAATGTTTATATTATTTTTTGTCATTGGTTTAATAATAACTAGGACTTCTGTATATGTCTTTTGTACAAAAATCTCAAAGCTTTTTACAAGCACTCAAGCCTCGCAGCGTCCTTTTCTTCTTATGAGTTTGCAAAAGATGCCATCTTTAAACTACTCCACTTTGTAAATAAAAAAGCAATTTTCTAATGGTTTTAAGTAATTTTGATATTAAAAATTTGCTGTAGTAAATCTTTGGCTGGTCAGGATACATTTAGAAAATACTGACAGTTTACTTTTACTCTTATGTTCACTTTTATAAAATTAGGACTGGGCTCTTGGAGTTCTGCATGCCAAAATAATTGCTGCCATAACTCTGATGGGCCCACAGTGGTGGTTGAAAACAGTTATCGAACAGGTAAGAAAGTAACATTTTTTTTCTTTGTTAGAGCACATTAAAATATAAGTTAAGGATAAAAAAGAACAAAAACAAGGAAGGACCTGAACCAAAGATTGGTAACTCCTATTTCAAAAGCCATGTATGTCCATCCCCCACTCCATTTGAGTTAACATTATATATCAAGAATCAGAGGGGTAGCCGTGTTAGTCTGGATCTGTAAAAAGCAACGGAGAGTCCTGTGGCACCTTTAAGACTAACAGATGTATTGGAGCATAAGCTTTCATGGGTGAATACCCACTTCGTCAGACGCATGTAATATATATAGCAACTTTTCTTTCTCCAAATGCCTGGTTATGTCCTGCAATGTTTTTCCTCCAGATATTTCTTAACAGTCTCATTTCTTGGTGCTGATTTTTCTCATTAATCATAACGTTTTTTTAACACCTGGTCCTTGAGTATCTGTCTTCTGATTTAGATATTACCGGGCACAAAATTTTGTTAACTGGGATTCCAGGCTGTAAATAAAAATTAGCTATGTGGAAAAAATCTTTGAGAATAGTGTAGTCTTTGAAAAGTTTTGATTTTTTTTTTTATATATTAGCTAGGAAATTTAAAGTTAAGGTTAACTTTGGAAATTATAATGTATGGAAATACACAATTAAAGTAATTCATTCAGTCTTAACTGATTGGCAGCTGTACACACACTGTACATGGAGACTTCTTGCTAAAGGTTCTTGTTTATGACTTTAAGGGCTGGTCCACACTAGGGGCGGGATCGAACTAAGATACTTCGACTTCAGCTACGCTATTCGCGTAGCTGAAGTCGTAGTATCTTAGTTCGAATTTGGCGCGCTTACCTCGCGTCCGCGCGGCGCCGCGATCGAAGTTCGCGGCTCCCACGTCGACTCCGGTAACTCCGCTCGCCCTGCAGGAGTACCGGAGTTCGAAGTAGCGCGTTCGGGGATCGACTTATCGCGTCCAGACAAGACGCGATAATTCGCTCCCCGATAGTTCGATGGCTACCCGCCGATCCGGGCGGGTAGTCTGGACGGGGCCTAAGTCTGTAATCTACTAAATCTACTGTATTTGGGTAGTTGGTCTGTGAAGTTGAACTCTGGAGTACATGGCTTTGTATGTACATGGAAATTGCCTGCTGTGCTGTGCCCATGGGTATAAACTACCTAATTTGAGGTCCAGCCTTTAAAGCGTAGTTGTAGGCCATATCTGGAGTATTGGGTTCAGTTTTGGGCCCCCCGCTTCAGAAAGGACAATTGGAGAGTCCAGCAGAGGACAACAAAAATGATTAGGGGGCTGGGGCACATGATTTATGAGGAGAGGCTGAGGGAACTGGGCTTATTTAATCTGCAGAAGAGAAGAGTGAGGGGGGATTTGATAGCACCCTTAAACTGCCTGAAGGAGGGTACCAAAGAGGATGGAGCTAGGCTGTTCTCAGTGGTGGCAGATGACAGAACAAGGTCTCAAGTTGCAGTGGGGGACGTCTAGGTTGGATGTTAGGAAAAACTATTTCACTAGGAGGGTGGTGAAGCACTGGAATGGGTTACCTAGGGAGGTGGTGGAATCTCCATCCTTAGAGGTTTTTAAGGCCCGGCTTGACAAAACCCTGGCTGGGATGATTTAGTTAGGATTGGTCCTGATTTGAGCAGGGGGTTGTACTAGATGACCTCCTGAGGTCCCTTCCAACCCTGATATTCTATGATAATCTGTTTAAAAAATAATACCTGTGAGGTTCTATGTTTATTTTAATAATCCTAGATCACATCTGTTCAATGTATAAGTAAATAGATGGTCTTTCTAAATGCCAACCTTGTCAACTCACCCTGGCACCTAAGGGTCAGCCTGTATTACTTCTGGTTCACAAATCATGAGTAGTAGTAATTTTTACAGCAGTTCAGTGCAGTAATGACTTCCAGTTATAATCAGGATTGGGACCTCATTGAACTGGATGCTGTAGAAACACATAGTAAAGAGACCCTGTATGTCCAAAAAGATAATCTAAGATAAAATAATATTCTGTTTTATTAATGGTGGAATAGAATCTTACTTTCTTCCATAGCTGCTGGCTTTTCAGTGTTAACAAGGAATACAAAGCAGTAAACATTTATTTTAGTAAAGTTAAGCAGTTATATGCTTAGAGACAGTAACTGTTGTACAAGAAAATGCCATTTTCACATAGTCACTTCTCAAAATAAAATGGTGTTTTAAGAAGTTTGTAGTGCCAGATACCACAGCTATATGTCTCTGCTAAATCTCTATGACAATGCTTCATTTGAAACAGTGTTATTGTTTTTGGTAATTGTCCCGAACATTGTCTCATTTGGTGAAGTGAGGTAAATGCTTCACTTTATGCTATATGGGCCCTATGTAAATGCCGGACAGTCAGAATATTTTACTCTAGAGACATGGGTACTTTTGTTTAAGTCTCTCTTACTCTTATTTCAGGCTCAGCTACATCACTTCTCTGTTTTGGGATCACTAGCAGGATGATGGTACAATGTTTGAGGGCAGGATTGTTTCTTGGTTTTCATTGCTCTGTAGCTGACACCAAGTAAAAATGGTTTGGGTGACCTTAAATGTGTTTCCATTCTTTTTAATATTTTCTCTTTTAAGTTTAACTTATTTTTGAAATTTAGACTTTCTAACATTTGTGGGGGTTTTGTGTTTTTTCTTTACACAAGTAATTTCCTGAAGGGGTTTGAAACCCCAATATCTCAGAAATGCTTTCCTACATTGCTTGAAGCTTTCTAGAAAAATCCTACCCTGATAGATGATACTGCATGCCAACTTTCTTATGGATTAGTCAAGTGTTGGCAAGGTTGGGAGTCAAAATCAGTCTTAGAATGGGAGAATCAACCTTAGTATGGAGACACAATAGTAAACTGATCAATCCTAAATATGATTGCACTTTTTCTACTCAGAATATCCAAGTCAGTTCTTTGAAAAAAATACATAAATGTCCACAAACGTCAATTTTTGAACACTCAAGTCAGAAAATGGAATAATTGTTATAATACCACTAATAACTCAGGACATAATATGTCCTGTATTTTTATTGTATGTGTCTAATACATTAAGCTACAGCACAATTTAAAACTGGAATAGAAAATAGAAAAATATTGTATACAGATGTGCATTGTGAATCGTCAGTGTTAAAATGAAGTTTCAGTTTCCTAACTTTCAAGAGTTTACAAATATGAAAACTTGATATTACTATTTTAAAGGTATGTCAAGAGTTTTTAATATGACTTTTTCTTAACTAAAAAGGAGAGCAGTAAATAAAGAAAAAGTTAAAGGTTTCCTGAGGCTTACCTTTAGATATATTACAAGTTGTATCCTAGCAGAATTTTTAAGCTCCACAGGAGAAGAGCTTCTAGTCTATAAAATAGGTATAATTAATATCACTACATCTTTTAAGATGGGTTTATTTCACATTTTTCTCATTTCTTATCCATTCCTCTACACTATCCTGCTATGAGAGGAAAGGATATAAATGCCTTAAATTGACTCAATCTCTGGAAACATGACTAGATGACAAATGAAAGTGAAAATTAATAGAAAGGTGAAAGTTGGCTTCAGATGGATTCTATACCAAATTAACCAAGATTAAGGAGGAAACTTCTCCCCCAAAAAATTGATCTTGAGAACTTTTTGTTACATAGACATGAGCAACTAAAGAATATTAAGATAAATAAACTCTTACTGGGCTTACAGAGAAAGCTAAATGTCACTTGAGAAGAATAAAGTATCTACATTTATTTATTACTCCTGGGAAAATTCTGCATAAAAAAATTAAAAATGTGCACAATATTTTAAAATTCTGCAGGATTCTGTATATTTTATTTGGCAAAATAACACAACATAGTCATGCCAGTTTCAATTACTTTGGTAATTTATTTCAATATACCTGTCAGCAAATATGTCTAACAATATAGGCAACAAAAAAGATTCAGGAAATGTTTTTTGACAAATAGATTCCTTGCTAGGCATATAAATACCGAACTTTTAGTAATTCATTTAAACTACAATACAGAAACGTATTTCCCGCACCCCTCACAAGCAGTGAAAAGGCTTGGGGGCGTCAGGGATAATGGAGGAGCTGAGGGAGAGGGAAGTAATTGCTGGGAAGGAGCCTGGAAGTGAACTTGGAGGGTTGTTGTGTGTAGGTGGGAGAAGTATGGAGGAGATTTTTTAGGGGGGAAGGAAATGTTAGAGAGTTGGGGAACCTCCCCCATGCAGACCCTGGCTGACCCTTAGCCTCTCCCATTCAGTCAAGCACATCTGCCCCATCCCTGTGTGGCCCTGCACCTCTACTCCCTCCTGTCCCCATGTGGCCCTGAACCTCACTCAGCCAGGCATAGCTGCTCCTGTCTCCATGTGTCCCTGCACCTCCACTTCCCACTGAGCCAGGCATAACTGCCCCTGTCCCCATGTGTCCCTGCACCCCCACTCCCATTCAGCCCCTGGCTCAATGTTATCACCCACTAGCTCCTATGCCCCTGCCGCACTCTGTCCCTCCCACTAGCCCTTCTGAACCCCAGTCTGTATGACCCCCTCTCCCAGGAACCCTGTGTGCCCCGCTCTGTCTGTCCTGGGCCTTCTCACTTGGCCCCATGGGCAGGGCACTGTGAGGAAGGCAGCCTCTGCCCCCTCCCTCTCCGCGGTTGGCTGCTGCACTCCATGAGCCAGCTGCCCTCTCTTTTGGTGCCACAGCAGCTCCTGGTGGGCAAAAGGTGTAATTGCTCTGTGACCCCTCTCGCATCTTCTCTTCACCTCCCCATCAGAGTCAATTATTCGGGGGGGGAGGAGGGAGATGTGAGGGGAACATTAATTCTGTGCTTGTACAATGGTGCAGAATGCCCCCACGAAAAATGTATAGACACTTCTATAGTATTTATCATGTTAGTATCTGAGCACCTTTTCAGGACGAAGATATGTCACTTACCTCTGGAAGATGGAACTCTCCTCCTTTTTCTAAACTGCTTTCTTAGTCCTTTCCTACATATGCTAGGGCAATGGTTAGTTGCTGACAGTAGTTCTTCCTGGTTCCACTTCAGCTAATTTTAAAATAAGTTTAACTGCTAATATAGACTGGATAAAACAATTCTCAATAAGGTTACAGAAAGTATGAAACAGACTTGTTGGAACCACTTTGGAATTTCTTCCCTTGACTTTTCAGAAGAACCTATATTTGAGCTTCAGATCATGCTGCCAACACTCACTTGTTCAGTCAGGCTCTTGGTTCAACGATGTTTTGTTTTTAGTTTGGAGATTTTGGGGTAGCTTTATTTTTTGCTGGGTTGGCTGATTTTATCATAATATTCTTATCACCATATTTCCTTTCACACCCACTGCATGCAAGTTACTTGTTTTGCGTGTACACATGCCTACTGAATGGCATTTTGGTACAAGTTTACACTACATTACTTTATACTTGTACACCAAGGATACAACTGTAGATTTAAAGGTGAGGAAAAATCGAACAGTGACTACTGTTTTAGGCGACAGAGTCCTGTGGCACCTTATAGACTAATATACATATTGGAGCATAAGCTTTCGTGGGTGAATACCCACTTTGTCAGACGCAGTTTTAGGTATTTAAGTAGGATGAAAGTTAGAATAGAATGGATGGGAGGTAGACTAGATGCTACAGTTCCTTGTTTTTGAAGTTTACATTGCTGACATTTATGGAATAACTGGAGTATAATAAAACCTATTAGAAAAAGGACCACTGAGGGAGAAACAGAATGTGTTGTGTGTTACAGTAGTATGTGTATTTGTAGACACGCAGATGTCTCTGAATTGAGGAGTAATGATAGTGAGAGAGAGAGAGAGAGAGAGATTGTGTATTATTAAAATTAGAAACCTGGACATATTTTAAAGAATGTAAATATGATAAACTTAATGTATAATGAAAAATTACATAGGTATGTATGCTAAATACTTTCATAATTATAGATCAAAATTCATGGAATAAAAAATTAAATTAACAGTTGTTAAACACCTGCTTTATTAAAAACCAGTTACTGAAACATTTTTGTATTTCCATAACATCACCAGCAGTACTAAAAATAAGTTTTGCAGTTGCTGCTATTTTTTCTACAGTCATAGCCATTTCTCCAACTGTCCTGAAAAACAGCCTTTCTTAGGCCTGGTCTACACTAAAAAGTTAGATTGACCCAGCTACACCACTCAGGCGTGTGAAAAATCCAGACACCTGAACAGTGTAGTTAAGCCAACCTAACCCTTGGTGTAGACAGTGCTGGGTTGACAGAAGAATTCTTCCATTGACCTAGCTACTGCCTCTCGGGGAAGTGGATTACAGCTGTGTCGCTGTGGTATTTCAAGTGTAGACAAGCCCTAAGTCTGTGGTAACCTGTGAAGGTGTCACCACAGTTATTTAACTAGGTACATTTAAGGAAAATATTGAAGTACTAACGAAACTTGAATTATGTAAAACACTTTTATTTACCAAAACCTGTAGCGATTGTTTCTGATTCACTCTTCCTAATTGTTTTGTCTTTCTTCTTAGGTGTATGCAAATGGCATTCGTAATATCGATTTACATTTTATAATTCGTAAACTGGCAACACCTGTCATCTCTGTTCTGTTACTTTCCCTTTGTGTACCTTATATCATAGCTTCTGGTGTTGTTCCTTTGTTGGGTAAGTATAAATTATAGGTATTTGTTTCGTTATCTGGCCATTGTGCCGAAGAGGGGCTATGTGTACACTACCACTTCTATTGGCAAAATATTCCACCCCCCTGAGTGACATAAGTTACACCAGCGTAAGCGCTAGTGTGCACAGCACTATGTTGGCAGGAGAGCTTCTCTCGCTGACATAGCTACCGCTGCTCGTTGGGCGTGGATTAATTATGTCGATGGGAGAGAACTCCCATTGGGATAGAGCGGCTACACAAGAGATCTTACAGCAGCACAGCTGCATCGCTCTCTAGTGTAGACATAGCCTTAGATGTAATAAAGGAAATACAGTATAGCATCAATGTTAACTAGCAAATTTAAATGCTTAAATAGTGATGTCACCATGCATTTTGTTTAATTTTTTTTGATACATTAAATATAAATATGTTTTAATTAGTTATTAGAGAGACTAAGTGGGTGAGATAATATCTTTTATTGAACCAACTTCTGTAGGTGAGAGAGAGAAGCTTCCAAGCTTACACAGAGCTCTTCAGGTCTAGGAAATGTACGCAGTATGTCACAGTTAAATACAAGGTGGAATAGATTGTTTAGCATAAGTAATTAACACTCATTTCATTTCAAGGTGAAGTGGCCAGTTAACATCTCTCCAGTCATTTGGGGGAAGGAGAGCTGGGGGAAGAGGGGGTTAAGTGGATTATATATATATTGTTGTAATAAGCCATTAATCCAGTGTGTCTATTCGGTCCATGATTTTAGTATCTAGCAAAGTTAGGAATTTAAGCTCCCAGGCTCATTTTTTGAAAATATTGTGCAGGTTTCCATTGAGGATGACAACTGAGAGGTCAGATATAGAGTGATTGCTTTGTGAAAAGCAGTCACCCACAGATGATATGGTGTCTTCGTCTTTTATCATTTTCTGTGTGAGTTCATTAGAGAGCTAGTGATTGTCTGGTTTCACCCACATAGTAGTTGTTGGGACATTTTGTGCATTGGATAAGTACACCACATGTTGCGATAGGCATGTGTAGGACCCATCGATCTTGAAAAGTGTGTCGTGGGGGATGTTGATCATTGTAACAGTGGAGATATGTCTACAGGTTTTGCATCTGTTGTTCTCCAGGGTCTGGTGCTGCTTTGAGTTGGTGTCCTGGTCTGAGGAGAGTTTGCTTCTGATGATGAGCTTGAAGAAGTTGGGGGTTGTTTGAAGGGCAGAAGTGGGGGTTCAGGAAAGATTTCTTTCAGGGTGTGGTTCCCATTGAGTATGGATTATAATTGTTTAATGATACCATGTATGGCTTCCACTGTGGGGTGGTAGTTGACACCTGTGGTTGTCAAATATCACAGAGGCCAGGCACCTTTTAGTGTAGGTGGACATATTAAAAGCTTATTGAGCTGAGGAAAAGGAGTTAATTCTTAGAGAGGGTGCAAAGGGAAGACTAGAGTAGGTGAAACTAATGTATTTTGTTTTGTATTGTTATCACTACATTAAAGTTGTTAAAATGTTTCTGAATTTGAGTTCTGCTTAAATTTGAGTTCCATAGATGTGGACTGTTTCCATCTGCTTTCTAGACCAGTAACTAAATTGTGCAAATTTCAGCAAAAACATCAATAAAGAATTAAAAGTTTTGATGGAACCTCAGTTTTGGTTACCACTTGTTTGTATGTGAGGCAGTTATAGATATAGGGAGTCCAGTCATTGTACCAGTTTGTCATTCACCTCTTACATGAATGTAGGTGAACATCTCATCATATCTGAAACTATGTATATGTTAGTAAGTAAGTAGGACTCCGGCTCACTGTTTGGTTTTGCAACTTGGGTTTTCACGATGCTTACAACTTCAGGGCCAAGTGCCCAGTTGTTATGTTGGATCTTTTAAAATTATGGACATGTTGTTTGCCTGTTCTCCAATAAAAGTGTAACATAAATGAGCACATAGAGACTCTGTTCACAAACTCATGATTTCAATTAAATGAGGGACTGGGGGTAAAACTAGATACTTACTAGGTAAAACTAGATACTTACTAGCAATAGAACTGAAGGTATGCTTGTTTACAAGGGTAGGCAAATTAGTTTATTTTCCTCAATTATGATTCATTTGATACATAGTATTTAGAAATGCATATTTCATGCTAATATTTAGCCTTACTTGTGGTAGTTCACTGGGGGAGAGGGGGAGAAAAGTGCATGTTCTGTTCAGTAGTGCTGTTGGATACTGCAAGATGTAATGGATATATGTGGACCTAACTATATATATTTTGCAGGTGTTACTGCTGAAATGCAAAATTTAGTACAGCGCCGAATTTATCCTTTCCTACTCATGGTGGTGGTTTTGATGGGGATCCTGTCCTTCCAGGTCCGCCAGTTCAAGCGCCTTTATGAACACATTAAAAATGACAAGTACGTACACATCACCTGCCCTGTAGCTGGAAATTTTTCTTAAATTGTGACAAGTGAGGTCAGACCTCTTTTGAGTTCAGAAATGATGTAACGCTGTGCACCATTTCATTGCCGTGTCACGTGATAGAATGGGCACATTCTTCATGCACATCGTTGGCACCAATCATATAAAAATTAGAAAGCATATTTGCTTTAACATATTTGAAGAAATGATATTTGTTGTGTACTGATTTTTCTCAATGCGACATGTTGGAGAAATACTGGGGAATTAAATATTTAGCTGAAAAATGTCAGTGTGTGTAAGTTCCTAATAAAAGTGCAAGATTTTTTCACAATAAAGTACCTCAATAAAATATTGTTACTAAGGGACTGGATGGCTAAAGAAACTTGCAATGGATTTCACATTACCAGTCCAAATATGGCCTCCGCTGGTATTTGGTAGCAATGAAAAGTCACTAAAATGCAACAGCTCTAGATGATTTTGTTTCATGAGAACAGCCATACTGGGTCAGACCAGCTGTCCATCAAGACCAGTATCCTGTCTTCTGATACGGCCAGTGCCAGGTACTTCAGAGAGAATGATCAGAACAAGGCAATTCCAAGTGATCCATCTCTTGTCATTCAGTCCCCAGTTGGAGGTTTAAGGGCACCTAGAGTGTGTGTGTGGGGGGGGGGGTTTCCCTAGTAGATGTATGTGCTTTACAAAACTAAACCTGAATGGCTCTCTTATTGACATCACTAGAGAAGCCAAAGACTGGATAAGTGAAATGAGTGAGCAAACATCTCACCACTAGATGTGGCCCTTGCAGCACTGTGGAGAGGCACAGTGGTAGCACAGCGTGGGAAAGTACAGCCTTTGCTACATTTGTACTGTGAATAAGCAGACTGTTTTGCCCTACAGGGTTTTCAATTTGATACTCCTCCACTTTATTAAAAATTTAGCTACTGTTCTGTATTTGACTGAAGAGCAGTACACATTTCCTCTCTGTAAGTAACCTTATTTTACAACAAATCATCCTTGTAGAAAAGGGGAACTTACACAATCAGACTTTGAAGTAATTTACAAATAAAGCATATGCATGCAAGATAGTGCAAAGTTAGTTCTTTAAACTTAACCTTGTTGAATTAAATCATTGATATAGCACAGAACTTCAACAGGGAATGTGGATTATGCTGTTTATGTGAAGTTGTAAAATAAGTGCACATGACAAAAGGTGACAGTTTGGAAAAAGGAACATGAGAAAAGGCTGAGGAAGAGAATGATAGATTGGTTCCTGAAGGAAGTGGGTTCTCAGTAGAAAGAGGGGGGCTTCTGAGCATGGGGATTAACATTAAAAAAGGCATGAAACTGCGTGCAAAAGGCAAAAAGCAGTAATGTGACAGGATTAAGAAGAATGTAAGGAGTGATTTGACAAGGGGGCAGTGGTAGAAGGAAATTACATTGTGCCAGGGTCAATAAACTACCGCCTCTCCAGGAGGTGGATTAACTATGCTGATGGTAGAAGCTCATTTGTGTAGCATTGTCACTGAAGCACTGCAGCGGTGCAGCTGCAACCCTACTGATGCAGCGTTTTAAGTGTAGACCTGCCCTCAGGCGGCTGTTGTGAAGAAGAATTTGAAACTGTAACCCAACTACAAAGGGTAGCAATATTCCTTTAAAATGAAAACTGAGATTCTGAGGTAATCAGGACTTGGGTCCCTAGACACAGACCAGTAATCCTGCCCTGCCAAGAAGGTGCGAACTAAGAACCTGAATTTAAGTAAAAGGATGGAAGGAAGCCAGTGAGGAGGTTCAAGCGTGGAGTAACAAACTTGGCTGGAATGACAGGGGGAGGCTACGTTAGTAGTAGTGCTTTCAATACATTGGACAGTAGAGGGGTGGAAAAAGTGCATTCATGACATTTTACCATTTTGTTGAATAATGACTATTTGTCTTTAAAATCCCAGGTATCTTGTTGGGCAACGACTTGTGAATTATGAGCGAAAATCTGGTAAACAAAGCACATCAACACCGCCACCTCAGTCTTCACAAGAATAGAATGGTCACATTAAACACCTCAACCTTTTCTTTGCCTTTACATGTCCTTTTTCACAGACTTTTCTTCAATCTTTGGATATCCTTCCCAATGATCTTCTCAGCAGTGTTTTTATTTTTTGCTTCTCTTTGTAGCATTCAGATAGCAGTTAAGGTTCTACTCCTTTACCTGCATATTCTGATGTTATCAGTGCTGACTGAGGTCTGTAAATGTGTAAATAGAAGTATCCTGATACCTAAAACCTTGGATTAAAAAGAATGTGCATTGTACATCTTTAAAAAAGTATATTAATTTATTAAATCTAGTCGTCACTTTATTTTGGACTGCTGTTCTGTTGACAAACAATGTGCCACAAAGCAATGGTGCAAAGAGGCAAGTCATTTTTATAAAAATTGGAGCATATTTTATGGTGTTCATGACAGTCTTATTACAGTAATATTAATATGATTTTCTTGGGCTGGAAGGCCACACTGGGAATATAAAAAGGAAATAACCACCCTTCCAGTCAGCAGTGAAGTAAGTGGCTGTGGTAAGAACACAATGAACTATGTACCTTACTGTCAGTCTTTTTTATTGTTTTGTATAACACCAAAGCTGTTGTACATTTTCTATTGCCTGATTATTTTTTTCATGTGTCTGGGTTTGTAATATTGTACAGTTACTGGTAGGTCAAGAAAAATATTTCCTTATTTAGACAGTACTTGTAGGGGCTCAGCGACATTAATTCTTTGGCACTGGAAATCAGGATTTCATGATTCTAAGCACTAAATCAAAATTCAGTAGCGCTAAATGGTGGGAGCACTTAAACCTGCCAATTGAGGGGTATGTAAGAAGACTACAGTTCTAATTCTCAACCAATATTTCCCTGACATCTCTACAGCTCTGCATTTTAAATGATTACAGTAAATTTCCCTGATGTTATATTTACTCAGGAGAAGCTTAGCTGACATGTTTGCACAGGACCATAGTGTAAGAAAGATGCTGTGAAATGCTCTTTCACTGAAGACCTTGGAAAAACTGTTTTTTTTCTTACAACCAAAGCTGCAAATTATACTATAAACTTCATATTAGATCACATAAAAAGAAAATAAATCTTTACCTTTTCATTTGTATGGGAGTAACACTAGAAACTTTCAGTGAACATGTACAGAATGTTACCTGTGGTAAAAGAAATCCACATAGTATTAAACAGAGTTAAAGAAAAATGAACTAATTTCTTTGCAAGGATACAGCCAAACAAGAGCCACCAAAATCAAGTTCAATGATTTCTGATATTTTTATATTTAGATAGAATTTTTTTCAGTGGTGATAATGATTTTTTACGTAGATGTCTTTTAAAGAAAAATACAGAACAATAATACAAAGCTTTAAGTAGAGTTAAATCATGTGCTTAGATGCAGTTATCTGTTTCTGGACTGTAAGAGGAAAAAAATGTGTGGAGATTTATTGTGGTAATCAGAAAACTAAAGGAACATGCTTAAATTACTACTCAGCATTCTCCCTGAGCATTGCATACTTAATTATATGTATATAAAATATAATACGTGGGACATATAAGATACTGCATCTCTGCCTCTGATTTGACAGTGAAGTTTGAGAGCTGTATTGGTCCAGGATTTTTTTAAACCGAATTAATATCTTGGTATTAGGAGCCTAGATTCCTTGACAGTGGACACATGCCAAATGCATCTGTGTTAAGCAGTAGGAGGATTGGGCTATTGCTACCAAGAGGCCAACAATTGGTATTTTACATTACCTTATTCTAGTCATTTTGAACTATAATATGTGAGCACTTCAGAGTGATTCTTAGAAAATGTCCAGTAAAATGAAGTAATGGAAAAATGGCCAAAACATTTTCACTGTCCATGTCAATTTAAAGTTAAATTGAGTATTCACATCCCAAATATTTTTGACATGCAAATGTTTTACATTTGAATATTTATAGTGGTGTACTTTCTGTAAGATAAATATTTTTCAAAAAGATGAAATTTACTGGTAACGCTTTGAGTTCCACCAAGATCTGATCCTGGACGTAGTCTTTGGTAAACAATTCCAAACAGTCTTACCACTCACATATTGCCAGCACTGCTGTGCTTCTTCATGTAGCATTTTCAGTAGTGCACTCTTGTAATTTGTGTTTTTTATCCAGATAAACTGGTCTTCAAGAAATATTAAAGTTTATTAAGAAAAAGCCTTTGTGCTTTGTTTCTTATTACTCTTTGTTTTTAAAAATCATAATACAAACCAAACCTGCATTTGGGTCAGTTAGGTAAACTTGTTAAACATTTTGCACTAAAGATAGACATAAGATTACATGAGTTATGTTTGCTTTTCTTAATGAAAATAAGTTGAATTATTTTACAGCTATTTAAGGGAGGTGAAGTTTGTTGATGTATATTGCTGCTGTAAACCTCCAAAAGTCTTTTTATCTCAAGATATTCTTTTATTCTGAGAATATTTTACACATTTGTTCCACACAACTTTCACTGTCTTTCCTAAGACGCACACAGTTGAGAAGAAAATATAAAGCAGCTTTTGTTTTAAGGTTTAATACTTTAGTTAATAATACTCTGGATTATTGTCCTGTGTGATAGAGATTCAACAATAAAGGCTTTATTATGGCAGTTAATTCTTCACCATTGTTAAGGGGGCTGAGAGACTCCACCAGTGGCATCTGTGTCTGAAGCAAAATATCTCCAGGAATGCTGGGGTAGCACATAGTGCAGTGGACACTGCTATGCTCTTTGAAAAAGTGCAGTGTCCACTTCCCATGTCAATAAGTGCTTTAGTCTGAGGACTGGTGTGGAAGGAGTGAAGCCATTGCCCCACTCAATCAATCAACTCCCTTTTTGTGTTTGCCATCACTACCGGTGGCATTCGATATTTCAGGTCTGTGCACCAAGGGATTGTGAGGATGGAATTGTAGACACCCTTGCACAGCAAACAGGGCTTATCACAGCCTGAAGGTTTTAATCAAAGGGGTTATTTTTCTGCAGCTGAGTTTGCTAATTGTTTCCTGCTGAGGAATTGACTTAATCAGTTAATACTATTTACTTGAATTTTAACTATGTAGGTAGTAAAAGTTTATATTACTTAAAATTAAACACATTAAGTACAAGTTAAAGGGAAACTGTATTGTAATAAAATATTACCAGTGCCCTTAAAGAGAGTAAATTGTTAGTTAAAATTTTGCATCTTTCTGCTGGCCCCCCTTCACATCAAACAAACTGCTTATCTTCACTTTCAAGGTCCTTTAGAGTATGTCTGTGTTGCATTTAAAAACCTGCTGACTTGAGCTCACAGGGCTCAGCCTAAGGAGCTGTTTAATTGCACTGTAGACATCTGGGTTCGGGCTGCAACCTGAGCTGTAGGACCCTACAAGGTGGGAGGGTCCCAGAGCTCAGGCTACAGCCCAAGCCGGAATATCTACACAGCAATTAGCAGCCCTGCAGGCCAAGTCAACTGGCACAGGCCAGCAGTGTCTAACTGCAGTGTAGACATACCTTTACAGCCTAGCCCCACCCTACCTATTGTGTCTCATTTCACTGTTGAAATGTTGACTCCCATCTCCGATCAGCCAATAAGGCCAACTTCCATTGCCCACTTAAAGTTTTCAAACAAGCACCTTCGTACTTTCTCCCGTGCTGCCCTGCACACTTGGGAGATGCTCCATGTAAACATCCACAAAGCTATCTCATTATCCTCCTTTAAATCCCTCCTGAAAGTTCTGCTTTGCCGTGATGCCTACAAAACACTTGACAACTTGGTGCACTGAGCCCACTGCCTAACATGTTGATCGATGATGTCTCATTGTTTCCTTGTATGCCCTGTCTGTATGCATCTGTTATCTTTTATCTTCTACTTAGCTTCTAAGCTCTTTGGGCAGGAGCCATCTTTGTTCTCTGTTTGTACAGTGTCTAACACGGTGGGGTCCTGGTCCATGGTTAGGGCCTGTAGGCCCTACAGTAATACGAATAATAATATATATATAAAATCAAACAGGCAGGCACCTAGATAGACTGATAATGTAGATTAGGAAATATATCTCAAGACTGAAGCAAATGGGGAAACGAGCTTTTTCAAAGCTGGAAGGTAAGTTTGATTTAATTTTTTAAAATTAGTTAACTTTACAGTACTTGTTAAATTAAAACTCAAACCCCGCACCTGGTAAATTCTTACATCTTACATTTCAAAAGTTTTGGTAAATTCTGACATCTGATTCATTCTAATGTGGAGATACATGTCCTGTCTGAACTTACTACAAAGGAATCTAGTCATCTTATACTGAGAAATGATTTAGCGTGAAAGGAGGGTCACTGAAATAGTGACAGGTGTTTCTGTCAAATGGGGTAATTCTGCAATAAAGTGATTTTTATTTTGGAGTAGGGTCCACTTGGGGAGCTCTTCCACAATAGCTATGCCAGTTAACTTCCCCATGTAGACAAGATATAAATGCTGTTACCACCCCTCTGCTGATCTATAGCAAATGTCAAGACCTTGCAATTTGATTTCCTGTTGGAAGAGAAATCAGTGAGACGGACTCCATACTTATTTTAGGGTATGTCTATGCTAGAAATGTAAGTTGACCTAATATAGGTAATTACTGCAGTGGTGCATGTCTACACTACCCTCATTGGGTTGCTGGTGCGCGTCCTCACCAAGAGCGCTTCCACCGACCTATGAAGGGCAATGTGGGGAGCTGAGAGCTGGAGCCCAGCTGCCCTTCTCCTCTCTTCCCCCCACTCCCCATTTCCTGTCCGGAGCAGGGGAAGCCACCTGGGGCTTCTCTCCTCCCCATTCCCTGCTGGGAGCTGAGGGAAGCCACCTGGAGTTTCTGGCCCCCCAGGAACGGGGTCCGGCTGCCCGGCTCCTGCTGTGAAATTGACGAGAGCCAACAGCCCATGTAAGGGAGGCAGTGTCTTGTGGAGGTGGAGTTATGTCTGTGTAGTAAGGCACTTACATAGGTGGGAAGAAGGCTGTAGTGTAAACATTGACATAATTAAGTTGGCGTAAGGCAGTTTATGTCAACCTGTGTAGTGTAGACCAGCCCTTAGTTACACTAGTTTTATTTATGCTGTGACCACTTCTGTTCACAAACTGGTGTACAAACAGCATTAATGAAATTCTCTCTTTCTAGACCTTAGCAAAAACAAATACCCAGTTCCCACGGAGCAACTCTGCTGTAAGAATTTATTCAAATTAGAGGGACAAGGCAGACAGCAAACTTCCCTGCTACTTGCAACCGTTCCCCTTAAAAAAAAAAAAAAAAAAAAAGTTCCCCTCCCTCCCCCCCCAAAAAAAAGAAAAGAAAAAAGACCACCAAAAGCATTTTGTTTTTGGTATAAATATCTACTCTAGGGCTTTTGCTGGTATAGAAATATCATAAATCACATCCATAACTGCCAGTATTCCCAGAAGTTTCTAATCTAGACCTGGCCTTACTCTGGTTTAAAGAATGGTTTGATTTCATTTTTGGGAGAGGTTAGCTTAGCCCCCTTCTAAAGCGAAATAAGCTTGACTGAAAAAAGGCATTCCAACTGGAGTAAGTGTCCATAGGGGAAGTTTTACCAGTGTATAACTCTAGCCATTTAAATTCACCCTACCTTCTACTGGTATAATTTCCCTGTTTAGAATCTGAGGCCTTGTCTGACTTCCAGTACTACAGTGGTTTGCCTACCAATTGCTCATGCCCTTTCCTGGTCTCCACCCCTTCCTCTTGTTAAACTCTTAATCATTTTTGTATCAGTTGTGTGCTTTTGCTTAGTAGTTTACCCAATATAACTATCCTTTATAAATGCCTGTCAATACTCATCCTAGAGCTGCACTCTCTGGGGTCATGTCTACAATACAAACTTTGGTCAACACAAGTTACATCAACATAAAGCCACTGCAGTCAGTACATTGCTCGTGTGTGTGCATACTTGACTGCTTGTGTTGGTACTCACCAGGTGTGTGTGTGTTGATGCAGATTGTGGTGCACCATCAGTAGGTATCTGTGCTACTCACCACTATCTAGAACAATGTCTTTTGGGAAATTTTTGCAATTCATGGTGAAGCCCAAACGAGTCATGCAAGCGTGACTGGGAACAAGGGGTCAAGTTATGTCATGCAACTTTCTCCATCCCATAATGCCGTCTCTGTCCCCTAATTTTTACACCTTTTTTTAAAATCCCACAAGCCTTTGTGGCACTTTTCATTGTCTACCATCTATGATGGAAGTATGGAGCCCCAGAGCGCTGCATTATTTTCAAGAATGCTGCAAACACGGGACAAACGATCCACTGGAATTTGCAGAGCCACAGGAAAAACCGCAACATTGGGAGGCATGACTGTTTCTTTGAAGACAGATGCTGAAGGACATAGTGAAAATGAATTCAAGGTTGGTGGTGGTGGTTGCAAAGCAACTGCAAACAGTGGAACACCACTTCTGGCCCAAGAAACAAAGCACTGACCTGTGGGATCACGTTAATGCAGGTCTGGGATGATGAGCAGTGGCTGCAGAACTTTCAGATCCAATAGGCCATATTCCTAGATCTGTGTGCCCAGCTTACCCCAGCCTTCCAGTGCGTGGACACCAGAATGAGAGCTGCGTTGATGGTTGAGAAAGTGAGTGGCAATTGTACCGTGGAAGCTCTCACTGCCAGATTGTTCCTGGTCAGTGGGCAATTATTTTGGAATTTGAAAATCTACAGTGGGGGCCATTGTCATGAAAGTGTGCATGGCAATTAATCGTCTCCTGTTACGCAGGGCTGTGACTTTTGACAACATGCAGGATGTATTAGATGGATTTGCAACAAGAGTTCCTGAACTGCAGTAGGGTGACAGCCTAAGTTCCCTCTAAGCTGTGCGGCTACACAGCAGCCTATTAAGCGCTGCAGCAGGGAGAGATGCCACTCCCCAAGCCCTGGACCTGCTGCGGCCAGTGGACAGGCGCCCCGACCGAGGCCAGCCCCAGACCTGCTGGAGCTGGGGGACAGGCACACCTCCCCTGGCCTGGCCTGGACCTTCCGCAGCTGGGGGACAGGCGCCTCTCCCTCCCCAGCCCAGGTGTTGCTGTGGGGGGGGAGGGAGAGAGAGCTGGGGGGAGTTCTCTCTCTCCCCACTGTAGCCCTGGGGAGCCCCCAACCCTCTGCCCCAGCCCTGAGCCCCTCATCCCTGACCCCACCCCAGAGCCCACCCCCCCAGCTGGAGCCCTCACCCCCCTCACACACCGCAACCCTCTGCCCAAGCCCTGAGTCCCTCATTTCTGGCCCCACCCCAGAGCCCACACACCCCCCAACCCTCTGCCCCAGCTCTGAGCCCCTCATCCCCAGCCCCACCCCAGAGCCCACACCCCCAGTTGGAACCCTCACCCCCACACATACCCCAATCCTCTGCCCCAGTCCTGAGCCCCTTCCCACACTCCGAACCCCTCAGCCCCACCTTGCCACATGAATTTTGTTATGTGCACCAGTATGGAAGTGATGTGTGAAGTGTAATATTCCTAAATACATCACCTCCATATTGGTGCATATAACAAAATTCATTCCGCACATGGGTAGGAAAAATTAGAGGGAACACTAGACAGCACGTATATCCTTATTTTGGCACCAGCCCACCTTCCCAGAGTACATCAATAGAAAGGACTACTTTTCTACGGTTATGCAAATATCGGTGAATCACTGGGGATGCTTCACTGACATCAATGTTTCAGGGAAGGTGCATGATGCTTGCATCTTTAATAACACAGAACTGTTCAGAAGGCTGCGAACAGGGACATTGTTTCCCAACCAGCAGATTGCCATTGGTGATGGTGAAATGCCAATAGTGATCCTGGGGTATCCAGCCTACCTTTAGCTCCCCTGGCTCATGAAGCCTTACATTGGCCACCTTGACAGTATCAAAGACAGATTCAACCACCAGCTCAGCAGGTGGAGAATGATAGTTGAATGTGTTTTTTCATAAATTGAAGGATAATGGTGGTAGTTGTTCACGATTGGATCTCAGTGAGAAAAATATCCCAATGGTTATAGTTGCCTGTTGTATCCTGCATATAGCTGGGAGGCAAAGTTGCTGCCAGGGTGAAGATGGAGTGGTTATCTTCTGTGTTTGAACAGCTAGGAAAAAAGGCCATTAGAAGAGCTCAACACAGCAATGGGCTGAGGGAGGCTTTGAAATGCTGAGCAGCAGTAATGTGGTATGAAGGACTGTGGTCTATCTGGCCCTGAAGCACTGACCCTGAAGTTTGAGCGCTGTTAGGAATTGTCATGTTTGGTGTATATTTAGGAATATTACACTTTTAATAAACCTATGAATTATGCAATACTGTACATTTATAATTATTACTTTTTCACTAAGCCTGTGCGTGCTGTGGGCTTGTTCTGTTACAAGTAGAGTGAGCACTTTTAGTAGTGCTATGCATTCTGCAGTAGATGTTGGGAAGTAAAAAATAACATTTCCAAAAAAATAGAAAATCAAGTATCAAAAATCAGAAATGTGCAATTAAAGAAATACTTCTAAAATAAGAGAATACACATGCACCAGCAGCAGATACAATTTTCTACACTCTGGGTCCTAGTGGCGCCCCCCCCCCCCCCCCAGTCTGGCACTTGAGACGGCCGCCTCAGTTCGCCTCATGCTTGACAGCTGGGCCCGGGGCCCTTCCCCAGAGCGGTGCGACGGACACCGCCGGGGGGCGCGTCCCGCTCTTTTCCCGCAGGGGGGCACCGAGGCCAAGAATCTGGGATGGGGCAGGGGAGGTGGAGCCCGGATTGCCCGTTGCTAGGCGACAGGGAGAGACGGCAGCCAGGCCCTGCCCCCGGGGGGCTCACTCCCCACCGGGCCCCCGGCCCCGCACATGCGCAGTAGCCCAGAGCGACAGGCTCCCCCTGTTGCCGGACTCCGGAGCTGCGGCTCGGCCCGTGTCCGCGCTGCTCCGCGGGGCCATGGCCGGTGTAAGGAAGGATACTGCTCCCGTAGAAATGTGCTACTTAGGGCATACTGAGCATGCTCAGTTCATCTGCTGAAGCCACTGCCCTTCCCCCTGCCCTTCTACCCGTAGGATTCTGCTGACTGCTTTTGACAGGGGTTAAAAAGTGGCAAAGGGGGCGAATGGGAGCAGGGGGGTGGCCATGGTCTGAGCAGGGGGTGGAAATGTACTGGTCTGGGGGGTCAAGCAGCTGGAGGCAGCATTAGGAGAGGGGCTAAAGGGTAAAATCAGGAATGGGGGGGAAGAGGCGGAGTTAAGACCAGGAGGGAGGCGCTGGCAGAGGGTAACAGAGGGCAAAACCCGGCACAGGCAAGGGCAGAGGGGGCAGCAGTTACCCCATTGGCACTGGGACACCACTGCTTGGCAAAATAGTTTGTTTGGGGGGGGGGTAGAGGCTTTTTTATTTGAGCAAAGTGGCTTTTTTGTATGGTCACACGAACTGAGCATGCTCAGTAACAGCTGCTGAAGCCACTGCCCTTCACCCTGCCCTTATTAGCCGTGAAAATCTGCTGACTGCTATTTAGAGGGGTTAAAAAGGGGAAAAGGGGGCGAATCGGAGCAAGGGGGTGCCCAGGGTCTAAGCAGGAGGTGGAAATTGACTGGTCAGGGAGGTCAGGCAGCTGGAGGCAGGGTTAGGAGAGGGGCTAAAGGGCAAAATCAGGGTGGGGGGGAGGAGCAGGCGTTAAGTTCGGGGTGAGGCGCTGGCAGAGGGTGACCAAGGGCAAAACCCAGCACAGTCAGGGGCAGAAGGGGTAGCAGTTACCCCAGTGTGACTGAGACACCAGTGTTTGGAAAAATGGTGGGGGGCAGAGGGGCTTTTTTATTTCCCCTCTCACAGACAGCACCTCTCAGCATCGGCTTCCCAGGGCTGGGTTCTTAAAGGCACAGGCACATCAATGCAGCTCCTCTTTGTCTGATCTAACTAGGGTGACCAGACAGCAAATGTGAAAAATCGGGACGGGGGTGGGGGGCAATAGGAGTCTATATAAGATAAAGACCCAAAAATCGGGACTGTCCCTATAAAATTGGGACATCTGGTCACCCTAGATCAGGGGTCTCAAACTCAAATGACCTCGAGGGCCACATGAGGACTAGTACATTGGGCCGAGGGCCGCATTTACTGACACCCCCACCCCGCCGCCCTCGGCCCCGCCCCCACTCCCCCCCTTCCATGAGGCCCTGCCCCTGCCCCGCCTCTTCCCCCCCCATCCCTGCCCCCAGTCCAACCCCTTCCCCGAAATCCCCACCCCCACTCTGCCCCCTCCCTGCCCCCAGGGGGCACAGGAGGGGTGTGGGGTGCGGTGGGGGCTCAGAGCAGGGGGTTGGGGTGCGGCAGGGGACTCAGCACAGGGGGTCGGGGTACAGCAGGGGGCTCAGGGCAAGGGGTTGGGGTGCAGGGTGCAGCAGGGGGCTCAGGGCAGGGTGTCGGGATGTGGGGTGCGGAGGGGGTTCAGGACAGGGGGTCGGGGTGCGGCAGGGGACTCTGCGCAGGGGGGCGGGGGGCAGGGGGAGAGCGGGGGGCGGGCTCCGGCCCGACCCGCACCGGGGGCAGGGCAAGCAAGCAGGGAGCCTGCCCCCGGTGCTGGTCGGCCAGGTAAACGGGGGGGCGGGCGGGGGGGCCGGAGGAGCTCGCGGCCCGCATGCGATAGCCCTGCGGGCCGCATGCGGCCCACGGGCCGCGTGTTTGAGACCCCTGCCCTAGATCTAACCTACTGAGGCTATGTCTACACTACAAATTTCAAAGCGCTGTGCTCCTGGTAATCCACCTCGACGAGGGGATTAGCTCTGAGCACTGGGAGACGAGCCTGTCCACACTAGCACTTTAAAGCGCTCAAACTTGCTGCGCTGGGGGTGTGTGAAGAAGTGAGGCTTTTACCCACGAAAGCTTATGCCCAAATCTGTTAGTCTTTAAGGTGCCACCAGACTCCTTGTTGTTTTTGTAGATACAGACTAACACGGCTACCCCCTGATACTTAATTCAGTGAAACATTTTACATATATCCCCTCAGAAACAAAGAATCCCTTATCACTGTTTCTGAATGCATAGAGTCTCCGAGCAGTTTCCCAACTTGTCTTATCTGCTGCTGAGATTCCCTGAATTCCCTGAATTTTTTATTCTAATTTTTTCTTCTCATTTTTAGAGCAGATGTTTATTCTGTTGGATCATCTGACTTCCACTCGGACTGAATTTCTGGCCTATTGTCAAAACTTTGTTTTGAGTCAATCCACCAATGGTGTAAATATTGGTGGTCAGACCAATAGTCCACCTCATCTAGAATCCTGTCTTATGACAGTGGCCAATGCCAGGTGCTTCTAAGGGAATGATCAGACCAGGCAATGACTCATTGAACCATCCCATTGTCTACTCCCAGCATCTGGCAGTCAAAGGACAGTTTAGGGACATGCAGACCATGGGCCTGCATCCCTGATTATCTTGGCTAATAGCCAATCTACTTATCCCGAGGGATTGATCTAATTCTTTGTTCAACCCACTCATAGTTTTTCCTTTCAAAATATAATGAACACATATCTATAACCCCAAGATACCTTTACAACCACAAGAATTTTAAAATCATGAGTTATACACCCTCAAGTCAAGAAATTGTAATAAACAAATGATATCTTTTTTTGGGCCTCTTTGTTCCTGAGCCTGTAGGGTGCAGTAAGGCCAGTTCCAATGCCTTGAGCCGAAACACCTGAATGAATCGTAGTCTACCCTCATACTCCCAAACATTTATATACCTAAGGCCATACCTACAGTTTAAGTGTGGGTTAACTCAAGTTATGTCACCATAGAGTCACTACGGTTACTATGTAACTTGTATTTTGTATGTATGCACTGTATTTTGGGAAGCTTTGGTTTGGCAGTGTATGCTGGGTACCAAACAGATCAGACAGGGGTGGTTGTGGCCAGGGGATCAAACTTCTTATAATGCATAAATGTATACATAATGTTTACACCTTTTTTTCTAAACCCACTAACCTGCCTGGCCCTCCTCACTGTCTGCCATCTCACACAGAATCATGGAGCTTGCATGGCTCTGTACTATTGTCATGAGCGTTTGCACCCAAAAGTGCATGCTCCTTTATTATTTGCAGATCAGCAAAAATACATGTGGGGTGTGACATTATACTCTACATTCTTTATGAAAATATGCTTATGATATGGATATGACATAGCTAATATATACTTTATGCAAGATGGCTGTTGACTGTGTTTATCCAACCTGTATGCATGTGAAACTGCTCTCTGTAGGAATCGGCTACATCCAATGGGCTTTTTTTAGCAAAGTTGGACCTCTCGCTGCTGTGGGTAGCTCGGTCCTACAGGTAGCATGTTCACACACACACATATGTGTATAAAACTGTAAACCAGGGGTCAGCAACCTATGGCACGTGTGCCAAAGGCGGCACACGAGCTGATTTTCAGTGGCACTCACACTGCCCGGGTCCTGGCCACCGGTCCGGGGGGCTCTGCATTTTAATTTAATTTTAAATGAAGCTTCTTAAACATTTTAAAAAGCTTATTTACTTTACATACAACAATAGTTTAGTTACATATTATAGACTTATAGAAAGAGACCTTCTAAAAACGTTAAAATGTATTACTGGCACACGACACCTTAAATTAGAGTGAATAAATGAAGACTCGGCACACCACTTCTGAAAGGTTGCCAACCCCTGCTGTAAACTATAGGGATGTGCTCCCTGTAGCACTGCAATGTGATGAAGCTAATTCCTACAGGCACCGGTATGTGAGACTGCTCTCTGTAGGAATCAGCTACATCCGATGGGCTTTTTTTTAGCAAAGTTGGACCTCTCGTTGCTGCAGGTAGTGAATTCTAACCATTAGCAGTTCCTGAGAGCTGCGAAGGGCCGTACATGTTAGTCTTGTGGTGTTCTGAACAACAATTATTAGCTATTATTCTAACAGAAAGTGAGATGGATTGGGTATGAGCTAAAGATGTGACAGTCTTAACTCCTCTGCTGACAAAACCTGAAAATAACCTTTTCCTTACATACCGTATTGTTCCGAGTATAGGCCGCTCCTGATTATAAGCCGCACCCTTAAAGTTTGGTGCTATTTTTAAAAAATTCGAATATATTATTGTTTCAGGTTGGGCAGCCCAGAGCCTTTTGATTCCCGGCCGCGGCTGGGATTTAAAGGGCTCTGGGCTCCCCGCAGCTGCGGGCAGCCCAGAGCCCTCTGATTCCCGGCCGCGGCTGGGATTTAAAGGGCTCTGGGCTCCCCGCCGCGGCGGGCAGCCCAGAGCCCTTTGATTCCCCGCCGCGGCTGGGATTTAAAGGGCTCTGGGCTCCCCGCCGCGGCGGGCAGCCCAGAGCCCTCTGATTCCCCGCCGCGGCTGGGATTTAAAGGGCTCTGGGCTCCCCGCCGCGGCGGGCAGCCCAGAGCCCTCTGATTCCCCGCCGCGGCTGGGATTTAAAGGGCTCTGGGCTCCCCGCCGCGGCGGGCAGCCCAGAGCCCTCTGATTCCCCGCCGCGGCTGGGATTTAAAGGGCTCTGGGCTCCCCGCCGCGGCGGGCAGCCCAGAGCCCTCTGATTCCCCGCCGCGGCTGGGATTTAAAGGGCTCTGGGCTCCCCGCCGCGGCGGGCAGCCCAGAGCCCTCTGATTCCCCGCCGCGGCTGGGATTTAAAGGGCTCTGGGCTCCCCGCCGCGGCGGGCAGCCCAGAGCCCTCTGATTCCCCGCCGCGGCTGGGATTTAAAGGGCTCTGGGCTCCCCGCCGCGGCGGGCAGCCCAGAGCCCTCTGATTCCCCGCCGCGGCTGGGATTTAAAGGGCTCTGGGCTCCCCGCCGCGGCGGGCAGCCCAGAGCCCTCTGATTCCCCGCCGCGGCTGGGATTTAAAGGGCTCTGGGCTCCCCGCCGCGGCGGGCAGCCCAGAGCCCTCTGATTCCCCGCCGCGGCTGGGATTTAAAGGGCTCTGGGCTCCCCGCCGCGGCGGGCAGCCCAGAGCCCTCTGATTCCCCGCCGCGGCTGGGATTTAAAGGGCTCTGGGCTCCCCGCCGCGGCGGGCAGCCCAGAGCCCTCTGATTCCCCGCCGCGGCTGGGATTTAAAGGGCTCTGGGCTCCCCGCCGCGGCGGGCAGCCCAGAGCCCTCTGATTCCCCGCCGCGGCTGGGATTTAAAGGGCTCTGGGCTCCCCGCCGCGGCGGGCAGCCCAGAGCCCTCTGATTCCCCGCCGCGGCTGGGATTTAAAGGGCTCTGGGCTCCCCGCCGCGGCGGGCAGCCCAGAGCCCTCTGATTCCCCGCCGCGGCTGGGATTTAAAGGGCTCTGGGCTCCCCGCCGCGGCGGGCAGCCCAGAGCCCTCTGATTCCCCGCCGCGGCTGGGATTTAAAGGGCTCTGGGCTCCCCGCCGCGGCGGGCAGCCCAGAGCCCTCTGATTCCCCGCCGCGGCTGGGATTTAAAGGGCTCTGGGCTCCCCGCCGCGGCGGGCAGCCCAGAGCCCTCTGATTCCCCGCCGCGGCTGGGATTTAAAGGGCTCTGGGCTCCCCGCCGCGGCGGGCAGCCCAGAGCCCTCTGATTCCCCGCCGCGGCTGGGATTTAAAGGGCTCTGGGCTCCCCGCCGCGGCGGGCAGCCCAGAGCCCTCTGATTCCCCGCCGCGGCTGGGATTTAAAGGGCTCTGGGCTCCCCGCCGCGGCGGGCAGCCCAGAGCCCTCTGATTCCCCGCCGCGGCTGGGATTTAAAGGGCTCTGGGCTCCCCGCCGCGGCGGGCAGCCCAGAGCCCTCTGATTCCCCGCCGCGGCTGGGATTTAAAGGGCTCTGGGCTCCCCGCCGCGGCGGGCAGCCCAGAGCCCTCTGATTCCCCGCCGCGGCTGGGATTTAAAGGGCTCTGGGCTCCCCGCCGCGGCGGGCAGCCCAGAGCCCTCTGATTCCCCGCCGCGGCTGGGATTTAAAGGGCTCTGGGCTCCCCGCCGCGGCGGGCAGCCCAGAGCCCTCTGATTCCCCGCCGCGGCTGGGATTTAAAGGGCTCTGGGCTCCCCGCCGCGGCGGGCAGCCCAGAGCCCTCTGATTCCCCGCCGCGGCTGGGATTTAAAGGGCTCTGGGCTCCCCGCCGCGGCGGCAGCCCAGAGCCCTCTGATTCCCCGCCGCGGCTGGGATTTAAAGGGCTCCCCGCCGCGGGGGCAGCCCAGAGCCCTCTGATTCCCCGCCGCGGCTGGGATTTAAAGGGCTCTGGGCTCCCCGCCGCGGCGGCAGCCCAGAGCCCTCTGATTCCCCGCCGCGGCTGGGATTTAAAGGGCTCCCCGCCGCAGCGGCAGCCCAGAGCCCTCTGATTCCCCGCCGCGGCTGGGATTTAAAGGGCTCTGGGCTCCCCGCCGCGGCGGGCAGCCCAGAGCCCTCTGATTCCCCGCCGCGGCTGGGATTTAAAGGGCTCTGGGCTCCCCGCCGCGGCGGCAGCCCAGAGCCCTCTGATTCCCCGCCGCGGCTGGGATTTAAAGGGCTCCCCGCCGCAGCGGCAGCCCAGAGCCCTCTGATTCCCCGCCGCGGCTGGGATTTAAAGGGCTCTGGGCTCCCCGCCGCAGCTGGGGATCCCGATTATAGGCCGCACCCCTAATTTAAAGATTTAAATTAGGGGAAAAAAGTGCGGCCTATACTCGGGACAATACGGTATGTTTCCGGATGGTACACAGCTGTAGTCAGCTCAGTTAGGGCCCAGCTGGCCCTGATAAGGGGCCTGTGGGCCAGAAGCTGGAGAAGTACCTGAAGTTGAGCAGTCCTGGGGAAGGGCAAGGGGAGCTGGGGAGCTCCAGCCTTTTAAACCCAAAGACTGCAGGCCTTGTTGCAGGCCTATGATAAGGTACTGGGGCTGCAGGGGGGCAGCCCAGCGATAGGCAAAGGTAGCAGGTCATAGTCCCTTGCCAATGATGAGTGGCCATTACACTGCAGTCTGCCCCAGGAAGCGTGGGCTAGATGATGACTGGCAGTAGACACTGAGGCAAGGTGGGTTTAGAGGGTTGGGGGTTCCCCTGGGAAGGGAAACCCAGAATAAGGGGGTTACTGTGGGGTCAGCACCCCAAGCTAAAGGGCGCTGGGGTACGGTAGGGACACAGGTGCCAGTAGCAGGCGAGACACTGGCCAGTAGGAGGTTTTTTTAAATAAGATTCCCTATTGTAACTAAAACCCCATTTTAAAATGCTTACTCCATTTTGCAAAACCCTGCTGTAACCTCATTAACTTAGTTCAGGTGTGTGAATGAGGTATGCATGGATAATGCAATCAACCTCCAGTCAAAGCCTATCCTGATAAAGTTAAGTGCAAACACCAATGGCTGAAGATGCAGACAACAGCTCTGACAAAGTAAGAAGAGTCCACCCTACCCCAAAAGAAAAGAACAAAGGTACAATTGAAGCAACATCAAAGACAGGTCCAATTGACGGTTGATCAATCACACCGAAACCAGAGGCAGCCTGACACAGCAAGACCTATAGACTATTGATTCAAACTAAAAGCCTATAAAAAAGATGGGTGAGATGGAAGACTTTGGGTAACATTCTGCTGCCAACATCGAGTGGCATCTGTGCACGCCCGACAGAGACCCTGCCCTTTCCTCGTGGCCAGTTAGCCGCCACGAGCTACGAACCCAATCCGCGAAATCAGGCCACGTACTGAAGCTAAGTTCAGGACTGGTAACTATCCAGCAGCTGCAGAACATTTGAATTGTGTGTGTATAAGTATTAGGTATTAGCTATTGGTTATAGATCAAAATGTGTTATCATAATAAACGTGGCATCTTGCCTTGTCCTTTGAAACGATCCTGTGTAGTTTTATCTGTATAACATTTTATCTGTCCCTCCCCTGTTAACTCAAGAGTAAATAGGCCAGCTACAATTCTGATTTCAGCAGCAGATATTTTCACCCCTCTGGATCTAACACCTGGTGCTAGATAGAAGTTGCTGTGCCTCCCACCTCTCTTGTGTGGTGTAGTGGACAAAAGAGATAGAGAAATGATTTTTGCAAACTGTGCCTCTGAATGATAGTGCTATACAATGGGGACTACTTGACCAAGATGAGATACCTCTATACAGTGGGTGCTGTTTGACCCAGGTCATGACAATGACAGCCTACAAGAACAACCAGAAACACCTGAGGTACAATGACTGGACGGTGAGAAATGATTGACCCAGCAATCTGGATGATGGGAAGACAGACACTTCAGCTCACCTCAGAATACTGAGAACGAGAAGGATCTGATATTATCAACCACTGAAGAATAATCCAGGTGTGTCTAATATATCTGTTGTCCCCATTATGCAGACATAGGCCTTTTTCTCACTGCTAATAAAACTAATGAAAACAACACAAGACAAGTTAAGTTTTAACAGTGAAGACCAAGGCTAAAGAAAATGTCTCAAAAATTAAATGAGAGATCAATGAGGTGACATGTGAGTACCACAGTTCTGAGTGTAATTTTGGTGGTGATACCTCTTTGCTCCTTATGTGTGTGTAACAGTGACAGAAGTGAAAGTCTGTATAAAGCACAATGGTAGATTTTCTGCCTATGATCTTGCTTTCCAAAGGAATTAATTATTTCACATACTATGTATAATGTTTTTCACTACTCTCAATGTTTTGTGTGCATTCAATGTTATTTTTTATTAATAGACTGCATGACCTACTATGCAGTGGAAAGGGACTAATGAATATTTCATTTTAAATATTAAAAGGGTTTTCATTAAGGGTTTTTAATGCAATAGCCATGAAATTCCACTTGCAAAAGGTTTTTTAAACAGTCCTGAAAATACAGGAATGTTGGCTTTGTTCTCTCTACTTCAAAAATGTGTTTGGTATCAAGTGTTTGCCTAATGGGTATTTTGAGAATGGCAACTAAGCATCTTGTCATACAGCGAAAGTGTCAATTAAGATTTCTTGAGTAATAAACGTGTAAATAAGGCTGTGATACTGGCCATAAATTGTGGTGGATTTGATTTAAATCATAATTTAAATCACTAGTCATGAAGACTCGATGTAATCATGGTTTTCTAGATAAAAGTGCATTCCTGTTCATTGTTATAGCCTTAATACATATTCTTTACAGCTCAGAGTAAGGGTACGTCTACACTACAGGATTAGTCCGAATTTACGGAATTCGATTTTATGAAACCGATATTTTAAATTCGATGGTACGCGGCCACAGTAAGCGGATTAATTCGGCGGTGCGCGTCCATGCAGAAAAGACTAGCGTCGAATTCCAGAGCGTTGCACTGTGGGTAGCTATCCCAGAGTTCCCGCAGTCCCCCCCGCCCATTGGAATTCTGGGTCGATATCCCAATGCCTGATGGGACAAAAAACATTGTCGCGGGCGGTTCTGGGAACATCCTCCCCCTCCCTACGTGAAAACAACGGAAGACAACCATTTCGCGCCTTTTTTCCTTGTTGAACTGAGCGGACGCCGTACCTCGGCAAGGATGGATCCCGCTCAGCTCAAGTTTGCAGTCATGAACATTGTAAACACCACGCGCATTATAGTGCAGTTTATGCTCAACCAGGACCAGAAAAGCCAGGCGAGGAGGAGGCGGCTACGGCAGCGCGGCGACGAGAGTGATGCGGACATGGACATGGACACAGAATTGTCTCGCGCCACGGGCCCCGGCGCTTTGGAGATCATGTTGGCAATGGGGCAGCTTCTTGCTGTGGAACGCCGATTCTGGGCCCGGGAAACAAGCACTGACTGGTGGGACCGCATAGTGCTGCAGGTGTGGGACGATTCCCAGTGGCTGCGAAACTTTCGCATGCGTAAGGGCACTTTCCTGGAACTTTGTGACTTGCTTTCCCCTGCCCTGACGCGCCAGAACACCAAGATGAGAGCAGCCCTCACAGTTGAGAAGCGAGTGGCGATAGCCCTGTGGAAGCTTGCAACACCGGACAGCTACCGGTCAGTCGGTAATCAGTTCGGAGTGGGAAAATCTACCGTGGGGGCTGCTGTCATGCAAGTAGCCAAAGCAATCGTTGAGCTGCTGCTAAAAAAGGTAGTGACGCTGGGAGATGTGCAGCTCATTGTGGATGGCTTTGCTGCAATGGGATTCCCTAACTGTGGTGGGGCGATAGATGGAACCCATATCCCGATCTTGGCACCGGAGCACCAGGGCAGCCAGTACATAAACCGCAAGGGGTACTTTTCTATGGTGCTGCAAGCAATGGTGGATCACAAGGGACGTTTCACCAACATCAACGTGGGATGGCCGGGAAGGGTTCATGACGCCCGCGTCTTCAGGAACACTAGTCTGTTTAAACGGCTGCAACAAGGGATTTACTTTCCAGACCGGAAAATTACCATTGGGGATGTTGAGATGCCCATCGTTATCCTTGGGGACCCAGCCTACCCCTTAATGCCGTGGCTCATGAAGCCATACACAGGCAGCCTGGACAGTACTCAGGAGCGGTTCAACTACAGGCTGAGCAAGTGCAGGATGGTGGTAGAGTGTGCCTTTGGACGTTTAAAAGGTCGCTGGCGCTCGTTACTGACTCGCTCGGACCTCAGCCAAACCAACATCCCCATTGCTATTGCAGCTTGCTGTGTGCTCCACAATCTCTGTGAGAGCAAGGGGGAGACCTTTATGGCGGGGTGGGAGGCTGAGGCAAACCGCCTGGCCGCTGATTACGCGCAGCCAGACACCAGGGCGATTAGAAGAGCACACCAGGAAGCGGTGCGCATCAGAGAAGCTCTGAAAACAAGTTTCAGTGCTGCCCAGGCTCCTGTGTGAAAGTTATGTTTGTTTGTCCCTGTTGAAAACCCGCCCACTTGATTCACTCATTCCCTGTAAGCAACCCACCCTTCCCCCTTCCCCCTTCGATCCCAGTTTTATTTAAAAAAAAATAAAGTCAGTGTCGTTTTCAAATTACAAATCAAGAACTTTTTATTAACGGGGGGTAATGAACATAGGGAGAGAAATAACCAGGTAGTCCGGGTGGGGTTTGGGAGGAGGGTAGGAGTGAAGGAACAGGGCAGGAACAACATTCAAAATAATGAGAGCCTTTTGCTCGGGCTCTCTAATGGGGTGGACTGGCAGGTTGCACGGAGCTTCCCCCCCCGCGTTCTTACACGTCGGGGTGAGGAGGCTACGGGACTTGGGGAGGGGGGAGGGCGGTTATAGAGGGGCTGCAGCGGCACCCGGTAATCCGGCAGCTGCCGTTCCTGGAGCTCCACCAGACGCCGGAGCATGTCTGTCTGATCACGCAGCAGCCCCAGCGTTGCATCCCGCCACTTCTCCTCTCGGGCGTCCCTCCTCTCCTCGCGTTCGTCCCTTCTCTCCTCACGTTCATCCCTTTTCTCCTCCCGTTGGTCCCTCATGTCCTCCCGCTGGTCCCTCTTCTCCTCACGGTCACTGGCCTCTTGACGGAATTTCAATACAGTCTCCTTCCAATCGTTAAAATTAGCTCTCTCATCCCGGGTCGACTGCATTATTTCCGAGAACATATCGTCTCGGGTGCGCCTCTTTCGCCTCCTTATCTGGGAGAGCCTTCGTGCTGGGGGCGGGAGGATGGAAGAATTTGCAGCTGCAGTAGGAGGGAAAAAAAGGAGAGAAGTATGTAAAAAGATACATTTTATAGAACAATGCTTATACTCTTTCACGGTGAACACTTTTCACATTACATAGCAATGTACAAGGTCGCTTTTTGCATCTTATATTGAGTGCCCGCGGCTTTGGTGTTAGAGATCACAGCAGACGCAGGGCCGGGCAACAGAATTCGGCTTGTATGCAGCCATGGTAAGCCACTGTCCTGCTGCTTCTGCATTAAATCAGAGCCCTCCTTTCCCATAGCAAGCAAAGCCCTTTACGTGCTGCGGTTTTCCTGTTACCGTGCAGCATCAGATAACATAATAACTTGCCCCCACCCACCCATTCAATTCTGTGGGATGACCCCCTCCCCCCACCACGTGGCTGGTACCATGGAAGATCCATGCAGATCGCAAACTAGCCCCCCCATCCACTTCTGTTGGATGATCGCGTTACCCCTCCCCCCACCACGTGGCTGGTATCAGGGAAGACCCCTGCTAGCCAAACGCGAAAAACTCAGCGACATTATCCACCCCCTCCCCCCCGCCCGCTTGGCTAACTGCAGGGAAAGATTTCTTTTCAGCTACAGGCAAACAGCCCAGTAGGAACGGGGCCACCTCTGTCCCCCTAATTACATTCCCATATCTCAAACAGGTTACCCTGAACGATATCACTCTCCTGAGGATAACACAGCAAGATAAAGAGCGGATGTTGCTTGAATGCCAGCAAACACCGGGACCATACGCTGCCAAGCTTTGTCAAGCAATGATACCGGATTACTTGCTGCTAGCATGGCGCGGTCAAGTGTCCTACCATGGAGGACGGAATAAGGCTGCCCTGCCCAGAAACCTTCTGGAAAAGCTTTTGGAGTACCTCCAGGAGAGTTTCATGGAGATGTCCCTGGAGGATTTCAACTCCATCCCCAGACACGTTAACAGACTTTTCCAGTAGCTGTACTGGCCGCGAATGCATCCCAAGTCCCCAGGGCAAATTAATCATTAAACAAATACTTGTTTTAAACCATGTTTGAGATATTTGAAAAGGTTCACTCACCAGAGGTCCCTTCCAGGGGGTCTGCGATGCCGCCTTGGGAGGGTTCGGAGGGCACCTCTGTCAGGGTCAGAAAGAGCTCCTGGCTGTCGGGGAGAATGGAGCGCTGTGTGCTCTCCACAAGTTCGTCGTCCTCCTCCTCCTCCTCTTCCCCGTCCGCAGATTCGTCATGCAACGAAGACATTAACCCCTCCTCGGAGTCCACGCTCAGGGGTGGGGTAGTGGTGGCGGCCCCTCCGAGAATTGCATGCAGCTCATCGTAAAAGCGGCATGTCTGCGGCTCTGCCCCGGACCGTCCGTTGGCCTCCTTCGTCTTCTGATAGGCCTGTCGGAGCTCCTTCACCTTTATACGGCACTGAATGGAGTCCCGATTGTGGCCTCTCTCCATCATCCCCTTGGAGATCTTGTCAAAGATCTTTGCATTCCGTCTCTTGGAACGCAGTTCTGCGAGCACTGAATCCTCTCCCCATATGGCGATCAGATCCAGTATCTCGCGTGTGGTCCATGCTGGTGCTCGTTTGCGGTTGTCGGCCTGCATCGCTACCTGTGCTGCTCAGCTCTGTGTGGTCACCTGTGCTCACCAGGCTGGGCAGACAGGAAATGAAATTCAAAAGTTCGCGGGGCTTTTCCTGTCCAACTGCCCAGAGCATCCGAGTTTCGATTGCTGTCCAGAGCGGTCACAATGGTGCACTGTGGGATACCTCCCGGAGGCCAATACCTTCGAATTCCGTCCACACTAACCCTACTTCGAACCAGCAAGTTCGAATTTAGCGCTACTCCCCTCGTCGGAGAGGAGTACAGAAACCGATTTTAAGAGCCCTTTAAGTCGAATTAAATGGCCTCGTTGTGTGGACGGGTACAAGGTTAATTCGGTATAACGCTGCTAAATTCGAACTAACATCGTAGTGTAGACCAGGCCTTAGATATTATATATATGGAGATATACCTATCTCATAGAACTGGAAGGGACCCCGAAAGGTCATCGAGTCCAGCCCCCTGCCTTCACCAAGTACTGATTTTGCCCCAGATCCCTAAGTGGCCCCCTCAAGGATTCATAAGTTTCACATGAATCTGTGACATTCTATACCTTGGTGGAGTGTACCCCATATTCCTCATTTATTGTGGAATCTTACCTTGTAAGGTATCAGGGGAAAGGTTATGATCTGCTGAAAGTCATTTATCTGTTCATATATGTGTATCATTAATGCATATGAAGTTATGAAAATTGTGTTGTATGCTGGTCATTAAAGCATGCTGTAACTTTGGAAAGTAGTCTTTTAATGATCCCCCACCAAAGACAACAAGAAGCAAAGTAACCAACGCCCAGCCGGGGTGTGAACTAGCCCATCACCAGCCAATGTCCAGCCATTGAGCTAGAATGCATTCACTCACCTGCATGACTTTTTTGTAAACGCCCTTGCTTTAACAAAGACACCAATATCACACAGACATTCCTGGACTTTTGTTTTAAAAGCACATGAACTGATCATATAAAAGAGAGAGTCTGGTGACATAGCAGACCCTTTTGCTATCTATCCTGCAACCAAGACACTGAGAAGAAAAGAGTACAACACAGGAGATTTGCCCAGGTTGAAGGAACAAACCTGTCTACGAAGGACTGTAATCTCCACTGGGGTGAGAAAAACTGACAAATCTAGTTGCTGCTGCCCAGGTTTCTTTCCTCTTAGGGCTTGACTACACTGGCACTTTACAGCGCTGCAACTTTCTCGTTCAGGGGTGTGAAAAAACACCCCCCTGAGCGCAGCAAGTTACAGCGCTGTAAAGCGCCAGTGTAAACAGTGCCCCAGCGCTGGGAGACGCGCTCCCAGTGCTGTAAGTTAATCCCCTTGTGGAGGTGGAGTACCTGCAGCGCTGGGAGAACTCTCTCCCAGCGCTGGAGCCGCGACCACACTCGCACTTCAAAGCGCTGCCGCGGGAGCGCTCCCGCAGCAGCGCTTTGAAGTTTCAAGTGTAGCCATGCCCTAAACAAAGAAAATAACAGAACGCCACTATCCGTCACCTTTAGCCCCCAACTAAAACCTCTCCAGCGCATCATCAAAGATCTACAACCTATCCTGAAAGATGATCCCTCACTCTCACAGATCTTGGGAGACAGACCTGTCCTCGCTTACAGACAGCCCCCCAACCTGAGCAAATACTCACCAGCAACCACACACCATACAACAAAAACACTAACCCAGGAACCTACCCTTGCAACAAACCCCGCTGCCAACTCTGTCCACATATCTATTCAAGTGACACCATCACAGGACCTAATCATATCAGCCATGCCATCAGGGGCTCGTTCACCTGCACATCTACCAATGTGATATATGCCATCATGTGCCAGCAATGCCCCTCTGCCATGTACATTGGCCAAACCGGACAGTCTCTTCGCAAAAGAATAAACGGACACAAATCTGACATCAGGAATCATAACATTCAAAAACCAGTAGGAGAACACTTCAACCTCCCTAATCACTCAGTGACAGACGTTAAGGTGGCAATTTTGCAACAAAAAAGCTTCAAAAACAGACTCCAACGAGAAGCTGCTGAACTTGAATTGATATGCAAACTAGATACAATCAACTTAGGTTTGAACAGAGACTGGGAATGGCTCGGTCATTACACTAATTGAATCTATTTCCCCATGTTGAAGCAGCCTCACACTTTCGTGTCAACTGTCCGAAATGGGCCATCATGATTATCACTTCAAAAGTTTTTCTCCCCTGCTGTTAATAGCTTCTCTTAATTAATTAGCCTCTTACAGTTGGTATGGCTACTTCCACCTTCTCATGTTCTCTGTATGTATAAATATCTTCTTACTGTATGTTCCATTCTATGCATCCGAAGAAGTGGGCTGTAGCCCACGAAAGCTTATGCTCAAATAAATTTGTTAGTCTCTAAGGTGCCACAAGTACTCCTGTTCTTTTTCTTCTAAAAGCATTTTATCCAAAAATTCCTATCTAATTAATAATTGTCATGATTATGAGATGTTTTGTTCAAATGCATGCTTTTGATTTTACAAGATTTTCATGCCTGTGATCATGGAGATACATAAATGTGTGTGTTACATGGGTTTAAGTATTTCAGATGCTACAGAATATCAGAAATCTGATTTTTTCAGGAAAGGAAAGGAACTCCCTGTTCTAAACATCAGTATGGCAGATAAGGCAGGTAAGAAGAGGGTATCCATATATATATAATATTGGTTTCCAAATATATATCACAGTGTCATCAAATACCCCTGCTTGTGCTGCTGCTTTTTTTTTTTAATTCTTATTCTTGTGCTGTTCTATTTCCTATCCAGTTACTATGATTTACTGTGTTAAACTATTACAGGTGATCTCATTATTTTAAATGAAATGTGATTACCATGGATCTAATGCTGCCAGACTTTGTAAACTGGAAATACTTTGAATTCATGCACATAGCTCTGCAACCTGCCCAGTTTTGAATCCCCTTGGAAGGGCCATGTCTGAATCCCAGTCCCATCCTTCAGGGAGCGGGGCTGGGGCTGGGCTCCCACGGGGCAGAGGCAGGCGGGGACCGGGTGCAAGCGGGCCTCCCCAGGCTGAAGCCGCGGTGCTGGGCTCCGGCTCCGTGTGCTGCTCGGGGACCTCCCCGGCTCGCCGCCTGCTGCTCCTGGCCGTGAAGCTCGGTCCGCTGCCAGCCGTACATCGGCAACTCGTCAAGGGCCCCGCGCCGAGTCACACGCTTCTCCGGGACCGGTGCTGGCAGGGCTGTGGCACCTGGGAATCGGAGCCGGGGGCGGGAGCGGGACAGGCTCACGCTCAATTCTGTGAATGTTAACAGCGGGGAATGGTCTCTTCTGTGGCCAATACTCAGTGAAATCATTTGAGGGAAAATGTTGCTTAGTGGTAAAAGGCTGGTGCGCCAACCCGTGTCGTTACTTAACTCCCCTGAAACGCTGCTTCGTTATAGTAACCGAAACTAAAGCTGGAGCCGGCCGAGAAGTTCCTCTCCGAGCAGCGATTCCCCGACTGCAACCTCCGGGGCAGGTGGGAGCCGGACCGGTCCGCCCTAGTTCCGCCCCCTCGGCCGGGAAACAGCGGCCCGCGGGCGCCCCCCAGCCCCTGCGGCGGGGCTTGTCCCCCCTGTGCCTGGAGCGGCCCAGTCAGCTCCGGCTCCCAATTCCCTACTTTGGGTGTACTGAGCATGCCCAGTAACCTTCGCTGTTGCCACTGCCCTCTCTCTGCCCTTACTTCTACTTGCGCTCTGCTGCCTCCTCTTTGGAGGGGTTTAAAAGGATTAAGGGGGCAAATAGCAGCGGGGGGGGGGGCTGTCAGGGTCTGAGCAGGGGGCAGACATTTACTGGCCGGGGGATCAAGCTACTGTAGGTAGCGGCAGAAGAGGGGCTGAAGGGGGAAAAATCAGGGGTGGGGGGTGGTAGCCGGGGTTAAGCCCAGAGGGGGAGACGCTGCCAGACCCTGTGCGGGGACAAAACCCCCGTTTAGGGAGGAGGAGAGGGGGGAACAGTGACCCCGTGGGATGAGCCACCTGCTGTGCTCGCCACACTAGGGGTGTTGGGGGTGCAGAGGTTGTTTTCGTTCTGCTCACAGGACGCTGCATGTCAGCCCCTGAGCAGAGGGCGGGTTCCTGGGGCTGGGTTCTTAAAGGCACAGGCAGCCCAATTCGTAGACTGTCAAAGCTTAGGGTACGTCTACACTACGGGATTAGTCCGAATTTACGGAATTCGATTTTATGAAACCGATTTTTTAAATTCGATGGTACGCGGCCACAGTAAGCGGATTAATTCGGCGGTGCGCGTCCATGCAGAAAGACTAGCGTCGAATTCCAGAGCGTTGCACTGTGGGTAGCTATCCCAGAGTTCCCGCAGTCCCCCCCGCCCATTGGAATTCTGGGTCGATATCCCAATGCCTGATGGGACAAAAAACATTGTCGCGGGCGGTTCTGGGAACATCCTCCCCCTCCCTACGTGAAAACAACGGAAGACAACCATTTCGCGCCTTTTTTCCTTGTTGAACTGAGCGGACGCCGTACCTCGGCAAGGATGGATCCCGCTCAGCTCAAGTTTGCAGTCATGAACATTGTAAACACCACGCGCATTATAGTGCAGTTTATGCTCAACCAGGACCAGAAAAGCCAGGCGAGGAGGAGGCGGCTACGGCAGCGCGGCGACGAGAGTGATGCGGACATGGACATGGACACAGAATTGTCTCGCGCCACGGGCCCCGGCGCTTTGGAGATCATGTTGGCAATGGGGCAGCTTCTTGCTGTGGAACGCCGATTCTGGGCCCGGGAAACAAGCACTGACTGGTGGGACCGCATAGTGCTGCAGGTGTGGGACGATTCCCAGTGGCTGCGAAACTTTCGCATGCGTAAGGGCACTTTCCTGGAACTTTGTGACTTGCTTTCCCCTGCCCTGACGCGCCAGAACACCAAGATGAGAGCAGCCCTCACAGTTGAGAAGCGAGTGGCGATAGCCCTGTGGAAGCTTGCAACACCGGACAGCTACCGGTCAGTCGGTAATCAGTTCGGAGTGGGAAAATCTACCGTGGGGGCTGCTGTCATGCAAGTAGCCAAAGCAATCGTTGAGCTGCTGCTAAAAAAGGTAGTGACGCTGGGAGATGTGCAGCTCATTGTGGATGGCTTTGCTGCAATGGGATTCCCTAACTGTGGTGGGGCGATAGATGGAACCCATATCCCGATCTTGGCACCGGAGCACCAGGGCAGCCAGTACATAAACCGCAAGGGGTACTTTTCTATGGTGCTGCAAGCAATGGTGGATCACAAGGGACGTTTCACCAACATCAACGTGGGATGGCCGGGAAGGGTTCATGACGCCCGCGTCTTCAGGAACACTAGTCTGTTTAAACGGCTGCAACAAGGGATTTACTTTCCAGACCGGAAAATTACCATTGGGGATGTTGAGATGCCCATCGTTATCCTTGGGGACCCAGCCTACCCCTTAATGCCGTGGCTCATGAAGCCATACACAGGCAGCCTGGACAGTACTCAGGAGCGGTTCAACTACAGGCTGAGCAAGTGCAGGATGGTGGTAGAGTGTGCCTTTGGACGTTTAAAAGGTCGCTGGCGCTCGTTACTGACTCGCTCGGACCTCAGCCAAACCAACATCCCCATTGCTATTGCAGCTTGCTGTGTGCTCCACAATCTCTGTGAGAGCAAGGGGGAGACCTTTATGGCGGGGTGGGAGGCTGAGGCAAACCGCCTGGCCGCTGATTACGCGCAGCCAGACACCAGGGCGATTAGAAGAGCACACCAGGAAGCGGTGCGCATCAGAGAAGCTCTGAAAACAAGTTTCAGTGCTGCCCAGGCTCCTGTGTGAAAGTTATGTTTGTTTGTCCCTGTTGAAAACCCGCCCACTTGATTCACTCATTCCCTGTAAGCAACCCACCCTTCCCCCTTCCCCCTTCGATCCCAGTTTTATTTAAAAAAAAATAAAGTCAGTGTCGTTTTCAAATTACAAATCAAGAACTTTTTATTAACGGGGGGTAATGAACATAGGGAGAGAAATAACCAGGTAGTCCGGGTGGGGTTTGGGAGGAGGGTAGGAGTGAAGGAACAGGGCAGGAACAACATTCAAAATAATGAGAGCCTTTTGCTCGGGCTCTCTAATGGGGTGGACTGGCAGGTTGCACGGAGCTTCCCCCCCCGCGTTCTTACACGTCGGGGTGAGGAGGCTACGGGACTTGGGGAGGGGGGAGGGCGGTTATAGAGGGGCTGCAGCGGCACCCGGTAATCCGGCAGCTGCCGTTCCTGGAGCTCCACCAGACGCCGGAGCATGTCTGTCTGATCACGCAGCAGCCCCAGCGTTGCATCCCGCCACTTCTCCTCTCGGGCGTCCCTCCTCTCCTCGCGTTCGTCCCTTCTCTCCTCACGTTCATCCCTTTTCTCCTCCCGTTGGTCCCTCATGTCCTCCCGCTGGTCCCTCTTCTCCTCACGGTCACTGGCCTCTTGACGGAATTTCAATACAGTCTCCTTCCAATCGTTAAAATTAGCTCTCTCATCCCGGGTCGACTGCATTATTTCCGAGAACATATCGTCTCGGGTGCGCCTCTTTCGCCTCCTTATCTGGGAGAGCCTTCGTGCTGGGGGCGGGAGGATGGAAGAATTTGCAGCTGCAGTAGGAGGGAAAAAAAGGAGAGAAGTATGTAAAAAGATACATTTTATAGAACAATGCTTATACTCTTTCACGGTGAACACTTTTCACATTACATAGCAATGTACAAGGTCGCTTTTTGCATCTTATATTGAGTGCCCGCGGCTTTGGTGTTAGAGATCACAGCAGACGCAGGGCCGGGCAACAGAATTCGGCTTGTATGCAGCCATGGTAAGCCACTGTCCTGCTGCTTCTGCATTAAATCAGAGCCCTCCTTTCCCATAGCAAGCAAAGCCCTTTACGTGCTGCGGTTTTCCTGTTACCGTGCAGCATCAGATAACATAATAACTTGCCCCCACCCACCCATTCAATTCTGTGGGATGACCCCCTCCCCCCACCACGTGGCTGGTACCATGGAAGATCCATGCAGATCGCAAACTAGCCCCCCCATCCACTTCTGTGGGATGATCGCGTTACCCCTCCCCCCACCACGTGGCTGGTATCAGGGAAGACCCCTGCTAGCCAAACGCGAAAAACTCAGCGACATTATCCACCCCCTCCCCCCCGCCCGCTTGGCTAACTGCAGGGAAAGATTTCTTTTCAGCTACAGGCAAACAGCCCAGTAGGAACGGGGCCACCTCTGTCCCCCTAATTACATTCCCATATCTCAAACAGGTTACCCTGAACGATATCACTCTCCTGAGGATAACACAGCAAGATAAAGAGCGGATGTTGCTTGAATGCCAGCAAACACCGGGACCATACGCTGCCAAGCTTTGTCAAGCAATGATACCGGATTACTTGCTGCTAGCATGGCGCGGTCAAGTGTCCTACCATGGAGGACGGAATAAGGCTGCCCTGCCCAGAAACCTTCTGGAAAAGCTTTTGGAGTACCTCCAGGAGAGTTTCATGGAGATGTCCCTGGAGGATTTCAACTCCATCCCCAGACACGTTAACAGACTTTTCCAGTAGCTGTACTGGCCGCGAATGCATCCCAAGTCCCCAGGGCAAATTAATCATTAAACAAATACTTGTTTTAAACCATGTTTGAGATATTTGAAAAGGTTCACTCACCAGAGGTCCCTTCCAGGGGGTCTGCGATGCCGCCTTGGGAGGGTTCGGAGGGCACCTCTGTCAGGGTCAGAAAGAGCTCCTGGCTGTCGGGGAGAATGGAGCGCTGTGTGCTCTCCACAAGTTCGTCGTCCTCCTCCTCCTCCTCTTCCCCGTCCGCAGATTCGTCATGCAACGAAGACATTAACCCCTCCTCGGAGTCCACGCTCAGGGGTGGGGTAGTGGTGGCGGCCCCTCCGAGAATTGCATGCAGCTCATCGTAAAAGCGGCATGTCTGCGGCTCTGCCCCGGACCGTCCGTTGGCCTCCTTCGTCTTCTGATAGGCCTGTCGGAGCTCCTTCACCTTTATACGGCACTGAATGGAGTCCCGATTGTGGCCTCTCTCCATCATCCCCTTCGAGATCTTGTCAAAGATCTTTGCATTCCGTCTCTTGGAACGCAGTTCTGCGAGCACTGAATCCTCTCCCCATATGGCGATCAGATCCAGTATCTCGCGTGTGGTCCATGCTGGTGCTCGTTTGCGGTTCTCGGCCTGCATGGCTACCTGTGCTGTTCAGCTCTGTGTGGTCACCTGTGCTCACCAGGCTGGGCAGACAGGAAATGAAATTCAAAAGTTCGCGGGGCTTTTCCTGTCCAACTGCCCAGAGCATCCGAGTTTCGATTGCTGTCCAGAGCGGTCACAATGGTGCACTGTGGGATACCTCCCGGAGGCCAATACCTTCGAATTCCGTCCACACTAACCCTAATTCGAACCGGCAATGTCGAATTCAGCGCTACTCCCCTCGTCGGAGAGGAGTACAGAAACCGATTTTAAGAGCCCTTTAAGTCGAAATAAATGGCCTCGTTGTGTGGACGGGTACAAGGTTAATTCGGTATAACGCTGCTAAATTCGAACTAACATCGTAGTGTAGACCAGGCCTTAGACACCGCAGCTCCTCTCTATCCTGCTGCAGGGCTACTTTACTGCTACAGCCAGGAGACTGACTGCTGTGAAAAATTGTACAGACCCTCCCTCCCTCCAACTCTGCTTCTCCCATTTTGAATATGTAAAAGTGTCTTCTATCAGTTTCTATGTCTATATGAAATCACTGCAGCTCCTTTCTCTTATATAACATGCTGAGTTGCTCCCTCCCAGAGCCCACATGCCTGTGCCCCAATCCCCTGCCCCAGGTCAGAGCCTGCACCCCTCACTCAAACTCCCCATAGCCTGCAACCCTCCTGCACCCCAACTCCATCCCCAAACCTGCACCCCAAAAAGGGCCGGATTAACCTTTTGTGGGCCCCCATGGGGGAAATGGGGACATGGGGCAGGGGGGCAGAGTCCTCAGAGCGAGGGGCTGGCTGGGGGCAATGGGAGATGGGTAATGGCATGGCAGGGACAGACCCACTCCACCCAGCCCAGTACAAGGACACTGTTTACAAACCAGGAGCTGCCAGATGCACACTGGCCAGCCCGGCCCTGCGCTGCCATCGTGCTTCTTCCCCTTGGGGGCGGGCCCATGCCGCACCATGCTACCCCCCTGCCCAGCACCCCTCTGATTCCCTACGCCCAGTGCCACACCACTCAGAGACCCCCACAAACCCCCATGCCCAGTGCCCTCCCACAGACCACTCCCCCACCCACTCAGAACCCCCCCAGATCCTCTCACTGCCCAGTGCCCCCCTAGCTGAACACCCCCCACAGCCCTCCCACAACTGCACAGTGCCCTGCACCTCCCCGCCCAGAGCCCCCCCCCACAGATCCCCTCACTGCCCAGTGCCTCCCACCACCACAACTCCACAGTGCCCCACACAGACACCCCACACTTCCCAGTGCCCTGACACACACAGATCTTCCCACTGCCCACACCCCCACAGACCCACTAGAGACCTACTCTCCCACACCCTAACCCCCGGCCACAGTAGCCGGCCCTGATGGGAGGTGACTGTGTCTGCCAGGCTGAGCCGGCAGCGCAGCCAGAGCTGGTCCTGGGGCAGGATAACTCCGGCCCCTTAGAAGTGGTGCAATCAGCCAGGCTGGAGCAGGAGCAGAGCCTACTAGGCTCCCTCAGGACTCACATGCCTGGCAGGACCCAGCTGAGCCTCCCCCCCCACACACACACACTGTCCCCTGTGACTGGCTGAGGCTGGCCCAGCCTCTGCACCAGTCCCAGGTGGCTCTTCCCCCAGGGAGGCAGGTGGGGCCCTACAGGTCCCAGGCAGTGGAGATAGCTCAGAGCTGGAGCAGTGCTGGGGAGTGGGGCAGATCCCTGGGATGTGACTCCTGAGATCCCACCCAGCCCACCCACACCCATTGGCCCCGTGGCCAGCAGCCCTGCCGAGCGCGCATGGTGGCCCCCAGCTGCTGGGTGATGAGCCCCCTACAGCAGTTGCGTAGCCAGGTTCTAACACCAGGGGAGTGAACACATAAAAAAAGGCACCACCCGACATATCAAATTACTAATTACATACTTTTAAATTCCTTATACATATTTATTTTGTACTTAAAATAAAAACACAAAAATGATCCAGCCACGGAAGGGTTTGCACAGCCGGCATTTTGCAGGAGAACTTTAGATTGTACTTAGATATACTTTTGATTCTAGAAAGTAAATGACAGAATACAGTAGTTTATAATTGTCACAGGTTTAAAAAAAATACTGGCCATTTTTTCCAGTTACTAATTTCATTTTAAAATCAATCAATGAAATGCACTTTATTTATAATAGATCGTAATACTAAAGTCACCAAAAAGGCATGACAAATACAAGATTTATGAGAATTGGTGAGCAAAGATCTCATAGCTCTTCGGTGTTGGACAAAGCAGTAATTTCCCTTAAAGTAGCTTTATTCATGGGTTGTTTTTTAAAACAGAAGCCATCTCTATGACACAGGTATAAGTATCATCTCTCACACCAAACAGGAACTTTTCCACAGTTCATTGCAATTTGGAAGTGTGATTATTATCAGGGCCGGCTCTGGCTTTTTTGCTGCCCCAAGCAAAAAAAAAAAAAAATCGGGGCAGCCGGAGCGGCAAAGCAGGGGGAACAAACAAACCTGCGGGGCGGCTGGAGCCAGGGTGTAGGGGGACTCCCTGCACTGCAGACGTGCCCCGGATAGCGGCGGGGAGGGGGAGTAAGCCGAGGGGAGAGAGAAAAGAGGGGCAGCCAGGGCTTCAGGGGGGCGCTCACCAAACGGCCCCGACATCCATGCCGCCTGCCGGGAGGGCTCCACGCCGCTCCGGTCAGCGGGGAGGGAAGGACGCGGGCTGCCCTGCCGGGCTTGCTACAGACCTGGCACCGGCTGGGGCAGACGGAGTGCGCAGTCCGCTCCCAGCAGGGCGCTCTCCTCCTCTGCGCCGCCACCCCCTACAGGGCGGCCAGATCAGCAAACCAAAAAAAACAAAAAAACCCGGCCGTGCTGCCCTAGGATTGGGTGGAATGCTGCCCCGTAGGATCTGCCGCCCCAAGCACGAGCTTGCTCGGCTGGTGCCTGGAGCTGGCCCTGATTATTATACCTTGTCTTATGAACACCAAACACCATTACATACTCCATATCCACAAAGTCAAACATATCCTTCAATGCTGCTACTCTCTTAGCAGAACTGTTGAAATGATTGAACATCTTAATCACCAGAGTCTCAATGTCAACTTGTAGGGTATTGCTATCATGTTTCACGGCGTTGTGCACAACATAGGCAGGGCAGTTTGCTGGCAAGATATTTTCATTTTGTTTTTTTAAATTCTGGTACACTGATTGTCGCTTTCCATAATTCACGTTTGCATTATCAGCACAGTAAGAAGACACTTTGTTTAGGTCTAGTTTGTGTGGCGCAAGTTTTTCAAGTAATGTGTTGCTTATTGCCTCTGCAGTCTCTTTGCTTTTCTCATAGAAGTCTAACAGTTTATCTTGGACCCCATGTTCAGGTGTCCAGTATCTCAGTGGTGCTTAACATCAGACTCACTGCCATGGCAAATGCTAAATTCCTTCCTGCATGCTTTACAAAAGGCTTTTGAATCACACTCATAGGATTTCCGAATCCAGGTGTAAGTGGCTTCCCATTCTGTCCTGTATCTGCACTGTCTTTTTTGTTTTTTGGTAGTTGGCTCCTCCCTTGCCGTTGCCATTTCAGGTGGGGTTTTTGACTGAAGACCGTTAGCTAGATAGCTAGCCACTGAAAAGAACTGCGCAGTCTCTGTGCTTCTTACGTGTTATTACGTGCCCACTGTAGTTTGTCCTACGGTATGCACTGTGGTTCAGAACTGTAAACTACATATTCCTACCGTAAATTTGCATTATACCAGAAAACAACCTGAAAAACCAAAATTGCCAGTAGATAACCGATCATAATCGGGTTTAATGGGACATTCCCAATCAACTAATTTTCTGTTTCACTACCAAATGTAAAATTTTACCTGACTATCAAGCAGATGCTTGCTAATGTGGGTAAGTGAACTGGGAAGCAGCTTAGCAGTGCTCAGCCCCGGCCTGCCCTGCGTCGAATCAGCATGTGCAGAGGCAGGTGCCTCCTTTCCTTGGCTCTGCCATGAGCAAGGTGGACCGGTCTGCACACACTCTGCTGGGGAGGAGGATGCAGCCTCTGACACTTACCTCAGGGACCTGCCAGCTGCTTCCTGGGGGCCACCTCAAGTAAGCACTGCTGGGACCCACCCCTGCATTCCCTACCCCCGCCTTCAGTTGAGGAGGTGAGCAGCAGGAAGGGAGGGGGCCGGCCAGGGGAAATGGGGCATGAATGGCATTGCCAGAGGCACACTGGTCCGGCTGGCCCTGTGCTACCAGCATGCCCCTTCCTGTTGGGGGTGGGCCCATGCTGCGCCACACAGCTCCCCTGCCCAGTGCCCTGACACACACAGATCTCCCCCACTTCCCAGCACCCTCCCCCAACAGGCCCCCACTGCCTAGCTCCCCAAAACACACAAACCTCCCCCACTGCCCAGCGCCCTCCACACCCTCACAGCCCAGCACCCCCCCACACACACACCTCCCAGACACTCACCATCACACCCTGCCCCCTTCCCTGGCTGCACTCCCCAGCCCTGCTGGGAGGTCTCTGGCTCCTAGGGTGAGAGCGGCGAGGGGAGTCTCCAGACTCTCCACATGCTGCGCCCGCCACAAGCACAAGCTCCGTGGCAGGTGGCTCCCATTGGCCGGGAAAGGTGCCAATGGGAGCTGCTGGAGCCACGGAGTGGGGCTTGCAGGCACCGGCAGCATGCAGAGCCCCCCGAGCCAGAGGGACCTGCCAGGGGGCGAGGTGAGTCCCAGCGGTGCTTACCTGGAGCGGCTCCTGGGAAGCATCTGGCAGGCAGGTCCCTCTGGCTCCTAGGGTCGCGGGTCAGGTCGGGTTGGGTCGAGGGGGGAGGGCGGGGGGCTCTCTGCCCGCTGCCCATGCCTGCAAGCCCCACTCCTGCAGCACGCGGTGGAGACCTCCTCTGTGCACTGCACTGCAGGCTCCTGCCGGCGGGCGGGCGCCGGGAGCTGCGCTGCCCCAGGAAGAAGAGGTGAGCGGCGCCGGCGGCAGCTTGCGGTCCTTCTCCACCAGCAGGGCCGGCTCCAGGGTTTTTGCCGCCCCAAGCAGCAAAAAAAAAAAAAAAAAGCCGCGATCGCGATCAGCTCTACAGCCGCCGCTCCAGTCTTCGGCGGCAATTCGGCGGCTGGTCCTTCGCTGCCAGCGGGACCAAGGGACCCGCCCCCGAAGACCCAGACTTGCCGCCCCAAAAACCGCTGGAGTGCTGCCCCTCTCCATTGGCCGCCCCAAGCACCTGCTTGCTGGGCTGGTGCCTGGAGCCGGCCCTGTCCACCAGACGGTCCTGATATCAGGACAAAGTGCGTCCTGACCGATGTAAGGTCGGGACATGGGACAAGTCCCCTAAAATCGGAACTGTCCCGATAATATCGGGATGTCTGGTCACCCTAGGGTGAGATCCCTCATTTTCCCTCTCTGTTTCCTTTTCTACCTCAGGTATTAACCTTTAATAATGTAACTTATTTTGTTTAGGCTCTCCTTGAGTAGTTATCACTATTAGTTCATAAATAACTTTACTCTTGTGTTTGTATCTTCCACATTTATTCTGCAGCAATGCTTCTTTTACCTAAGCTACAGATCCCTGCAGCGCCCAAAAATACTCTGGGGTTTGCTCATCAAGTGGGTTACTACCAGTACAATTGTTATGTAAGAGTGGGGATAGGGACATGCTAAATCTGGGACAAGTAAGGGTGTCAGCTTGAAAGTGCTGTTTGACTCATTCCATTGGGCACACAAGCAGTACATTGATAGAATTACACAACCACTCCCCCTCCAGAAGAGTAACCCTAATAAATGAGTGTACCCCAAAGTATTGTGCAAAGCTGGTCACAAATTCTTGAACAAACGCAGGCAGCATGTGACCCTAATCACATGTTAATTGTTGAGTAGTTGCGGTGGAGTAGGGAAACTGAGGCACAGACCTGAGCAAGCTTTCTTTTTCTTTTTCAGACCAAGCTCCTTTAGCGAGGTCTCTCTCTCTCTCTCTCTCTCTCTCTCTCTCTCATAGAATATTTGTTAACCTTCTGTTAAGAATCTTGCTTAGAATACCTGTAGAACTGTGCAATAAGGAGTTAAGAGTTGTGTTCATGTGTATAATGCAAATCATAAAAGCAGCAAGGAGGAAGCAAATCGCGAGTGTTTTCGACCAAAAACCCCATCCCTCCTGATTCGCAACCATCCCTGGACCAGTGACAGGTGCATGGGCAGCCAAGTCATTGGAAATACGCAAAGAGGAAGCCAGTGAAAAAAATCAAAGGGGCCACTCTGGTATCACCTTGGGCTCATGGGCATGCTCTGTACCCCCAAACCTTACCTCCCTTTTCACGTATTGACACACAAAAATGTGAAACAGCACGCCTCAATCGTCCAGTAGATCGATTTGGCACATTAGCAAGAAGGAAGCAGATCGATCAAAGGGGCCACTCTGGTATCACCTTGGGCTCAGGCATGCTCCGTACCCCCAAACCTTACCTCCCTTTTCACGTATTCACACACAAAGTGAAACAGCGCGCCTCAATCATCCAATAGACCAATTTGTCACATTAGCCAGGAGGAAGCAGATCGTGAGTGTTTTTGACCAAAAAACCTCATCCCTCCTGATTTGCAACTCCATGGACTAGGTGGTAGCAAGTCCTGAGCAGTAGCTCAGATGGTCACGTTGCGTGGGGGAAACTGCACCTAGTTGCAAAACGGGAGGGTTGCTATACATGTGGTCACACCGATCCCGTGCGCCAGAGCCGAGGTGGGCACGGGGCTGGCTCGGGGCTCTGGGCGGATGGTGGGGGGCAGACCCGAGCCGCCCCCGGCCCCTGGTTCCTGCTGGCCCGGCTGTGAGCGCGGGCCGGGATCGGACGGGTCTGGCTTTGGAAAGCGACGTGGCTTGTCCCCAGTGAAACCCGCTGCTCGGGCTGTGGGTCTGCCTGAGAGTCGCAGTGACCCCGGCCGTGCCCTGGGGTGGGGGGTGATCGGGTGGGGTGCGCCCACCTGCTACAGCCCGGGTGTCGCTGCTCTGAAAGCGTGGAGCAGGCGGGGGGCGGGAGGTGAAGGGACACTCGCAAGAACCTTTATTGTGCATTTAAAATGAAAGGCTTTAAAAATCAAAGGTGCTCTGCTGCTCTTTCTTTCCCCTTTGCTGTTTCACTCTGCAGTTAGGCTGGTCAGTTTCAGTCTTGCTGCTTCTTTCTCTTGGACTCTGACAATCCTTTTGGGTTTCTCACACTGTAGGACGGAGGTTCTCCTTTCCACCCTGTGGAGCAGCTCATAACAGAGATCCTCTCACAGACCCATCTGTCTTACCAGCACCGCAATCTTCCTGTTATTTAGCTCTCAAATATTTAAACCAAAAGACTATTTTTATAGACCCTACCATGACTGCATCTGTTCCTGGCAGCTGTCACGTAAATCCTTGCTCCTGCAACTGGCTCTGCTCAGGAGGACCCCAGCGATGAGGCTGAGCCTCATTGAAGGTAATGGGGCTTCGGCGTAGACGCACAGCCAATGCACTTAAAATAAATTGCAGAATTGGGACCTGAATCTATGCATGCACAGGAAGCTAGATGTGAGATAAACAGTATTGCCACGTGTGTGTCCCCCTCCAATCCTGCCATGGGGCGCAAAGGAGCCAGGTAGGCTGTGTTCGGTGGGAGAAAGTGGGAACCAACCAGCCCCAGAGCGATAGAGAAACTCCTCGCTTAAGGTTGTAGTTATGTTCCTGAAAAATGCGACTTTAAGCAAAACAATGTTACGCGAATCCAATTTCCCCATAAGAATTAATGTAAATAGGGGGGGTTAGGTTCCAGGGAAATTTTTTTCACCAGACAAAAAACTATTTACTGTATTATCTAGATATACACACAGTATACGTTTTAAACAAACAATTTAATACTGTTCACAGCTATGATGATTGTGAAGCTTGGTTGAGGTGGTGAAGTTAGAGGGTGGAAGAGGGAGGGATATTTCCCAGGGAATGCCTTGCTGCCAAATGATGAACTAGCACTCGGCTGAGCCCTCAAGGGTTAACACTTTGTTGTTAATGTAGCCTCTCACACAAGGCAGCACGAACACGAGGGAGGGGAGGCAGCATAGCAGACAGATACCGACACACATCTTGTGTGTGGGAGAGAGAGAGAGAGAGATGCACACTGTCCCTTTAAGTAAGCTGACCCACTCTTAAGTGCATTATCTTTTTTAAGTGGATCAGGAAGTTGAGACAGCAGCTGCTGCCCCAAGCTCTCTCTGTCTCTCTCCGTGGTTCGTGTCCCCTCCCTGCTCTATATGGAGACGGGGTAAGTGGGATGCAGGAGCAGGGGGGAGGGGGACACCCTGACATTAGCCCCCTCCCCCTTTTCCCCCCCTGCACAGCAAGCAGGAGTCTCTGGGAGCAGCTCCAAGGCAGAGGCAGGAGCAGCACGTGGCACTGGGGGGAAGGACAGCTGAACTGCCAGCAATTGATACCCTGCTGGGCGGCTGCAGCACAGGGAACTTAGGGGAGCGGGGAACTGATAGGGGGAGCTGATAGGGGGCTGCCGGTCCACCCTGGTTCCAAGCCCCCACCAGCTAGCTGCAACAGGCTGCTCTTCTTGCAAGCAGTGGACAAAGCAGGCGGCTGCCAAACGACGTTAGAAGGGAGCATTGCACAACTTTAAACGAGCATGTTCCCTAATTGATCAGCAATGTAACAACGTTAACCGGGATGACTTTAAGTGAGGAGTTACTGTATCTATATTTGAATATAAAGTCCCTACATAAAGCCATAGGCACCTTAACAACTAATTATGCTTACAATAACCCAGTGAGACCACCCAGCATCATTAAACAATCATATTCACAGAACAGATTTAACTCAGCCAGCCAATAAATCCAAAGCAGCAGAAAAACTACTTTCACCCTTCTCTTTGACTTCCCTAGGAGAAAAACCTCTAGCTTTCCCCCAGACAGTGTCAAATCAATGGCTTTTGCAGCATGCCCAGAAGGTCGAGTTTTGGCTATAAGGGGTCCTGTGGTATGTACAGAAGAGAATGTTCACCAAGGAAAAGAGACAATGGATGTAGGGAATCTGAGATTCCTTGTCAGAGAAACGTGTGATAATATAGATTTGGGTGTCTGCTTCTCTGATGGCCCAGAGAAAAGATCCATCAGTCTTCTGTTTTTCTCCTTCACCTAAGGTTTTGAATGATGCTTGGGTCTCCTTCCCTTCCCGGTCTGAGGATTCTACCTTCGTTAGCTCCAAGAAGAGACAATACGAAGAACACATCTACAGATGTGAGGACGAGCGTTTTGAGGTAGAATTCTTGCAAAATCATTTCTTGGAAAGCCTGGGATTCTATGAACTGGTTAGCTATATGGTATAATACTGCTTAAATACTGATGCCCGGAATCATTTTTTCTGGGTGACCCATATCTCACCTGGTTATAGGATCATAGAGTCATAAAACGGTAGGGCTGGAAATGACCTCAAGAAGTCATCAAATCTAGCCCCCTGCACTGAGTTGGACCAAGTAAACCTAGACCATCCCTGACAGAAGTTTGTCCAACCTGTTCTTAAAAACCTCCAATGATGGGGAGTTCACAGTCTTCCTTGGAAGCCTATTCCAGTGCTTAACTACCCTTATAGTTAGAAAGTTTTCCTAATATCTAACCTAAATCTCCCTTGCTGAAGATTAAGCCCACTACTACTTGTCCTGCCTTTGGTGGACATGGTTATGCTTCTAACTAAGGACTATTCAGCCTCTGTGAATACAAGAAGCAAAATCCAAGTAACTGCTTCTGATCACCAACTCCTTCCCCTCCAACCCATTGACTTTATCTTGGTCGGTAGCTTTGGCACAGTTTTCTTTCTCTTATGTTTAGGTCATTCCAAATGAAACTGTTCAATGGGAGGTGCATAATTGATGCTTCCTTTTATTAGCCAAGTAGTACATAGAGGCTGAAATCCATTTCTGTGTTAAAAGACTGAAAAATGACCTTCACAGAGTGTTAAATGATTGACACTCCAAATGGAAGTCAGCACAGCAATTAGTTGCCTATGCTAAGATTTATCACTTTCTTTTGTAGTAATGCTGTCAATTGTGTACCTCCCACACATGGAAAATCTTATTTCCTGAAGGAAGCATTTTGGTAGCCTATAACTTCTTATGGAAAGATGCACTACTGTATAGGAAGCAGATGAAATATAGGTAGATTAGAACAACCAAATGTGGAACTATTAAACCATTTCTCAAGTGCCTCCTGTTTTACGTGCACAGCATTACAGAAGTATGAAGTTCTTGTTTTGGTTCACTTAAATGTTAGGGTAAGTCTGTACTTAAAACACTGCAGCTGTGCTGATGCAGTGCTTAAGTGAAGAAACTCCTATGGCAACGGGAGAGCTTCTCCCATCAGCTTAGTTAATCCACCTCCCCAAGACATGATAGCTGTGTTGATGAGAGAAGCTCTCCCATTGACATGACACTGTCTACACAGGGGATTAGGTCGATGTAACTACATTGGTCAGTGTGGATTTTTCACACCCCTGAGCAACATAGTTACACCAATATAGGTCTGTAGTGTAGACCCGACCTTTATTTCCAGAAAGTAATTGTACCATGGCTAACGCATCTTCCCTTTCAGCTGGATGTTGTCTTGGAGACCAACCTGGCAACAATCAGAGTCTTAGAGGCAATCCAAAAGAAACTCTCCCGCTTGTCTGCAAGCCAAATTCCGGCTGGACAACACTCTGGGTGGCACGTCGGAGGTCATCCACCGCAAGGCGCTGCAGAGGATATATGCTGACAAAGCGGCCGACATCATAGAGGGGCTGAGGAAAAACCCATCTGTGGCAGTTTCTATTGTGCTGAAAAGGTACTTCCCAGGTTTCGGCATTATTACTTGTGTTTGGGTAAAACTCATCATACGCTAGGCACTATCCAAATGTATAATACACACAGAGGCTCCAGTTCAGGAAAGCATATAGTCTGAGAAATGCAGATACTTTTTATGTTATAAGAAGTTGTTGCGTTTCATAGTACCCAGCTACTATTGTGTCTATTAAAGCCAAAACATCACTGGCCCTGCTGGCAGGGGATGGATTTTTTATTTTTCCTACCCAAGATAGGGCAGTCTTGAGTTCAAAAGTCAAGCTGGGGTGGGGTTCTGTATTGTCAGTTTTGAACACAACTGAGTTTGGTCCCATTATAAATCCCATCTGTGAAAGTGAACAAGACTTTGAAGTGTAGAGTCTATATTGGATTCAGGTTCCAACTCAAAGAATACTACGTTCTACTGCCAGCCTCCTGATCAGAAAAAGGAAGTGCGTGCACAACATTGAGGGGGGCTAGAGACCGCTCTCTTGAATAATAGTTATAACGGGCAATTTCAACTCCCCACATATAAAATGTCAACCTCTGGAAAAGGAGTTTTTCAATACTTTAAATGATTGCTTCTTGTACTATCTAGTGTGTAGCTACACAAGAGGAGAGGTTCTTGACTTAGCCCTGAATAACACTCAGATACTGAATCAAGAAATAACTATGGTCAAACCATTGAGTGGTAGCGATCACAATATATAACAGTCCAGCATCCTTGGTGGAAGGGATTATACCAAAAATTAGCACGGTGATATGAGACTTAGGAAAGTGGAAGCTAAGTCAAAAGTTGGATAATTTTACAATCTTTAAAGCATAGGTTCCTGATCTATAGACTACAGGTCATCAATGTGGTCTTGGATAGAAAGAGAGGTGGTTGACAGAATCTTCTTCTACATCCTCAATCTCTGCTATGAATTGAAGCAAATATGCCATTACTGTATATTGAAAAAATTAACAAATCCCACACCTAGCTGGAATTCTGTGTTGTGGTCACCCTATCTCAAGAAGGACATCTCAGTAATAAAGGGCTCAGAAACGAGNAAAGAGAAGGTGGAAATTGAACTATTCAGAGAATGTGCGGAATGTGCCCCTACTAAACTGGCTGAAGGGGAGAGTCCATAAATGAATGGAAACTAACCTTTGTGTTCTTTATAGCTTCTCTGTCCTCCTGGCTGGTTCTGGATTTACACAGCAAGAGGCTACAACAGTGTTTTGATGGAACCGTGTAATCATACTTTTCCACTTTCCAGATACATCTCTAACAATGTAGAACAAAGGATAATTAGAAATAAAAGTAATTCCCTTTAGCATTGTAGTTGCGGATTGTCAGATCTTTATTATGGTGGCTCCCTAATGTCCCCGTCAGAATCGGGGCCCCGTTATACAAATGCAGAAAGAGAACTCCTGTCCGGAAGGACTTGCTTTTATGTTGCATCACGTTGAGGACCTCTGCAGTCTTCAGCAGGTTCTCTACTGAGGCAGGGCATAATGTGAGAACTAGACGTAAAAAAACAAGAGATGAAAGGAGAGGGGTGAGACTGGGAGGAGGTGGTCTTAGACACCAGGGTATGGACATGGTATAAAAACTAGATTAGAGGACAGATACAGGTTTGAGACGGGACTGCCAAGTAAGAGGTACTTCTGGGATTTGTGTGCTTCCAGACTCCTGGAATATTCAGCAATTATATCTCTGCAAAGTTCCCATGTCTCATAAAAAGTATCTAGGCTGCCTAGATGTAAATTGTAATCCGCAGTGAAGAGAGAGCTGGCTTTTCCATTATGTCAAGATGTGAGAGGTGGAGGGATGTCTGATTCCCAACTTGTGTTGTTTTTCCTTTAAACATGATCAAGTTGGTTACAGTGCACTCTTTGTGAAGTGACAGAATCGACTTCTTTCTTCTAGGCTAGGTATAAGCTGGCTGAGAGGTTCAGAGTTTTGTGTATGCCTGTGTTGCATGGGGTGAAAAGAATATCTAGTTACAGGACCATAATAAGTACACCTCTACCCCGATATAACGCTGTCCTCGGGAGCCAAAAAATCTTACCGTGTTATAGGTGAAACTGCGTCATATTGAACTTGCTTTGATCCGCCGGAGCATGCAGCCCCTCCCCCCCGGAGTGCTGCTTTTCTGCGTTATATCCGAATTCGTGTTATATCGGGTCGCGTTATATTGGGGTAGAGGTGTATCAGAGAAGTTTGAGAGCTCTGAAATGTCTGGCAAGTGGTTAAATCCATGTATTAAATAAATTATGGGATGTCACAGATACCAGGGACTCTTTGGGCCAGCTGGTTACAACAGCTGAGATTTCTTGTTGTTTGTAACTCTCACAAAGCAGAATTCTGGGATATTGACAGTGAACCCAGACCCAGTCCTGGGACTCTGTAGGAGGTATACAGAAAAAAAAAAAGTTTGGTTTATGTTCTGTTGAATGCCCTCATCACCCTGGTTAGTGGGGTATAGCCATGCATTTGTGGCCTATTTAACCTTCTGTAAAATAACATAGCCGCAAAACCAATCTAAAGATTCATGGCCATTTCTGGAGAATTTTGCTATGCACGTTGTACCTCATTTGAACTCCTTCTGAAACTTTCTGCTGTTTCAGTGGGCAATGGGCACTGAGCAGAAGCCTTACTGCCTCCAGCTTGTCTGGTCTAGGTTTTTATCCTACACCCATCAATGTGGTATCTTAGCATCTCTTAGCTCCTGTTTTGTTTTTTGTTGCTGCTAAGGTTAAAGATGAAAGAGGAAGAGTGGCGAGAAGCCCAGAGAGGATTCCACAAGGTCTGGAGGGAGCAGAATGAGAAATATTACCTGAAATCCCTGGATCACCAGGGCATCAACTTCAAACAGAATGACACCAAGGTCCTGTATGCAATATGTGTAGGCCCTTGACACCAGAACTTGGGTTGTTGTGATGGATAATGTGAACTCTGGTCCTTCCCCCATAGGGCTTGGGGTTGTAATGAGAGAGGAAACCCAGTTCACTGCCAGTGCTTTGTACAAGGGTCTTAAAGACGTGGTAAGTTGCATATGTGAGACTCACCCATGCTCTGTGTATTTGCTCTTCCTCCCTCAGAGGCAAGAGCGGGCATCAGAAGATAATGCTGGAGTACCCATAGGCCCACACCTGTCACTAGCCTACGGGGACAAGCAAATCCTGGAGGATGCTGCTTCTCTTTATCATCCACCACGTGAAACGGCAGACAGGAATTCAGAAAGAGGACAAGTACAAAATCAAGCCGGTCATGTACCACTTCATTCCGGACCTGCTGTTTGCTCAGCGGGGCGAGCTCTCAGACGTGGAGGAGGAAGAAGAGGAGGAAATGGATGTGGATGAAGCTACTGGGGCTGCGAAAAAGCACAACAGAGTTGGGGGCAGCCTCCCTAAAGCCAAGCTGCTGTTCAGCAACACAGCGACCCAGAAGCTACGGGGGTGGACGAAGTGTAGAACCTCTTCTATGTCAACAACAACTGGTAGGTCTTCATCCGGCTTCACCAGATCCTATGCTTGCGGCTGCTGAGGATTTGCACCCAGGCTAAGCGGCAAATGGAAGAGGAGAACCGGGAAAGGGAGCGGGAAGTGCTAGGCATAAAACGAGACAAGAGTGACAGCCCAGCAATTCAGCTGCGACTGAAAGAGCCCAGTGTGTGTTCTCTTACATGGGTCTGAGTAGGGGAGGGCAATTGTGACAGGTGCTTTAATTTGCAGTGTGTGGATCTGGTACTTGATCTGTTTCCTGGTGTCTTGAGGAATCTGTGTTCATCCCCCTCACCTGCCTTTAGATCTCGTCTCTGTAAATACCGTACCTGCATTTTGGTAGTTTCCAAAATGTGAAATTTAAGGATGCTGGTGGGCACTGAATGTAGCACAGCATCTTATCAAGGAGGAGATCTCTAGACCTGACCCTGGGACTTGGAGCATCCTACTTCATGGGGCTGTGGGGGAGAGGCGTGGTATTTTGTATTGCTTTAACACTCCTGGCCAGCTGAATTTCTTAATTTTGGATTGCGCTATTTTTCTACCTCATGAATTTACAAGTTAGATAAAAAATCTTCTCTGACCTCAAGCTTGTTCTAAAATATCTCAGTGGAGGAGTCAGCCCCTGGCAATTGACAAAGCAGTCAGTTTTGGCTCTGGTATTAAAAAGTGTGGGTCCTTTTAAGCTGGTGTTCAAATGATTTACCGACTAAAGAAGGCAGGGCAAACCCAAGTAAGTCTAGGCAGTCGTATGTAGACCAGTAAAGAGCCTCCTTGATCTTCCATTTTCTGTTACAATGTTAGTGTAATCCAGGGGTCGGCAACCTTTCAGGAGTGGTGTGCCGAGTCTTCATTTATTCACTCTAATATAAGGTTTCGCGTGCCAGTAATACATTTTAACGTTTTTAGAAGGTCTCTTTCTATAAGTCTATAATATATAACTAAACTATTGTTGTATGTAAAATAAATAAGGTTTATAAAATGTTGAAGAAGCTTCATTTAAAATTAAATTAAAACGCAGAGCCCCCGGACCGGTGGCCAGGACCTGGGCAGTGTGAGTGCCACTGAAAATCAGCTTGCGTGCTGCCTTCGGCACTCCTGCCATAGGTTGCCTACCCCTGGTGTAATCTGAGTCGTCTCAGGAAATACATGTATTTAGAATTCTCCAAGGGATGGTTTCCTTAGTGGTGATAATGCTACGGTACTAAACTGCCTATGGCTGCCTGTTTCCTGCCAGCTAAAACTGGAGTAAAGTAGCTAATTTGGATTAAAGCAAAGGAGGAAGTGTGGACAGTCTCTGTTGGCCTTGAGGGATGCAGAGGTGTTTGAACCTATAACAATTAAAAACAAACAGAAAACACAGATAACTTTTCAAATTCCCTTTAAAATGGCTTCGTTCCTTAACCGGTATTTTCAAAAACTTTATTTTCATCTTCCCTTGATGCCTATACCACAGTGATGAGTGTTAGTTCAAAATTGGGTGGACCCTGAATGGCTTTTTTCATTTTCCTCCCCTTTTTGCTCTGTTTCTGCTACAGCCCACAAAACCTTTTAGAAGCTACACTGGCACATTCAGCTTGGAAAGGCAGTAACTGTCCATGTAGCTTGCTGGAGAAACAGGAGACCCGGGTTCTAGTCCGAGCTCTGCTACTTAGTTACTATGTGACCTCGGGCAAACTACTTCCCCCTTGGTCTCTGTTTTACATTCTTCAAGGCAGGGACTTGTCGGTTATGTGTCTGAATGGTGCCAAGCACAGAGGGGTCCCAGATACAGTTTGGGACCTCTGGGTGCTACTGAAATATAAGTTAATAATAATGTGCAATGGGTATATTTCATAAGAGCCTTAGTACATATCTGCGTTCATATCTTTTTGGTGAGGTCTCTGCTTTAATGGTGTGCATAATGTTGTTTTGGTAGCAAGAACCTCTTTAGTTCTGAGAATTTTACCACCTCTGCCCTCCTCCGTGAGGCCTCTGGCAGGTTACAAACCTGGCATTAATTTGAAAAGCTCTCATTTAAAGTCTTACAACGTTGTCCCTCATTTTATAGACCATTCTGGTAATTCATCAATTTGTCTGAGACCTTCAACATGTGCCCCTTTTGCTCCCAGAACTCGTAGTGGGCCTGTCGGAACTGCCTTTGAGGGGTGTTACAGTGTAGTTCATGTTGCACCTTCTCTTCCTCTAGTGGATATTGCTGTGGAGGATTACTACCCAGCTTTCCTGGATATGGCGCGGAGCCTGCTAGATGGCAACATGGATTCGTCCCAGTATGAGGACTCCCTGCGTGAGATGTTCACCATTCATGCCTACATGGCCTTTACCATGGACAAGCTGATCCAGAGCATTGTTAGACAGGTGACTTGCAGCATCCTGCCAGGGGAAGGGAAGGATGGTGTCCAGGTGATAAAGAGGAAGTAGCTGATGCTTTCCCACAAAAGAGCACTCCCCAAGGTTTAAAGGAAGCTTGGGAATATTGAATGTATTTGTGTGATGTATTTCAGAGTGGAGGAGAGAACAGCAGGGGTTTCCTCCTGTGTCTCTAACATATTTCTGGAGATGGGGGAGGATAAGTGTTAGTGTATTTAAGTGATGAGGCTCAACAAGGTGTGTACAAATATTTAGGTTACCCAGCTACCTGTGGTGCTTTGTCTTCCCTCTTCAGCTTCTTCAAAGGTACGTGTATCTGGCATAACACTTCCCCAAGCAATGTTGCTTTAACAAAGAAATTGCTTCATGAAGTGTGCTTAACAATATTTAAAAGCCCGTTTTTGAAGATTTGTAAACCTTCTATAAAAAGCAAAAAGACTGAATATTCCGATAGATAGAATTTTGTTTAAAATACACGTCTGTCTTGAGGGCAGGAATAACATGAGCCCAGAGGATTTTTTTCAGACTGTAGCATGTGCCTGAAATCATAAGAACATAAGAATGGCCATACTGGGTCAGACCAAAGGTCCATCTATCCCAGTATCCTGCCTTCCGACAGTGTCCAATGCCAGGTGCTTCAGAGGGAATGAACAGAACCAGGTAATCATCAAGTGATCCAATAATCAGGGGATTATAGTAAAGCTCCTCATTCAGAAAGATAGTGCTGCTAGCACTGTGTTGTAATAAGTGTTCCACCTAGTGTGTGACTGTAATACGCTCCTCAGGTATGTTCAAGCCTCATTCTTAAGGCAGGTTTCAGAGGGGTAGCCGTGTTAGTCTGTATCAGTCAAAACAACCAGGAGTCCTTGTGGCATCTTCGAGACTAACAAATTTATTTGGGCATAAGCTTTCCTGGGCTATAACCCACTTCATCAGATGCATGGAGTGGAAAATACAGTAAGCAGGTATAAATATACAGCACATGAAAAGATGGGAGTTGCCTTACCAAGTGCAGACTGTCCTCAGCTATCCAAGAGGTGCCTAGTATCAGATGGGACCACATTTGAAGTGTTCTCTTGCTCTTAGAAAAGCTGAAGAATTTGTAAACACAAGAACCAAAACTGTAAGGACTCTTGGAAAAGGTTCTGTATTTCTTTTGAATAACAACTTCCTTCTGGATTTCACACACGCTGGCTGGCTCTTGAAGCTGGTATATTTGTTGATTTCAGCTGCTAGTTGTCACTTGAACTCTGTAAGCCCAAGTGTCAACTCTCACATGCTGGCTACCTTGATGATCCCATTTCTATGGAGAATTGTTAAGCACAAATTAGAGTATCAAGACAGGGCTAAAAACAAGTTCTTAATTTCAGTTTTGATAGGAAATCGGCAGTCAACCGGTCTTTATTTAAAATTGGGAATATAATTAATAATTAGAATCTGATTATTTTTAATTTCCCCTCCACAAACAACCAACTAATCAACCTTTGGATTTGGTGTAGCGATTTCATGGCAAGAGAACTGCCTAACAAGCCCTTCCCACGTACCTCGATGGTCTAAATCCTTGCCAGCTGTCAGGCATTTCCTTCATAATGCTCACTTAAAGGTTATTAATCCGTAGTTACTTTGTATGTGTAACTGTACTTTGCCAGCATCATTATTTATTTTAAAGGACAGGATGTTTTCCAATGGGTGTAGTAGTAATTCACAATAGAAGAGGCTACTATGTTCGTAACCTAAATAATTGTTTTTTAGTTTTAATACTTAGATGGCTAGATTTGTGATTTTTTTTTTTTTGCTGTGGTTTAACCAGACAAAGGTTTGAAGCAGGAATTTTTAAGGGTATATTCATTTCTAATCTGCATTGATGGACATATTCTTTAGCTGGTTCTGAGACTTGCATGGTGCAAGAAGAACTGGAAATCTGACCAATTCTGCCACAGCGTATATGTATGCAGGGGAGATAAAATCGTTTCCCTCTCATCAATTATAGCTTTTGACATAAGTGTTTGCATGCAAACATGCAAGTATAGAAGTGCAGGCAAATGATGATGGCTCAACCTTGCTTGTTTTGATTAATGTCAAGCTCTGCTTGATGCCACTTGGAGAAGTTTATTTTGGAGATTTTCATAGTGTTCTGTTTTGTCTACAGCCTGACTGCAGAAGGCAGGTTGTCCATACTGCACACTAGGGCAAAGCCCTCTGACTGACTTGGGTTGGGGAAAGGGGGCTCCTGCAGTATACAGTGCACCAAGTCCAGAGGCATTTAAGACCCTCTTCACTAACTCCTCCTCTCCGTGTCCTTCCTGCTCCCAGCTTCAGCACACAGTGAGCGATGAGATCTGCGTGCAGGTGACAGACCTTTACCTGACGGAGAATAGCAATGGAGCTACGGGAGGCCTGCTGTCCTCACAGTCATCTCAGGCCCTGGTGGAGGCCATGTACCAGCGCAAAGCTGAGCAGCTCATGTCAGACGAGAACTGTTTCAAGGTAAAAACCATATCTGCCTGCACTGCAGTTCTCCTGGAGGAGCTTGCTGAGAGAGGAGGGGAAGTACGAAGGCTTGNCAAGTTCTTAATTTCAGTTTTGATAGGAAATCGGCAGTCAACCGGTCTTTATTTAAAATTGGGAATATAATTAATAATTAGAATCTGATTATTTTTAATTTCCCCTCCACAAACAACCAACTAATCAACCTTTGGATTTGGTGTAGCGATTTCATGGCAAGAGAACTGCCTAACAAGCCCTTCCCACGTACCTCGATGGTCTAAATCCTTGCCAGCTGTCAGGCATTTCCTTCATAATGCTCACTTAAAGGTTATTAATCCGTAGTTACTTTGTATGTGTAACTGTACTTTGCCAGCATCATTATTTATTTTAAAGGACAGGATGTTTTCCAATGGGTGTAGTAGTAATTCACAATAGAAGAGGCTACTATGTTCGTAACCTAAATAATTGTTTTTTAGTTTTAATACTTAGATGGCTAGATTTGTGATTTTTTTTTTTTTGCTGTGGTTTAACCAGACAAAGGTTTGAAGCAGGAATTTTTAAGGGTATATTCATTTCTAATCTGCATTGATGGACATATTCTTTAGCTGGTTCTGAGACTTGCATGGTGCAAGAAGAACTGGAAATCTGACCAATTCTGCCACAGCGTATATGTATGCAGGGGAGATAAAATCGTTTCCCTCTCATCAATTATAGCTTTTGACATAAGTGTTTGCATGCAAACATGCAAGTATAGAAGTGCAGGCAAATGATGATGGCTCAACCTTGCTTGTTTTGATTAATGTCAAGCTCTGCTTGATGCCACTTGGAGAAGTTTATTTTGGAGATTTTCATAGTGTTCTGTTTTGTCTACAGCCTGACTGCAGAAGGCAGGTTGTCCATACTGCACACTAGGGCAAAGCCCTCTGACTGACTTGGGTTGGGGAAAGGGGGCTCCTGCAGTATACAGTGCACCAAGTCCAGAGGCATTTAAGACCCTCTTCACTAACTCCTCCTCTCCGTGTCCTTCCTGCTCCCAGCTTCAGCACACAGTGAGCGATGAGATCTGCGTGCAGGTGACAGACCTTTACCTGACGGAGAATAGCAATGGAGCTACGGGAGGCCTGCTGTCCTCACAGTCATCTCAGGCCCTGGTGGAGGCCATGTACCAGCGCAAAGCTGAGCAGCTCATGTCAGACGAGAACTGTTTCAAGGTAAAAACCATATCTGCCTGCACTGCAGTTCTCCTGGAGGAGCTTGCTGAGAGAGGAGGGGAAGTACGAAGGCTTGCTGAGACAGGAGAATGGGCTCAGCTTTTCATTTTACGTAACTATCCAAATATCCCAAGGACCTCTGGACACCTGTGTGCTCTGCAGCTCTCCTAGAGCTTGACAGGGTGATCTGATTGTGCATTCTAGCCTGGTGGAGTTGCCGAGTACCTGCTCTGTGACTGTCGGTCTGAATATAGCCCTTGGCGGGGCTTGCATCAATCCAGACAGGGACTGTAGAACGAACAGAAAAAACAGATAAATATTTCTATAAAGAGTTCCTCGGAAATGGGACATTTGCAAGGAAGATGGAAAAATACATATCCTGAAGTAAAGCTGGGATTTCTCCCTGTATTTCTCAGTGTCCCAAAGCCAGAGTAATACTGTATTGATTGATTGCTGTCACTAGGCTTTTAATCTCTCTCTCTCCCTCCCTCCCCTGGGGTGGGTCACTGAAGCTTTCCACCTTTTTCTCCTTTTCATCCATTGTAGACTGCAACGGTCTCTTACTAATATTTGTCACCTATGCATTACATAAACCTGATTCACGGTTCAAATCAAATTCATACTTCTCGTCACTGTGAAATCAGAAGTGGCCGGGCCCATCTTTAACTAGTGAAATTCATTGATAATGGCTTTGATAGTTATAGGGTGTCTATACACCAAATCCAAAGGTTGATAGTTAGAGAGAGTCTCAAAATAAGCAGGGAAGCAAAGAATTGAAACTGCACAAATTGATCAGAAAACAGCATGCTGCTAAAAGGGGTCCAGCTCCTTGCTTTGCCTTTATAAACATCCCAATTTTGAGCAAACTTTGTGGGTAACAGAGAGATTTTGTCTGATCGTTAATAAAATACCAATGTTCACTGCAGCAGTTCATGCTTTTTTCTTCCAACTCTCTTTAAGTATGTCATGGTTCTCTATCCAGGAATTCTCTTCTGCCGCTATATGTAGAATCATTTCTTTCTCCTTTTACTCTCTGTTAGATTAGCTCCTTAGTGATCTAGAGCTTTCCACTCATTGTCAAAACTCCTTCTGTGTTCAGATTGTGTAATTGGGGCTAGTATCCCCCCGTTGTTCCCAGCAAAGTGGAAGGCACAGTATTATGCTGGATAGTTGCATGAAGTTTATTGGATTCTCCCCTTTTCCCTAGTGGAAAGGGATTTGTTTTTCTGAATAATTTCTTACTAAGTCCCCTTCCGCATTCTGCTTTGTAGCTGATGTTCGTTCAGAGCAGGGGCCAGGTCCAATTAACCATCGAGGTGCTGGACACCGAAGAGGAGAACTCGGATGACCCTGTAGAGGCAGAGGTAAGAGCCGATTGTCCTCGGAGTTCAGCTGCAGCTATTAAGCATGTAAAGTTTAAACGGGGGTCTACTGGATGAAGATGGCAGAGCTGTCAGTGTTTCAGATGCTATAGTTTATGACCTGCTTCTAGTCCTACAGGACACATTCATTATGTGATGCGGTGCACTCAGTGAATTGGGTTGAACAAGCCTTGTTGGCATCTCTTCTTAACAATTTCAAAAACCAGACGGTACAGGTGCATGTCCGTCCATGGGGGGAGAGTGAGTGGGACCTGTGTGAAATATGTGGAGTCTCCAAAGATTGCTTTTCTTTCATCCACTTCCAGCCAAACCCCTTCAGAGTTGGGTTTGAAGTGTTTGATTTGGCAGATGTTGGTTAACCTCTTGTGTTCTGTGCCCAATTTCAGCATTGGTCAGACTACGTAGAGCGGTACGTCAACTCTGATTCTACCTCTCCTGAACTTCAGAAACACCTGGCCCAGAAGCCGGTTTTCCTGCCAAGGTGAGTGAACAAGCTGTGGCTGTGAAAAGTGAGACACAGACCACAAGTACCCATGTCAGCAGGGGGAGAAAATCTTACTCCGTCACAGTGTTGGCTATTGCAGTCTCTTGTTTGTTTTTAGTACTCTGCCACGTTAGAAGACATTAACCTGGGAGTAGCATATAGAGACACGGTGCTGCTGTTTATTCCAAGAGCCCACTCTGGGCTCCTGCTCTGCAGTGACTGAGAGAGGGCATAGTCCACAGGCAGCAGGGAGGTCAGAGGTTTGGGGAGTCACCAGCCCCTTTTTTTGGGCAATCCTGCCTTTGCTTACAGTAGCCCTCTAGCTGAGTGCGGAAGGTGCTGAGTCAGTGCTTTTCACTAGCAGGGAGTTGGCTGCAAAATAGCTTTGAAAGGCCCTCACTTTCTGTAAACAGCTGAGATCAGTGGGTTGGCTTATGGTAGGCACATGAGCCTAAACAACTTTAATTTGTGACCATTCCACTCTGAGCAATACTTTGGGTTCCGAAGGGCTGGCCTGGAGCCACCAGATACGTCCAGGCTAGTGGACAGAGGATGCGCACTAATCCCAGCAGGGATTCTCTGGTTTACAGGAACCTGAGGCGGATCCGTAAGTGTCAGCGTGGTTGGGAGCAGCAGGAGAAGGAAGGGAAGGAGGGAAACAGTAAGAAGTCCATGGAGAATGTGGAGAGCTTGGACAAGCTGGAGTGTAAATTCAAACTGAACTCCTAGAAGATACTGTACGTGATCAAATTGGAGGATTACATGTACAGGAGGACCACTCTTCTGCGTGCTCAGCAGGTAGGAGTTGAGTGAAAGGAATGGGATGAGCAGCTGGAGTTTCCCTGAACCTCTTGCTCACAAAGGGCATCTGGGGAGAGTCAGATAAAGTTTCGGGGCGGGGAGAGGTTTGTTCTCCTGTAACATTTAGTAGTCTTCATATTGCTTTGAGGACTGGACACGACACAGTTTAGTCCACTGGACGCTGTAAACTTCCTCTGAATGTTCCTGAGATGTACCCCTTCCTTTCCTACCCCTCCATTTCCCAAACTCTCCTGGTAGAGTAGGCAGCTGTTAGCATCCTTTTACTCGTAGGTTTCTTGCCTAGGGGCATCTCACATTGGTTGCTAATCCCTCTTGTTAGGGTGGGCCTAAAAAGGGGGATAGCGAAGAACTGAAATGCTGAAAAACTGACACGTGTTCTGACATAGCCCTCCAAGCTCATCTCATCAAGGAGCTGTGCCTTGTCCCTGCAGTCACTGGGAGTGGGAGTCTAGGGTTGCTCCCGGGCAGCGGAGCACTGCAAAGGAATATACCAGCTGCTTGAAAGTGCTGGGTCTGTGACTAGGAGAGCTGCAGTGATGTCATAATTACAGAAAGGTCCAGGGTGGATAAAAATTGGAAGACTTTTTTTTAAATTAAATAAAATTCCTTTTTAAAATGTTTTGTTACTTATAAGTTATTCTTTTTAAAAATGAGCCAGTTTAAAATGAAATCAGAATTTAATACAAAATATGTTGAGGCCTAAATTTAGAAGATTATAATAAGACATTTAAATAACAAATAAACATGCTGAATCCATGACCCTCTCTAAAAAAACCAACCAAAAACTCACTTTGAATTAAAGGCTTCTTTTCTATATAAAGAAAGAGTCAGGGAAAGCATCTAACTTTTGAAATCACGTTTCAAAAATATGGTACAGTTGGTTAGCCGAGGTAATTTAGGAGATTGTCTTCTTTTCAAGAGACATAGGCGAGACTAGAAATTTAAGCCCCAGTTACTTTCACTTAGGCATATTTGAAAATTTTCCCAGACCAACCTGAAATAATCAGTTTAATTAATCCCTCTATTTAATAAATTATTTAATTGTCAATGTGAAACATCTTTTGATAAGAGAAGTTTGTGTCTAAAACATTTAAGGTTGTCTTGTCTAATACAAATACATTGTATATACTGTTTTGTTTGTTTAAATTCCAGTTACCATTCTAATGCAGATTGACACAAAACATGAGCAAAAAGTTAATTATCTAGTAAATAAGCAATATATCATTCACCATTTTCTAACATACTAAAAGTGCTCAGTTAATAAGAATCTGAAAACATTAAGCTATATAATTGCTTAAATGTATATAGTTATGGTGTACACTTCTAGGTAGCAAACAGATGTACCAAATCTACTGTAAAGTGTCTATTTAGTTGTAAGTCAAGGTGTTTTAATGGTTATATCAACTAATGGGTGCATCTTTCTTTAGAAAATAGCTGAAATACAAATAGAAAAGCTGATTGAAATCAGTCCACCCTGGAAATGTCACAATGCATATTTTCCCAGGACTCAGAAGTGCAGGTTCTAACACAGGGGTCGGCAACCTTTCAGAAGTGGTGTGCCGAGTCTTCATTTATTCACGCTAATTTAAGGTTTCGCGTGCCAGTCATACATTTTAATGTTTTTAGAAGGTCTCTTTCTATAAGTCTATAATATATAACTAAACTATCGTTGTATGCAAAGTAAATAAGGTTTTTAAAATGTTTAAGAAGCTTCATTTAAAACTAAATTAAAATGCATAGCCCCCCGGACCGGTGGCCAGGACCCAGGCAGTGTGAGGGCCACTGAAAATCAGCTCGCGTGCCGAAGGCGGCACGCGTGCCATAGGTTGCCTACCCCTGTTCTAACAGAAGAGCACAGCTATGGGAATACGTGTAGTAGTTACTGGGACTGCCCACTGTAATTAAGTCAGTGTTAAACTTCAACTAACCCTTTAAATTACTCATAACTTTACTCAGATTCCTTTTTGGTTTGAAAATTCTTAGGCTCTGTTTCAGTCCAAAAATAACTTTATTTTAGTGGGGGTGCCGTGTGCATGCGCGCATGTGCTGTGAGAGGTTGGGAAGAAATCTATCCGTCTCAGCACCCCCCTCTTCTAATCCAGCTGGAATTCTTGCACGCACGTGAGACTGTTTCTCTATTGTTTTTTAGAAACACCTGCATTGAAGGCTCAATACAGTCTTGCATCACCTGCGGCTGCCATTAATTGGGAAAAAGATATGAGAAGCTTAGCATTATTGTAGCGTTAGGGTTATAATCAAGCAGTCAAGTCAGGAACTTCTGGAAGTTACTTCTATTGAGTGTTTAATTCTGCTCTGGTGCACATGTATTTTTTGTGTGTCCCTGTTTTGATCATTAACACGGTGTTGAATCCATTCCATAAAATATACAGGATATACACTGTGGCAGAGTTAACATTCTAGTTCAGAGTTCAACAAACATTTGATGATTTTTGAATTTCATGACTTCTGAGCACTTGATTTCACAGACTTAATTTTCATTAACACTAGGCTTTGGGGGATTTCCAGTTGGGGAATAAGGATGGCTGTGCCTGCTTGTTCATACACTGCCTCCAATTGACTGATGCTTTCCTTTGATCAGTCGGCAAGGGTCAGTGTTTGTATTGCCAGTTCCCCAGCAGAGCTAAACAACCCAGGGTTATGAGTTCAATCCTTGAGGGGCCCACTTAGGGATCTGGGGCAAAATTGGTCCTGCTAGTGAAGGCAGGAGGCTGGACTCGATGACCTTTCGTATATAGGAGGTATATCTCCATATATTTTTATTTTTTATTATCCCATATCTGTTGGCCTAGGGAAGTGGATTTGTTTTCCCTTTTTAAGTGTTTCGTGATCTTTTGTCTCTCCCGTTTCTGTAGTCCCATGAAAGAGTGAGCAAGCGGCTGCACCAGCGGTTCCAAGCCTGGGTGGACAAATGGACCAAGGAGCACGTGACCCGTGAAATGGCAGCTGAGACAAACAAGTGGCTAATGGGAGAAGGGTTGGAGGGTTTGGTGCCCTGTAACACTACCTGTGATACAGAGACCTTGCACTTTGTGAGCATTAACAAGTACCGTGTCAAATACAGCACAATATTCAAGACACCGTAAAGTCCCTGAGTGAGGGAAGATCACGGTGTGTGTGTGTGTGCGCATGTGCGTATCAAGGAAACAAGGAAGATGCCTTTCTCCCCTCACTGTGTATCTCCGTAACATGGCCAGTTGACTAGTGCGCAGCTGGTACATCCTGTCACCAGCGGGATTCGGTTTAGGAATACGAATCTCTACAAACCTAAGCTGGAACTGTTGCCAAGAGGCCTCTGACTTCAGCGTGCACTGTGGAGGGAAGGACCCTTTTCAGAACTGGGTGATCCTAGAGAAATGCAGCTAGCTCGTACGCATCAGCAGTTTTGAGACTAACTCCTCAATGGCCTGAGCTTCAAGGGAAGAGAACTGGATGTTGCATACATCCTGACCGGAGTGGTGTATTTAAAGTGACATGCTCAGATATGTCGTGAAACCCAGAGGTGCCTATCACAACTGGATTCTCCTCTGTTAGGCTGCTGCAGGTTTGCCTGGATGTGACCCTCGACTCCTCCCTCCTTCACCCTGCTGGACTCCTGATTCAACCAGTTCAGATTGGTCTGTCCTTTCTAGTGCCAGTGGGATTGTTTTGTACCTGCTTCTTTACTAGTCTCTCCTAGTGCCATGCACCAGCTTTTCACACACATACGCACACACAGCAGAATCAACATAATTTTAACATGTTCCCCTTCCTTTTTTGTAAATAAATGTACATATTGTCAATTTATTTTTGTTTGTTTTTTATTAAAGGATGTGCTAGCGTGACTGTACCAGCTTCTTGTGTACCATAGTACCAGGTGGCTTGAGAGTTGGTACCTACAAACAGACCTATGGAGACATTTATTACACGTTTTACCAAAGGGAGTTATCATTGTAGTGCTTTTGTGTGGAAACATTTCTCTCCTTTCTTTTGTAAATAAAAATACGTCTTGGTTCTTATTGAGGAAGACACTCGCTCACCCACGGTCCTGTTCCTCTTCTGAAAGACACCATGCAGCATGCAGTTTGCAGTGGGGAGAGGGGACATTTGACCATTTTATTATTGGCTTCACAATCTGAGGGGAGAAGGCAGAGGCAATGGGTGTGTTTTGTGGTGAACATGACCATGTTCTAAGCAGCCTCTTAAGATATATAAATATATATTGTATATTTTTTTATATTTATCCACCTGGTCTTCCAGCTCAGAGAACCTTCGCTTTTGGGAAGTGTTGCTGAGCTACCTAGCTGGGGTTGATTGTGCTTATGTATTTTCCCTCTCAGTATTGGAGAAAACATCCTAAGTTCCAAACCAGTATTTGATTAGAGCTGCTTTGTGTCTGTGTGTGTGTGTCTGTGTGAGAGAGAGAAAGGCAAGGCGGGTAGGCTGTTTGATGCATTTCACTAGTGAAATCCACAAACGGGATATATATTTTTTTAAGCATAGAAGTTTAGTACTGGCAGATATTTAAGCATTGGAAGATTTTGGTTTTCAGACAAGGTGGCCTGGACTTCGTAAGCCACGACAGACCCAACTGCACTGTCTCTCCTCCTCACAGGAGGCATCCTTTCCTTGCACAAAACAATGCTGCCAGTTGTGCCCGAACAGCTTCCGTCGTCCCAGCTGGAGAGCTGTGACTGCAGTGTTGCTGCTTTTCAGAGTCCACTTCTGAAATCTGTCCCAGGGATTTCAAGGCACCTGGTTGTCCCCTCAGAACTGAGTTCTCTTACCTTCCCCGGCAGAGAGATGGAAAAATTGGGGAGAGAGGGTTGGCAAAGGGCAATCGCTCCAGCCTTTATGCAGCCTGGGAGAGCAGAGTGGTGAAAATGCATGGCCTATAAGGGTCACTAGTCATTGGCAGCCAGTGTACAGAGAGTAGTTCCAGCAATGGTGATGAATGGGAGCCTCCCATGGAGAGAGGAAAAGAGAGTAAAGAGCCCACTGGGGAGTTTTCAGAGTTTGCCAGCAATAAGTTACCTGTCCCGTTTCTCCTCCTTTTGCTGTGTTCAGACAGGAAGGGGGTTGTATTGTGTCCTCTTCCATTTCAAAGGTTTTACACACACTCTCCTGCGCCTCACCCCACCCTCAGGTGTTTCTTTTCAATGTATGTTAAAGCTGATGTGGAAGTGGAAGTCTGGATGATTTAGACTTTACCAGCTTGGAAGTAACAGCTGCTGCTGCTTTGTGGGTGTTTTGTCCAAGAGTCTGTGCCTGCATGTTATTTCAGCGGAATGGGGTTAACATGGCGGGATTCCTGCTGTTCAAGGTACCCAGGAAAAAACCCCAATAAAACACAAGGAGATCTCCTCCTGCAGCAGGGTTTTCACCTACAGCTTTCATCCCTCCCGATGTCTGATTTCTGAGCTCCAAGCTCTGATCCCAGCCTGTACAATAGCAAAGATTTCTTTTTACTCTAAATTGCTTTTTGTATTCTGTAATGTGATCCTTGGCCACCTATCCATGTGATGATTTCTATACAAATGTTGTAAACTTGACTGTAGTGCAGTATTTCCATTAAAATATCAGGGCTAATCATTGTGTACAGATTTTTCTTCCTTCTTGATCATACACAATGAGATTTTGACACACACTCTCCTGAGGGAAGGGAGGAAGATGCATCAGATGGAATCACTCCTTTAATAAAAACAGAATTAGAGGTGGTGGGAGAAGATAGTAGACCTGAAAGTTTGATCTCTGTTTAGGACACTCACAAATGACCAATGTTTGACTTACCCTTAAATTTATCTGCTAGGGTATCACCTCTGGATTCCAGATACTAATTTGCAAGGAATTCCCAGTTCCTGTTCAGAGGTTATAAACTCTTTGTATTTTGTAGTAGTTGCAACATTTTGTGGTGGGCGAGAGCCAATAATTAGCCACCTCTTCCCCTGGAGTTGGGAGGTCATCGCAGCTGCTATAGATCAGAACAAATAAGGAAGTTATCAGCCCTGTAAATTTCAGTTCCACTAAAGCTGCTGGGGGAAGGGGTTGATTTCCCCGCCCCCCCATCCCTTGAGTCAGTCTGGGAAATGGGGTACTACAATTTACCAGCCAGTGGAAATGTCAAAAAAAATCTCTCCCTCAGTCGTGTTAGCAGCAGGGCTGTTAAATAACAAATCAATCCTTTTTGGTTCCTTAACAAATGAACAGTTCTCTTTAGCCTGATTCTTTTTTGATTTAGAGCTGTCTTCAGCACTCCCTTTGCCTACATCCAGTGCTCCGAGATTGAGGTCTGTCACCTACACAGTCATGGTGTTTAGGGCCACCAAACACACAGCCACCCTGACGTGAACGTTGAATTTTTTTAGCCTAAATGGTAACATTGCACTTTATAGGGCTCAGTATTTTGTGGAACAGTTTAATAGTTTTTCCTCCCTGCTTTCTGTCTCGTCCTGTTGGCTGAGGAAGCCCCATGAGGTAATTGGGTTGTATAAATACACAGGTAGAACTACCAGAAAAGCTCAGCCAGCTGTCATTGGGTATCCAAAGCCATATACTAAGAAGCACTGAATACAGACTGTAAGTCCATTAATAATGAATAGGGGGACCCGAGAGACGCAAATAGTGGCAATGTCTGAAGGTGCTCTAAGTTACTGCATAGCCCGTCTTATTCGTTTTCAACAGTGCTTTGAGCCTCCCTTTCATAGACTCATAGACTTTAAGGTCAGAAGACTTTATGATCATCTAGTCTGACCTCCCACACAATGCAGGCCACAGAATCTCACCCACCCACTCCTGTAACAAACCCCTGACCTGTGTCTGAGTTATTCAAGTCCTCAAATCGTGGTTTAAAGACCTCAAGGTGCAGAGAATCCTCCAGCAAGTGACTCGTGCCCCACGCTGCAGAGGAAGTCATCCCTTTTGGACTCTGAACTTAGGGATGCCAGCAAGCAAGGGTCATAGATCACAATGATCCCTTCTGGCCTTAGAATCTTGTCTGACTGCCTGTATGACCCAGAACTTCCCCCAAAACATCCCTTTGGAACTGCAGCTTTAAAAAAAAAAAAATCCAAAAAAGATGCGTGTGTGGAAGTGCAGCCCACGGGCTTCAGTTCAGCTGAGTCATTCGTCCATCTCCCGTACTTTGAGTTTGGAGGCTGTTGCCCCAAAAAAAAAAAAAATCCTCAGATTTGCCTGTCCTGGGACACTGCCCCACATGTATGTCTGTAAAGCTGGGCCGTTGGAGAACTTTCAAGGGAGCCAGAACATCTGGTGAGTGCTGTCTTGACTCAGTGATGCTGCCAAGCGCGTTTGTGCGGCCAGACCAGGAGCACTGCAGCATGTGCAGCTTCCTTCTCCAGCAGTTGGTGACAGGTCAGCAAAGGTTTGTGACTTCAGGGTAGCCATTCTGTGGCTCCAGGCAGTTTCTTGCTTGTCTCTGTAAGGGCTGCCACATCTCACTGAAGGCTGAAAATCTGAGGAAGCATTTGCCTCTCTGGTGCTTAAAGCTGCAGCACTTTCAAAGATTCTAAAGAATCTGTTGTTCCTTCCCCTCCCAGGCAAAACCTGAATTCTGTATCTAGGTCAAGCAAAACAGCTGCTCGTAAACCACCGCGTTTGCCTTTGCACTCTGTGACGTCCCTGGCCTGCTGGATTAGTGACATGGTGCTTGAGGCAGTTAATCCTGGCATTGTCTGGTAATCAGAATAGTTTCACCAAGGGGTGCTTTAAAACTTCTCACTCTCAGCTTCCAGGAATTTGACGTTTCAGCCCGTAAGCGGTGCCGTCTTTGACACACATGGAGACTTTTCCCAGTTGGGTGGTAGAGAATCTGTTGGAAGTACATGTTCCCAAGGCAGCTGTAGCACCTCTCTCCTTAGCTACTTTCTGGAAGGTGTCCTAAATGAAACCTAGTCTCTTTGGATTCCCCTAGGAAGTGGCTGTGTAGTAGAAGCAGTTTATTGATCTTCCAGGAGCATGTTTATAAAACATCAGCTCCACGACTGCAACCCCACCCTAGTATCTTCACATCCAACCAGCAGAACTTGCATGGAGGAGGGAGTTGGCTTTGTATTGTCCAAGCATTATTAAAAGTCTGCCTTGTGTGCATTTACCCCATTTTGGACCCGGATGGTGCAGATACCATATTCTCATTCTAGATCAGTGGTTCCCAAACTTTAACAACCTGTGAACCCCTTTCACTAAAATGTCAAGTCTCCCGAACCCCCTCCTCAAAGTTAATATTTCCAGGGATTTTCTCCTTTACCTGAGTATAAATTATAAAAGCAGTGATCTTGGAAATATAAAATTTGTTTTTATGACATGCTTATTATACTTTATTATTATTATTTATCATTACAGTATTTTTGTTACATTATGAAAATGGCAACACTCTTCCAAGATCTTACTTCTGTAGCTTGTGTGATAGAGATGCTTGCTTTGATCTGCTTAGCTCTTGGAAGTCCAGGGGCTCCGGGCTGCTGGCCCTGTGCTGCCCGGGATCCCTAGGGACAGCTCTGGCCGCCATTAGGGAATTTTTTTCCAAGAACCCCCTGTAACATTTTGCGAACCCCAGTTTGGGAACCACTGTACTAGATTAATTCATCAATGCTGCTGCTGTATGTCTGATGTGCAGTGTGTAGTCTGCTGAAGAGTAGATTCTATACGAGCTGTGGCTTCACTCTTCTCTTCCCTGAGCTCTCCTACTGAGAGGTGAACAAGAGAAGTTTGTTCTTGCTTTGAGTCCAATAGCTTGGTGCCTGCCAGAGGTGAATTCTCACTGAGCGATACCCTCTGTGCAGCCTGCATGTAGCTCAGAGGTTCTGGGGAAGATTTGTGGAATGGCCAGAGAAGGCCAAGCCTGACTGCTGCTGCTTGGCGGGCCACTAGCCTTTTCTCCTGAGCCTTGGTTCCCGGAGGGGATACATGGCAGCCCTCTGTGCCCTTGGCCACTAATCTCTTGTTTTTCTGTTAGGCTCCCCCCAGAGATAACTGTTAGCCGAAATTGGGCCAGCTAGTAAGCTTAGGGAGGACTAATGACCCACCAGAGTTTGGCAGAAAGCAGCACGTTTATTATATTGATAGCTAAGTTCAAAAGAAGGGGGGCAGGGTCACATTCACACTCGCATACTCACGCTCCCAGGACAGGCACGGCACTGGAGATGTCAGGATTCTTGAAGGTAAGTGTCCCACAGCACAGTGATGGATGGTGCGATGAAGGTAAGTCTTCCCGGGGCACGATGGAATGCAACGCAGCGAACCACTGGCCAGGCGGTCTGGGCGAAGGGCCTTCACAGGAGGTACAAGCTTGTGAGTGCACTCCTGAGCACATGGCCCCTTCCCCTTTTAAGGACCTGCTCCTCATGGCCTGCGACTAGAGATGACTTGGCCACATCTGGTTGGTCACACTCCACCTCAGGCAGTGTCCATGCATTGGGTGTGTGAGTGCTGCCTAATCAGAGCCCAAGACACCTTGTCCGCCTGGGAGCCCTTCTGATCTTCCAGCTGTTCACCCAGCCCATTCATCCCACAGGCATTCCAGGAGGGTGAGGGAGGGGGAAAGCCACTTCACAGGTATTCAAAGAGGGAGAGGAGACAAAAGGAGGGGGGGATTGTAATAGACCTTTTGAGCATACAGGTTATACATGGCATACAGATCACTGGTGCTCCCCCAAAACAATAACGGATTGCAGAGGGCAAACTCAAGAGAGGTTCTGGACTCCGGAGACCTGAATCTTAATGTTTCTCCACCATAGGCAGGTCGGGGAAATACCCTTGTCTACAGGGTTCCCTATTTAGTTCCCCAATAAGTCACTGGTGATCAGTGTGTGTCCCTAATAGCCCAATTCAGGAGCTGGAGCTTCCATCCTCTTCCCCTCTGTGGAGGAGGAGAAGATGGAAAAGTCCTAGGCATACAAAAAGGGCACCCTAGAGGTGAGTGAGTCTGACCACCCGTTCGTTCTGTATGGTGCAAACGGAGCTCAAGGCCTTGCTTGGTTGGCAGGTCTATAAGTGAGGCCTGTGGGGCCAAATAAAAGGCTCCTGCCCTAGAGATCAGAGCTCGGGTAGATCTTGGTGAGAAAGAGACCCCTCCCTTCTGGAACTCCGCAAGGCAGTAACCTGGGCATCCTCCTGCTTTCTCACAGGTCTCTGCAAGTGCTCTCTTGCCTATATGGGGACAGCCACTGGCAGCCTGCCCATTACTCCCTCTGCTGGACAGTTGCAGCATTGCATCCTGACCCAAGTTTGGTCTGAGCATCTGCAGTGAGTATGCGCCCAGCTAGGCTACGTCAGCTGCCGTTTTACACCCCACCTTCCATAGGCTTCCCTCATCCACACAGCAGCGTGGTCCAGCCCATATGATCAGCCTGCGTGTGTGAGCAGAGCATCTAAGTAGCTAGACCTGCGGGAAAAGCTACACCTGAATTTCTCTCCGCCTGAATCTTTGTTTGCAAAGAAGGAAATGGATAACAAAACATGAGTTTGCAACATGCACTTGTCTCTAAAAAGCAGCTAACTGCATTGGTTGTAAATAGGGAGGGTGTCAGGAAATGTGGTGAGAGGAGCCTACTGTGGGTGTGGCTCTGTGCAAGTCTCTATCTGGGGAGTGAACATGAGATCTTGGGTAACATCCCAATGTAGTCATGAGCATGCAGCTACCCCCAGACTTAGCAGCTACCCTGACTTATGAGAGGTAATTTGAGCTAAATAAATTCTTTAAAAGAGGCAGGGTGGGGAGTAAACAGAAGCCTAAATCATAGCAGGTAACATGTAAGCGGGAAAGTAGAAGTGCTAAGATGGCTTGTGAAGAGCAAATAACTGGAGGGATATAGACAAACATTTAAAAACACTTTAAGGAGATCAGAAGCCTGTGAAAGAACAGGTGGATTCAAGAGAGCAATTAAAGATGATAAGGACATTGCTGAGAAGCTAATCTTTTTGTGTGTGCATCGTCTGCCTTTATCAATGAGACTGTTGGAGAGAGATCTGTCCCAGACCGGTTCTCTTCTAGTAATAGAGGTACCATTGGGGCTTGAGATAGCAGCACAGGCGGTCCCAGACCAAGCTGATAATTTACAAAGTAAACCACCACCCCTCACTTCATCCTGCTCTTAGTAGTATAAGGGACCTACCATCAATCAAAACCTAACCCCGCTCCTGGACCCATTGAACCCCTCCTCTCAACCCCCTAAACCCTGCCCGCCTGTCACCGGAAGTCTTGCCCAATGGGGGTATTACTTCCGGGGTCAGGGCGGCCACATGACTGGAAGCAAGGTGTGTCATGTGACCCCTCTAAGAACTCATACCACTGCTCTCTACCAATAAGGATGGGTTTCTCCCCCGTAGGACCGTCTCAAGAGGAGATTTGACTAATCAGGGGGAGTTCCGGGGCGGGGTGACCCTTCCAGAAGTGGGTCATGTGACCCATCTAACAAATCCTCCCACCTCCCTCTACAAATCAGGAGGGGTTTCAGCCACTGCGGACCACCCTGAGAGGAGATTTGACCAATCGGGGGGCAGTTCGGGGGCGGGGTGACCCATCCGGAAGTGGTTCATGTGACTCCTCTAAGAACTCCTCCCACCACCCTCTACCAATCAGGATGGGTTTCAGCTGTTGGGGACCAGTCCCGAGAGGAGATTTGACCAATGGGGAGGAATTTGGGGGCGGGTTGACCCATCCAGAAGTGGTTCATGTGACCCCTCTAAGAACTCCTCCCATCACCCCCTACCAATTCCGATTGGTTTCGGCCACATAGGACCTCCCCGAGAGCAGATTTGACCAAAATAGGGCAGGTTCTGGGACGGGATGAACTGCCCAGAAGAGGGTCATGTGACCCCTCTAAGAACTCCTCCGAGCGCCCTCTGCCAATCAGAGCACAGCACCATCACCCCATACGTCACAGCGTCGAGCAGACCATCTTTTACCAAGAATGCATGTTTTAGAAATCATGGTAATATGGACTCCTTCACCAGTCCCATGAGAACTTGGGACTTTGTTTTAGCCCTGAGGGTCTTCGACCATCCATGGAGAAAGTGCTACATCAGCGACAGTTCCGAGGAGGAGGAGGGAGCGACCGAGGGGAGCCCTTTGGCCCAGTTGTTGATGGATACGCCGGAACCCAAACCTGGACCTGTCACCAACTGCTGGCGAAGGAAGCTGCACACGCTGCAGTGCTCCTGGTCTGGCCGCACAAACGCGCTTGGCAGCATCACTGAGTCAAGAACTAACTGAGCCAGTGCCACGTCGTGGGCGTAAAAAAGTTATGCGGACTATTGTACGCATTGCTGTTTATGCTGTCCTTAAACACTGCCTTAGGGAAAAGCTTTTGGAAGATTGTGAGGGCTGTGTCATAGATGCGCCAGCCCAACGGCACCATGACTGTGTGACTTGGACTTCAGTAGATATAAACTGTAAACTCCGGGGCCTATGTGCTGAACTGTGTTTGGAAAGCTTATTAAACACTGTTATTGCCATAGGTTATGCTATGCAGTGTCTGTGCCTGACCCAAGAACATTTAGCGCAAGGGGTGACCTTGTTAAAGGCTGTGCAATTCAGTGGAGACCCTGACCGTGTTCTAAAGAAAACGACCAAACCGGAGATGCATGCTTACAGCATTATATTGACCGTCTAGTCCGCACAAAAAGTTACAGAACCCTGCTTAAGAAAAAGACTATTTGTAAGCAATCTAAAAGGATTCAGTTAGAGAATGGTGAGGGGGCAAATATGCGATATAAAACTTGGTAGCTGTAAATTGAAAAGGGCTTTGTGACTATCTGTGTTTCTATTCGAAGGTCTCTGGCCCTTAAGTGAGCTAAAAGTTTTAATGAAGCATCTTAGTTTGTTTTCAAGGAGCTGCATGTCTTTTAAATAAAAAATAAATTGTTTGTGAGAACCTAGCTCTTGTGTTTTTGTGTAAAAGAGAACCATTTACAGCAAAAAGCTGAAATATATGTTGTGGGAGGGAAAAAATCCTTAAATTTGTTTACAATAAAACAAAACAAAAACAAAAAACAAACAAACAAAAAACCAACCTAGGGATGGTTCAGACAGGTGTTTGAGTACAATAGAGCTGACTTATCCTGTTGAACTGAATGGTTTTAACCACACCCCCACTGAATAGCCAGGGTGACTGTGATTACTCACCCTTGTTGTCATAGGGTTAAATTTGATGGATGTGTACTCACAGTAAGGTGGGTGGGTGGGTGAGGATGGTGAGTTCTGATTAATATGAAATAAAACCTCAGGAATTCGCAGTTGCTATTGGACAGTTTAAATATAACCCCTGGAGCTGGCAGAACTTTATTGGACAGTTTAAATATGACCCCAGGAGTTGGTTGAATGCTATGGGTCATTCTTTCTAGAGAACACCCCCACCCCAAACTTTAAGCATGAAAGAAACATGTTTAAAAAAAACAAGCCCCAAGACATTCATTGATATCTGCAAAGGGCCCCCACTTGGAAATGTTTAATACTGTAAGAAGGCCCTACAGAAAAATGTATTTTAACTAAAAGAAAAAAAAAGCCCAGTTGTGCAGACAACTTGATTCCCCCACCGCAGATCGCAAAAGGGAATGCGAGGTGAGGGGTGCCTAAAGTCCTTAAGTATCTATTATTTCAGAGCTGTGGTGATTAAATTAACCTGCTAACTACTATTTTGAAGTCTATTTGAAACAAAGAGTTAGGATGGCAAAAAAACCTCAGGTATTTTGGAGACTGTCTTTTTCAACAGAAACTCTCTTGAATTGCTGCTGGACTGCAAGAGGAGGAGGTATGCTCCCTGTTTTTAACTCTGAAAATATATATTATATAATGCCACTCTTTGGCCAAGCTGTCTTAGTAAATAATGGTGCCTATCTTTAGTGCAGTGTGATCTGTTTAGCATGGAACCAGTAACTTTAAGCTGCATTTCACAACCAGGCCAAGGTAAAAACCATTTTTCATCATAGTTGTGCTTAATACTGTTAAATTAAAACAAACAAACAAGCAAAACACTTCAGGTATTACACAGGTTGTATAGGAATTTGGGGGTAATTATTACATTATTAACATTTTTGCTTGTTCTTTAACCTGAAGGCCCAAACACACATGGGGGGAAACAGAACAATCATGTGCCTTTTAAATGCATGTGGATTTACTGAAAAGTATTTGGTTGCAAACTGTGGGTGCTTTAAACTGGTGGTATGTTTGTTTCAAACTAACAAGGGTTTCTGTGCAAAATGTGTTTTAAAATGGATTTTAAAAGCAGTTTGGTTTTTATTCAGCAAAATGAGATGTATTTTTAAAAATGTTTGTGGGTTGTTTTTTTTAAGTGGTAGAAATTAACTCAAAACCTGTGTTTGTTGTACAGCCTGAAATGGATTATTTTGTTTTAAAGCTATGACTTTTTAAATAGAAAAACACCCTAATGAATATTTTATTTTTTAAGTTTACAAGACGGTTTCATGTGTTTTATAATAATGTTGTTTGCTCCACAGTACGGTCAAAACATGAGAGATCCTTAGACCAGAGGGTAAACAAGCTCAAAAGACAAAGGAAAGAGACAGCTGAAAAGGAAAATTCACCAGCATCAGTGACTGATGGATGAAGCCCAGTAAAATATATTTTGCTTATTGGTTTGGTTGTTTTATGAGGTTTTGTATTTTAAGTAAATACATAGGTGTGGGTGAGAAATATGGTAAAGTTCAGTTTTGTAAAATGTTTTTTCCCCCTCATAGTGATACCAGTCAGCTCTGTGTTCTTGGGGAACCAGGGTGCAGTATCCAGCCTGACTCATGAAAGACACTCCCCCCTCCACCAGCTTCTGCTTAAACCAAAACCCATCAGAGGAAAAAAATTGCAGAGAGCACTCAAGGGCGGATGGGAGACACACCTAGACCCCTCCTGACAAGGGTGACAAGATTAAGACATCCCCATTAGCATAGAGAATGAAGAACAGAGACAGCTCCCCTAGCCTCATCTGCATGAAAGATGGGACAGGGAGACATCTCAATTTGCATACAGAATGGAGAACAGAGAACCGCACTGAACTCTGGGATCAGAAAAAGCAGGGAAGCACTGCATCATGGGAATCTCTGCTCCAGATGATAATGAACCTATGCCTGCCCACACCCAGCTCAGCAGTTATCAGACTAATTCTAGTAAGGAATCCTTGACTGATGTCCAAAATACTGAAGCAGCCTAGTTGCATTGTGAGCTCCCTGGAAGAAAACATCACCCATAGCCAAGAGTGATCAGCTCCTATTGTCTAACCTAAAGAGAACCCTTGAGTCATCAGTTTACCTAGAAACAAATCTAGTGTTTTCTCTTGAACCATTGTATTTTCTCTACAATAATCCCTACTCACCCTCCAGTAAGTGTTCTGAGGCATAGACCCAAGCTCTGCATCAGTTCTACTGGGACTCCATCTCCTGACTGATCATGCTGGGGGCTCTGCCTGTCTCCTGCCCTCAGGGCCCTGAACTACCACCATCACCTAGGAACCCCGACCAGTTCAAGCTTCAGGGAGCGGTGAGATTCCCTTATTTCTCTCTCTCTGTTTTCCTCTCTACCTTAGATATTCACCTTTAATGATGTATGTTATGTTGGTTTAGCCCTCCTTGTGTAGTGATCACTATTAGTCAATAAATAACTTGTATGGTTAAGCTGGTTGCTTCTCTCTTGCTGAACTTTACTCTTTTGTGTTCTTAGCTTCCCCCATTTATTCTACAGCAACGCTTCTTTTACCTAAGCTAAAGATCCCTGCAGTGCCCAAAATACTGTGGGGTTTGCTCATCAAGTAGGTTACTGCCAGTACAATTCTGATGTGAGAGTGGGGATAGGGACGTGCTGAATCTGGGACACATAAGGGTAACAGTTTGAAAGTGCTGCTTGACCCAGTCCATGGGTCATATAAGGGTCATATAAGACCCAGGGGCATATAAGGGGAGGCAGCTTGAAAGTGCTGCTTCATCCAGCCCAGTGAGTCCAGAGACATATAAGGGGTCAGCTTGAAAGTGCTGATTGACTCGGTCCGCTCAGACTTGCTCTGTTAATGTAGCTGTGGGTGTGGGAGTGTTCATCCGGTTCTGGGGCTGGAGAAACCCAGCCCTAGAGAACCTAGGTCCTGCAAGATAGCTCCATTGGGAAGGGACTTGCAGAAGGGAGAAGTAGAGCTCCATATGAAAACACAAGTGACACAAGCAGTACATTGATAGAATTACAGAACACCCCCCTGTGACATTATGAGTGTAATATATCATCTCATTGAAAGGTGACAGGGCCAGAAAGAGTTAATTAACTCACAGACTGACCTAACCCATGGCCGAACTTTAGAGACTTGTTAGGAAGATATGTAAATGAATAGAGCTTTGAAATGCAAGTCTGCATTGTTAGAGGTAGAAGGGTAGGTGTTTCTATATGTCTCTTTGAAAGTTGTGGTAACCTGTATCTGAACTGTTTAATGGATAAATTACCCTGTGCTAATTGCCAGGATGTTTGGGAGAAGGAGAGTTAAGCCTATTGTTTTCTCAGGCCAAAAGGCTGCTGGAAATGTATAAGAACCCTGGGACACGATCCTTCTTCATCTCAGATCTGCTTTGGGTTTCAAGATGGGGAAACCTTAAGCCATAAGGATTGAGATCCCCAGTCACTGACTGGAGTCACCCTGAATATGGACATTAGACTATAACCTATGGACTATATCTAAAAGGACTTTTGGCAACTACAAGCTCATCTCTGCTGTGTATCTGAACCTCAAGAATTGAATTCAAGTCTGTATCTATATTGATCTTTTAACCAACACTCTCTCTTTTCTTTTTTAATACATTTTAGCTTAGTTAATAAGAATTGGCTCTAAGTGTGTATTTTGGGTAAGATCTAAGTTATAATTGGACCTGGGTGTGTGGCTAACCCTTTGGGGGGTGGAAGAACCTTTTCTTTTATATGATAAGATTTTCAGTAATCATCATCATATCTGACGTGTGTGTCTGGACGGAGGCCTGAGGCTCGGCACTTTAAGGGAACTGCGTTGTTTGGACTTCTGAGTAACCTGTATGGTAATATAGAAGTTTTGTTTTGGGCTGGCTTGGTAAATCTAAGTATTGGAATATCCACCAGCTTCTGGGGTTTGTCTGCCCCGTTCTGTTTGCAGTTCAACCTAATTGAGTGACCTCAGCTGGCTCCCACGGGCAGCACCGTCACCCCCCCCCCCAAAGAGTAACCCGAATAAATGAGTATACCCCAAAGTAATGGGCAGATCTGGTAACAATAGGCATGGGCAGTTTTCCTGACAAAGCTGTACTCAGAGCTACAAGGACACCTCTCCCAGAACCGCCAAAGAACCAGGAATCTGCTTTGAGACCTTTAATAACAACAATAGCTGAAAAGAAAAAAAATCACCAACATCAGTGACTGATGGATGGATGAAGCCCAGTAAATATAGTTTGCTTATGGTTTGGTTGTTTTATGAGGTTTTGTATTTTAAGTAAATATATAGGTGTGGGTGAGAAAGATGGTAAAGTTAGTTTTGTACAAAAAAAAAATGTCCCCCCTCATAGGCATGTGCAGTCCTCCTGACAATGCTGTAGTCAGAGCTACAGGGACACCTCCACCAGAACTGCCAAAGAACCAGGAATCTGCTTTGAAACCTTTAACAACGCTAATGCAAAACAGCACAAGAGTGCAGATGAAGCATCAGGGCAGTCCAAACCTCATAGACGTCAAACCCAAGGACAAAACAAAAGACTCTTGTAAAAAACAACCACACAAACACAACTTCAGTTCCTCAGTGGCCGTCACCACACCAAGCCCTGAGAAAACTGTGAGCGAAAACGCCCACATTCACAAACCCGGAGCATGCGCTCTAGGGGTTGTGAATAAAAAACTAAGGACTGACAAACCATTCTTCTAGCACCATAAGCTCGTTACAGCTCCCCCATATTCTAGTATTTGGGGAAAGTATGATGCTTCATTCAGAAAACTGATGGACGCTGTATCCTCAGGGGCTCTAAAAGAACGGTATTCTAAAAAGATTTGGGGAAAATATGACGCTTCGTTCAGAATACTGGCGGCTGCTGTATCCTCAGGGGGCCTAAAAGAAAGGAGGGCTGGAAACCACATCAAAAATGCAAAAGCTCTGGTGGGTGACTTTTTGAAAAATACTTCAATTTTTCCAAAGGGTAGCTCTGAGCAGGTGTGACTAGCCATGGAAAGGGGCCTGGGTAAAAAGGGCACCCTCAAGGGTACACATCAGCTTAGGTGTAAGCAAAAGGGGGGACAGCTCTTGGGGGATAAACAGATGGCTGCCAAAAACTTCCAGGCCAGGGTCGCTGTAAAAATTTACAAAAAGGCTAAAGAGGTAATGAGGAAAAAAACCAAAAAGAGATGCTCCCTACTGGAGGCTCTCAAACTGGCTCGTCCGAAAATGGGGAGGCGGAACCCGACTCTCACAGAGTCTGATTTAGAAAATTCCCCAGAGGGCTCTCTAGACGGGTCCCCGTCTAGTCCTGATGACCCTCACGGAGGCCCCTCGGAGTCTGACTCTCAAATAGCCTCTGATGTAGAAGATGCTGCTATGGTCCCGTAGAGGAACCCCCAAGTAACCCTGAAAATGCAGAGGTGTATATGGAGAGAGTGAGAAGTTGGCAATGTGAATTACCTAGATTTGGGGGGGTCATGTATTGTGAGGAATTTCGTTTTGTCAATCTTGAGCGAATAAATTCAGCTCAGCAGGTTGTTGAAGCCATACACAGGGGGATACAGTTAGTTCTCGATGACGTTAACGGTAGGGTAGGGCCTGATGATTATGTTCAGTTACGTTTAGAGAGCCGAAATTTAACTAACCCTTTGTTTTCGGTCAGAAGAACTAGGGATGAGCTGTCTGCTGAGGATTTCTTAAATCAGACCTCAAAGCTGCTACAGAGCAATAGAGAGTTGCATGTTGATGGGACGTTGCGCCTCATTGTGACAGTTGTAAAAAACAGGGGTGGGGGCGCTCGTAGAGTTTTAAATTCTATTCTCAGTAGTCAAATCATCCATAAAAAGACAATGTTTAGTAGACCTGACTTAGACCAGTACCAATCAGTGTTTTGCGGCTGGGCCCTAGGCCATTATGTCCGACTGGAAACCTACGGACGTGGAATTGTTAGCGGGGGCGAGAAAGTTGCATGAGAAACTGGGGTGGTCAGATCAAAAAAAGGTTCTGCTCAGTGACGTAGCAACGTTTGAACAGCATTTAGGAGTCAACATACAGGTGGTGCTGTGTGTGGCGAAAGACGGATGGGGCTTTTTTAAAACGGGGGGCCCAGTGTACCCCAAGACTTTTTCCATCCTGTTCCACGATGAGCATTACTATGGGGTTTTGGATGTGAAAAAGTTGTTCGGTGCAAAAAATTATTGTGAGTTTTGCCACACGGTGTACAGTCACAACCACTCTTGCAGGTATCGTTGCCGCCTCTGTTTGAGCATAACGTGCTCAGATGGCGTGGGCGTGCAGCTGAGGTGTCCTACCTGTAGACTGTATTGTCGGTCCAAAGAGTGTTTAGACAGGCACGTCGACTGTGCATCGAAAAAACAAGTCGAATGCCTGTCTAAAACTTTGTGTGATAAGTGTCAGTCTTATGTGGACAAGCAGCACAGGTGTAAAGGGAGGCGCTGTAAGCAGTGTCAGGGTTTGATCGCTGGTGATGTAGACAGCCACCTCTGTTTTACGGACAGCATTAGAAAGCCCGAATCATCAGAAAAGTATATTTTTTATGATTTTGAATGCACGCAGGAGACTGGGTTGCACATGCCCAATTACATTTTTGCTATGCCCCTAAAGCCGGAAAAATCCTGGGAATTTAAGGGCGACGAGTGTCTTTCTATGTTTGTTAAGACCTTTATTGGCAAAGAGTTCTGGGACTACACATTCCTAGCGCACAATTCCAAAGGTTACGATGTGTACTTCATCGTTAGACAGTTACTGAAGGAAAAGATGTGCATAGAACTGATCACTCAGGGTACTAAACTAATGTGTGTGGAAGTTAAGGCCCTGAGCATTTGTTTTATAGACTCTTTAAACTTCTTGCCCACGAAGCTTAGCAAGCTCCCGCAGGCGATGGGGTTTGAAAGGTGCAGGGTATAGATCCATTCCGGTACATAACGCTGGCATCTGTCTGCATGGCTATGTACAGGTTTATGTTTTTGGAGCCCAACACGTTAGCTCTTCTCCCTCCAGACAACGATCACAGGCACAAAAAGAGATATTCGACCCCATCTATTCAGTGGCTGTTGTATACCTCTCACAAAGCAAATATACAGATATGGCACGCTTTACACGGTGGGGAACTACAGGTAGGCCCCTACTTTTTAGACGGTTATGCCAATGTTGACGGGGTACGCACGGCCTTTGAGTTTAACGGGTGTTTTTTCCACGGTGTGTCATCTGTTGTTGTGAAAAAGCACAAAATCCTGTGACGAGGACAACTTTGGGGTTTCTTTATTACAAGACGCAGCTCAAGCCCGACTATCTGAAATGACTTGGTTTTATAGCGAGGACTCTCTGGGAGCACGAGTGGGAGGTGATGGAAGAAACAGACAGGGAGCTTACAGGTTTTTTAAACCGAGCCCAATTGCCCAAGCCTCTCATGCCTAGGGATGCTCTTTTTGGGGGGAGGACAAACGCTACCCACCTGTATTACAAACCTAACCCTGGGGAAGAAATCCACTATTATGATTTTACCAGCCAAAGAATACCCTATCGGACACCCCGATATAATTTCTGACAAATTTGGACCCCTTGCAAATTATTTTGGAATCACGAGATCAGGTGGAACCCCACTAAACGCCAAATCGCTAAACTGTTTTTAAATTCTCTGTGGGGTAAATTTGGCCAAAGAACAAACCTACCCAACACCAGCATCGTGAGAGACCCTGACGAACTCTTTCAGTACCTGTTTTCCCCCAAAGCGTTATAAGAAAAATGCATTAGTCTTGCTAAATAAGCTGGGCCACAATAAAAATGTCTCTTCATGGAACGATAAAGTGGCTTTTGTGTACAAAGGCTCTGTGGTTAATGGTTAATGGTTCTAACATGCTCGACTTAGTCAGGGTTTTAATCAGGGTTTTAATCAGCTGTTGCAGGCTCTGGCGGGCGGGCGGGTGGCGCAGCGCGGTGCCCGGGTCTGTGCCGGCGGCGGGCAGGAGGGGCCGTGGGCTCCCCGCGAAGAGGCGGATGATGAACAAGCTCTACATCGGGAACCTGAGCCCCGCCGCCACCGCCGATGAGCTCCGGCAGCTCTTCGGGGACAGGAAGCTGCCCCTGGCCGGCCAGGTCCTGCTCAAGTCCGGCTACGCCTTCTTGGATTACCCGGACCAGATCTGGGCCATCCGGGCCATTGAGACCCTTTCGGGTAAAGTGGAGCTGCATGGCAAAGTCATGGAGGTGGATTACTCGGTCCCTAAAAAGCTAAGGAGCAGGAAGATTCAAATCCGGAACATCCCCCCTCACCTACAGTGGGAGGTGCTACATGGACTTTTAGCTCAGTATGGGACTGTAGAGAATGTGGAACAAATCAGGGAATAGTGATCGGTGCATTCCTGGTCGGGAGACGGGTCAAAGGCAAACAAGGTGTAACCCTGTGCAAACTCCTCACGGTCGATTAACAGAGAACGATCTTTCATGTGTTTACCAGCCATCTGTACCAGATTCATGTATTCTCTCACGCAGTGTCCTGCCTCGAAATCTGGTTCCAGACGCTTGGTTGGTATCTGTTCACCATCCACATACAAGGCCACAAAATTAATATCGTAATGTTTAAAATGAAAGGGATTTTTAGCGTAACTTCCGCTGAAGGCATCATTAGCCACAAACCGTAGGACAAGCATTTTGGGTAACTGTCCCAAGAACAGGTTCTCCTGGCTACTGGCCACTGGCCCTGCTGCCCACAGGGATGCTAAAAACTTTCATTCCCACACGGTCCACGGGTAACAGTTGTTGCTTTGGCTTACGAGGCGGTCTCCCAGCGTGACATCCAACTGACTGAAAATAAAGCCCACGGGGTAATTCACCAGGCCCACCGCGGCGTCCTCGGCGAGTTCAGTTCCGTCTCCTTTTACAATCTTGCAACACAGCTACAGCAGCGTGTTGTTTAAATCCATATAATCTATGCCATTCCCTGCTATAAAAAAGTCAATGGGGGCAGACTCCGTAAATGGCCGATAGAGGCAGCACCTTGATGTAGATGCTGGTCTGCTCAGGGGCTATTTGGAACAAGTCTAGTTTGGATTTGGTGCACTCTTCAGACCCGCAGTGAACAAAAGCCATGTTGATTAAAATATCTCTCTTTTACCAGGCAGAGAGTGTCTCCTCTTTTGCCCAGGCTTCCTCTTGGACTTTCGCTTATGGCCGGCCCTGCGTGTCAAAGCCCTTCTTTTAAAGGGTTTTGGGGGACCTGTGAGTCACGGGTATGAAGCATTTCTCTTTCTCTTCCTCCTTTTAATGTACATCAGCCCCAATCCTTCCTGTGAAGCTGTATTCCCCACCTTCTCCAGAACAGCGCGGGAGACATGACCTACCATGTCTTTAGCTAGGTTTTGAGCGGCGGTTTTTATGTGGGGTTTAATAATCTCTAGCCCCCTCCTCAAAAGCGGTACGGCTTTTCGAAAGAGGCTACAAAATATTCCACCCACACCAGCCCCATACATCACGGGGGCTCCATGATATCCAAGAAGGGCGAATCCAGCCTGGGCTTTGTAATAGTTCCTGTAGATGGTGGGGTGGCTGTAATTTTTTAGGATCGCCATAGTAGTGTTTTGCTTTTTAGAAACCGCGCTCTCTCCGCGGACGCAGATGCAGCTTGACGATTACCTTGCCGAAGCGAAATGAGATGCGTCTGTTCTGATCTGTCTTTATTTCAATGGGGATGGTGTCGATGTGGTGTTTACTGACAGGGACGTAATGAGGTTTATCGTAGGTGATGGTGACAAACTCGTTGTTCCTTCCTCGGACAGGGATGCAGCGTAACAGGGGAACAGAAAAGTCCCCCACAAACTGGTGTCCTACGATATCCGTGTACAGATCAGTGATGAGCTGCCAAAATATTAACAACCGGTTCCCTCCTCCTCACCCCACGAGGGGGTCATGCCCCCCCACCCCCGGGACTCCTGCCCCTTCCAACACCCCCTCCCTGCCCCCTGCCCTCTTACCGCGCTGCCTGGAGGTGGGGGCCGGGCTGGGGCCGCTGGCCGGAGCTGCTCAGCCGGGGCCGGGGCTGGGACCGGAGCTGGGGTGCTCGGCCGGGCCGGAGCCGCACCGCCCGGCTGGCTGGGATCGGGGCCAGGCCCGGGTCGGAACCGCACCGCCCGGGGTTGGGGCTGGGCCCGGGGGCCGGGCTGGAGATGCGCCGCACGGCCGGCCGTGGTGGGGGCCGGGCCGGAGCCACGCCTCCCGGCCGGTCAAGACCAGGGCAGGCCAGAGCCGTGCCGGTCGGGGTCGGGGGCCGGGCTGGAGCTGTGCGGCGCCTGGAGCCCTCCTTGCGCCCCCGCCCCCCTGCCCCAGCTCACCTGCGGGAAACGCTGCTTCCTTCTCAGCCCTCCCAGGCTTCCCGTGCAAACAGCTGATTCGCTTTTACTAACACTAGTACGGAGGGGGACACATTCATATTGACACATTTAAATAAGTTTTATTAATCGCCTGGTTTAACACACCCTTTTACAGCCGCCTGTAAGAATGGACGCCATGACCACGACCATAAGGGAGTCTGAGCTGGTTCATTCTTCCATTTCGTCCTTTTCCGGATTTTCCTCTTGAGATCTGTGTCTCAGACATGAGCAAAAACAGCTGATGCACGATATATTTACTCCCACAGGGCTACCGATGTGTAAGTTCTCAAAGGCCTCTAGAAAGGCATCGTCGAGCTGTTGAGAGATTTTTCAGAAAAGAAACAGTGTAAGCACCCCCCCTGTTTGTTTTTAGATTTATGCAATCCCGGGTCAGTTCCTAACCCCATTACACCCCATCCTCAACCGTCACTTCTTAATCATTCATTTACCTGAGCGACATCTTTTCCGTTCACCATGTCCGTTGGTGACTCCTCCAAGCCATGATCACCTTCCACCTCTAGGGGGGTGGACAATGAGAGGCCTCACGATGGTTTGGATTTCGGGGTCGGGTTCCTGCGTATCCATCTCGCTCCAACAGCTTCTGTGATAAAGACAGAAGATGCACACACAAAAAGATTAGCTTCTCAGCAATGTCCTGTCGTCTTTAATTGTTCTCTTGAATCCACCCATTCTTTCACAGGCTTCTGATCTCCTTAAAGTGTTTTTTAGTGTTTATCTATATCCCTTCAGTTATTTGCTCTTCACAAGCCATCTTAGCACTTCTACTTTCCCACTTACATGCTACCTGCTGTAATTTAGGCTTCTCTTTACTCCCCACCCTGCCTCTTTTAAAGAATTTATTTAGCTCAAATTACCTCTTGGCTCTTGCTATTATTAGTGGCCTTGCTGGTTAGGAGCTCGCTTCACTACAAAGCCAATGTAAAGAGCTCAAACTCCCCCTTCCTAAGCAAGAGCTGGCTCCCCGCAGTTTGTCCTCAGCAGTGACTGCGGAGGGGGGCGGGAAGAGTCGCTTGTTAAAGGAAGCTGGGGAGTTTTCTGACAGCCAGGGTCACATGTTGGGAGAGCCCAGGACTGCAGCCGGAGTGAAGGAAATTCTGGCTTATTCCTCTCTTGCTCTGTGGATTGGGGCTGTGAGAAGTGACACTGGGTCTGCTTGCGGCCTGCAGTTCAGCCTGCGACTCTACGCCAACCCCTGCCCACCCTTCTTGGGCTGACTGCAGCCTCTACAGGCATTTAAGCACCAGGCCCAGGATAGCCTGCTCAGCACCTGGCTGGGTTCTGACCAGTGAGCAGCTGGCAGGGTCAGCCGCTGACCGAACTAATGCTCGTGATGCGGGGGAGGGGTTGGACTGCACACTCCAGCCCTGGGATGTGTTTCCTCAGCACCTGGCTCTGTTTCCTCAGCTCTGGTGCAGCCCTTTGGGGCATGATCAGCTGTTGAAGGCAGGGAGGCTCAGAGCTAGAATTTCGTATCCCCATAAGCATCGCTGGGGCTGGGGCTGGGGTGGGGGGGTGGGGGGTTGGGGTGGTGGTCAGCTGCTCCGTGCGTGCAGGGGCTCTTGGAGCTGCCACTTGCAGGGGGCTGGCAGCAATCCTTGGGCGAGATGGTTAGTGCTGGGTCTGCAACACGACTTCCTGGCATATGCCAGGCTGGGTTCTGCAGAGTTAGCACCAAATGAGGCTCGGAGCAACCCCCAGCCTCGCCCTTGGCTGGGGCTGCTCAGAGTCCCTGCCGGCAGCACCGCAGCTGGTGAGGGAGTCGGGGGAAAAGTCTCCTCCAGCAGCCGGGTCTCCCATCAGAAGTTGTTTCCCTCCCTCTTGTGGAGTCCACCCCCTCTCTGCTTGTCACTGCCCCCTGCCTGCCAGGAACGACTCACTTCTGTCTCCCAGATCCTGCTGACCAGCCATGGCTCCTGCCTGGGCCACGATGGGAACACCCCATGGGGCAGGGAGTTTCAAACTATGGCTGGGGAGAGGATACCCCAGAACCAGCCCCGAGGGCTTTCTCCCTGCTCCTACACTCTGCCGGTCACTCCAACTGGGTTCTGGCTCCCAGCCACCGTGCGATGTGGCTGCTGCCCCCTGCCCCTAGAACCCCTCCCCGATTTCCCCCCGCCCCTCCTCCCAGCACAGCAATACCCCTCAGCCGTGACTTACAGCAGGGCGGGCGTTCCAAGCCTCCTGCTCTTCTCTGGCTTGGCGGGCCTGGTTATTTAACAGCATGCAGGGCACCAGCCACCGCTTGTATTTCTGTCCTTCGAGGTGCCCCCTGCCCCCAAACCATCCGGGCAAAGGAGGGGAAGGAGCTGGGTGGAGAGTCAGTCCCCAAGATTACCGGGTCATTTTGCCTTTGGCCTCGTGCCCCACAAAGGCCAGGAGAGGTGTTGTGCACACAAGCCCCACTGGGCGCTGGCGTGAAGCACAGTGTGGCAGAGCTGCTCCCCTGGCTCTTTGCCTGCATAGCTGGTGGTAACTGGGGTGGGCAGGGCTGGGGCTTCCTGTGAATCTCTGCCCTCCCTGTACAGGCTGCAGGGGAACCTGGCTGGGGCCAGTGCCTCTGGGGGAGGTGCGGGGGAAGGGAAGGGAACCAGGGTGAGACCTTTGAGAGGCAGCATCTCTTCCTCTGGCCTGCTCCTGCTGCAGGTGCTGGGCTTGCCCAGGCCAGGACAGAGGAGACCCTCTGGCCGCAGAGCCCTCCCGCATCTGGCTGCAAGGAGCCTTGGTTCCCCCTTTGTCCCAGGGAGGTGGGAAGGTTGGGTGGGGGGAAGTTGGGTGGGTTTGTGTGTGGGCAGAGGAGGCCTGTCCCCCCCTCCCCCCCGCTGGCAGTGTGCATGTGGCACTGGGCCCCGGACTCATGGGGCAGGGAGGGATAATAGGAAGTAGAGCTCCAGCCCTTTTCTTACCTATCAGCTGCTGGGCAGCTGCTGCTCTCAGGGCAGCCTTCTTGCTCAGCCTCCCTGGGCAGTCCTGGAGCTGGGAAGCCAAGAACCCAGTTAGTCCCAAGCCACACCTCCTCCCCCGGCTGAGGGGAGCTGCCTCCTATGCAGGTGAGGACCCCCTGGCTGTCAGAGCCCTCTCCCCCTTGACTCCTTCCATGGGACAGAGCTGACTTGTAGGGGAGCCATCCTCAAGGGGGGGAGATGGGGCTGAGTCAGTGAGGGGGCTCCCTGGAGCAGGGAAACCCCTCTGTGCCTAGGTCCTCCCACCCCCCTGTCCTGCAGGGCCCCCGCCCCAGAGCTCACTCACCAGGGTCCTGCAGGCTTCGCTCAGGAAGGTGGGGATGGCGGGGGCCGCCCCCTCGGCCAGCTGGCTCTGCACGAGTGTGCGCAGGGGCTGGTAGCTGAGGAAGGGTGCGCAGCGCAGCAATGCCACCCTGCACGCCTGCCGGAGAGGGCGAGAAGGGAGCTGGGTGAGCCTCCCCGAGCGCAACGGGCTGCCAACTCGCAGGCTCTGCGTGGCTTGGGGAGACTCCGCTGGGCCGGAGCAGCAAGGAGCCACCTCTCTGCAGAACCTCCTCTGGCCTGACGGTTGTTCCCCAGGCCCCCACAGCCCCCATCTCCAGCTTGGATGGGTTGAGCGGAGCCAGGCCCGAGTGCTGGGGCCGGGGAGGGACACTCCCGGAGCAGGGATGGGGCCATTCCCTGTGGGTCCCTGTCGGGCCGCTAACAGCACTGCCCAGTGACCAACGTACTTGGCCTCCCCTCAATCCCAGGCACTATAGGGGGCTGCTCTTCGGGGGGGCGGGGGGGGAGTGTGGATTGCTGCAGGAGGCTGGTCATTCCCAGACAGGAGCTAGCACACAAGTGAGGGCAGGGCAGCAGCAATGGAGAGCCAGCCGGCCTCAGCGACCTGCCCTTCCCTGAGGCCCTGCTTGGGTCAGGTCACTTGCTAGGGGCCACAGATAGACCTGGGCCTGGCCACTAAACAGGGCAGGCTGTAAAATGGAGCCAAAGCCGCGGAGAGTCTGGCTGGGCAGGGAGGCTGGAGGTGCCTGTGGGGAATGGAGGAGGAGAAGGAAACCCCACGGATCTACCCCACAGCTACACTCTGAGGGCTGGCAGAGCTCTGTGTGGGGTGGGGGAGGGCTGGACTAGCGGGGGGGTCCCTGTACTGGGTGCCACAGGTCAGCACTGAGGAGATCTGGGGCTTGGAGGGCGGAGTTTGCACCACCCTTGCCATGTTGTTATAATGCCCCCAGCCACCCCTGCCCCTATGAGCCCTCAGCTGCACTCACCTGGGCCACCTGGGGGTCCCCGTCCTGTAGGTGGATGAGCAGCGTCCCCATGCTCTTCTCCACCTCAGCCCCAAAGAGGGACGACTTCTTGCAAACAAATCTGCTGAGGTGGCCAAAGAGCTCCATGGAGGCCCGCCTCAGGCCGCTGTTCTCCTGCAGACAGGGGGCGCAGGGTGATTATGGGGGACAGGCTCAGGTCCTCACATGCTTTGGGAATCAGCCTGGCAGCTGCAGAGCCCGGAGAGGTTTCAGCTAGTTCAAATGACAGGGCAATTCTCGGCAAACTCCCCTCCTTCCTGCTGGGCCCCAGGGCTGCCGAACAATTGTGGGCCCAGGGCCCAAGAATGATTCTATCCCTGCCTCCCCTGAGCTGCCCCACAAGTCCAGGAACATGCCTGCATCGGAGACTGAGCCCCCTCCACGTGAGGGCAGGTCCTGAGCATCTCCCCCTGTGGGGTGCCCTATAGCGCCATGGGGCCTGCCCTGCTTGGTACTTACATACTCAAAGAATGTTCTCGCCTGCAGGGCCAGCGGGACGGCGACGTGCGCCTTCAGAGGCGCCTTGGGGTCCCGCAGCATCCAGCAGAGCCCTTCCATGGCTTCCAGAATGGTGCAGGGGTCGCAGCATTCGCACACGGTGCGGACAAAGCTCCCCAGGATCTGGTCTCGCTTCTTCCTGACCTGCAGAGAAGGTGAGCAACGCTCTGTCAGCCTGAGTGTAACCACAGTCCGGGCAAGTCAGCCTACAGCCCAGTCTGCTCCACAGGAGCCATGGGCTGGGGAGAAGGGGATCCAGGAGCTTTCTACCCAGCCCTCTCTGCCTAGTATCCTGCCATTCAGACCCACCTTGTCCGGGAACTCGGTTACTGCGTTCCTGAGGCCATGCAGCGCTCTGCCTCGAATGTGGACGTTGCTGTCCTCTGTCCGCTGCAGCATGGCCTTCACAACCTGCTTCCGCGTGGCCTTGGGCTCATTCTCCATCAGCAGGGGGCTGCCGAGGAACTAAAGGGACCGAAAGGAGCTGTCAGAGAGGGCTGGGCGAGGCCAGTGGGTCCTAGCCCGGCCGGAGCAAGGGGAAGGGAGAATGATCAGGGGCCAGGAGGTGACTTAGATGCGTACCGACTGCTGTTCACGAGAGGCTGGCTTCAGCTGAGCTTAACAGAAGTGACACGAGCAGGGCAGAGCTCTCCCTCTGGTTCCAGTGGGGTGCTCCCAAACCCCACCACAGAGCCCCCAGCAGAGGGATTCATTTACAAGCAATACACCACCAGGACCATCTCTCATTGGCTGAGCAGCTATTGGCCCCCTGTTCCATCAGCTTCTGGGCCTGGTTAACCCTCCCCCCGGTCCTCCAGGCTCACCTCTGCCAACAGGACAGTGCAGGCCATGCATTCACCCTCCTGGCTGGCCTGGAGGCTGGGAAGGAGAAGCCACGGGATGCTCTTCAGGGCCTGCTTTGGGTGGCTCACCATGGCCCTGGGAGAGAACAAGAGCTCGTGTTTACGTGTGCATGACAACCCTGCACATACCGGAATCCGGCCCAGTCCCGGCCACCCCCTCCCATCTCTGCCCCACTGGGCTCCAGAGCGAGAACGTGACTCCTCCAGCCTCTGTCCTCACCTGCTAAGGAGAGTGAAGCCCTCGGGCTGGGCCTCCTCCAGCAGCTGCCAGCCGCGCTCCTGGTCCATTAGCGCCCCAGCTGGCTGACTGCCCCTGAGGTGCAGCACCCGCGCCAGGGCCTGCACGGCCATGCTGGGAAGAGAAGGAGGCAGGGGATGGTGATGCGGGGATGCCTGCTCTCTGGACGGGGTGGGGTGGCAGGACTCCCTTGCTGCAGCACTGAAGGGATCAGGGTGAGAATAGAAACTGCTCCACTTCTGCCTTTGGAGGCGGCGGGGGGGAGTGTCTGCAGATGTGACCTACACTCTCCTCCAAATATGTGAAAATTGACCTCCTCCCCCCCCCCCCCAGGAAACTGAACCTGGGGAGAAAAGTACATGCAGTGTCCCCCTGAACACCCTGCTGCCCTGAGCCCTGCCCCCATGAGCTGCCCACTCTGAGGAGCTCTCTGGCTCCCTGAGTATCCGGGGGCAGCTCTGCCCGCTCCTAAGCACGAGAAGCCTGGCTGATTTGAACCCTTGGTCCCCCGAAGGTGTCGGGGGTCCCTGGACAACGAGGGTCCAAGCAGGAAGTTTCCCCCTCCTAGGGGCTAGCACAGACACTGCGTGGGTGCTGGGATCCATCAACCCCACACGTTACCTGCGGGGACTGGCGTCACTGGGCAGGTCCTGCTGAGCTCCCGAAAGGTGCCGTTCCGGGGAGCAGGCGATGGCGAGGAAGCAAGAGGTGAACAGGTCGTCCTCGAGTCCCTCCAGCGTGTCCGCTTGCCCCATGGCCCCGACCAGCTCCCACAGGCCGCGTGTGGTCTGCAAGGGAACAAGATACAGTCAGAAGACCGTGGCCCTGTGCAGAATGCAGCCGGGAAAGAGGGCTGAATGCCAGCGCTGGGAACTTACCGCTGGGGGCAGCCGGGCTGGCTGGGGCCAGCTCCTGTCCTGGGTCTGTCCAGCGTTAGCCTGGCCCTTCTCCGGGCTGTCATAGAGCAGGATGTGCAGTACCTCCCTGGTCAGCGTGGGGTCTGCACCTAGGAATCTCCAGATGGCCTTGGCCTGGCTGTGACGGACAGAGGGACGGCAGGAAAGGAATTAACACAGGGGACGGGCCCAGTTGGTACACACCGGGGATGATGCCCTCCGAGGGGTGACGGGCCAGAAGCAGCAGGTTGAGCCCGCTGGTGGCTGACCTCAAGGCCTTTCAGGCACTGGCCAGTCCTAAGGGCTTCATACCCTCCTGCCTGGGCACTGCCANTCCACATGGGGCAGGGGGTGGGGGGTTCAGGAGGAACAAGGCTCCAGTTCTGGCCACGCCATGGCTCTGGGGTGCAGGGGTTGGAGAAGGCTGTAAAATGGGTGCTGTGCTTGTCGGCTTTGGGCAGGATGCAGGGAAGGCGCTGCTGGCCCGGGGGAACCTGGCAGGCTGGTGAATGGGAGAAGACCAGCCTCTAGGGGTGGGATGAGGCGTCTAAAAGCGTGCGGCAATGGGGAAGATACCAGGCTGGGATTCCGGGGGGGAGAGGCCATTTCCCAGCTGGGGGGAGGGGGTGCCCTTGCGGGGACATTCTCAGTGTAGGGGCGTCTGGGGGGGTGATGCAGTTAGGCTGGCCCCTCTCCAGCCTCAGCCTGGAGGGATGCCCTGCTGGGAGCGGGGGGCCATGCTGACAGAGGGGGTGACCCTGCTCACATGGGGTCTCTCCTGGTCTGTGTTGTGACGGGGGGGCCTGGAAGACTGTTCTGGCCTCCAGCCAGCCAAGCCATTGCACAGCCGAACCGGGGTGTGTGTGGACTGGTTAGCACAGAACGAAGTGGGGAGGGTGACAGCTGTGTTAGGAATAGCTCAGCTGGGGGAGCCCTGAGCCGGGGGTCCCAGAGCACACGGAGCCCTCCAAGGGACAGGGAGGCGAATGGTGACAGCATCCCTGGGCAGGGCTGTTCCCTGAGGGCCTGTGTGCAAGGGGAGGGTCTGTGCTGCGTGTAACCATGGTGCTGTGGAGTGACCCCATTAAGGGGGGGCTCGGAGGCTGGAGGGGGGTGTTCTATCCTTTCCCCGGGGTCAGCGCTCACCGCTCGTAAGGCCAGGGCATCTGCAGGAGGATGCTGACCGCGGCCTTGGTGTGCTGTCTGGCCAGCAGGTGTAAGATGTCTCTCGTCCTGTCATTCAGCCGCTCCCCCCGGGGTGGGCTCAGTGTGAAGGAAAGAGCTGCCTGCAAATCCTGCACCTGCGGAGGCAAAGCAGGGGCTGAGACCCTACCCCCGCTGTGGGTGTCTGGCAGGCAAGGGCCAGGAGGAGCTGGGCAGGCTCAGAAACAAGTCAGTGGTCACATGGCCCGGCGGAGGCCATGGATAAACTCTCCTAGCGAGTGACTGAGCCGAGGGGGGTTTGGTACCTTGAAACACCCACCCCTGATCCAGCTCCGTAGCACTAAGAGTCCCAATCCCGCTGCCCAGTGACACCCCAACCCCCTGGATAGCCTGGCTGTACCTCCCCTTGTGACAGCACGCCTGAGCTGCTTCAGCACCAGACTGGGATCTAAGCACCCGGGATGCATTTCCATCCTCTACCTCAATCCGTGTCCACTGGGCAAAGAGTCAGTGGACACTGGGGACCCCACTGTGGGCTCTGTTCCCCCAGCTGCGGGATGAGTCTGGAGACAGGGCACATTTCCCAGGGAGTGAGCCGGGCAAGCCAGACTGCTGGGATCAAAGCCTGCAAACGATTACAGGGCCGTGCCCAGCGGCTGCCCTGCAGACAGGGGATGGATGGGTCCCATTGCTCAATGATGGTGAGAAGGGACGTCTCCCCTCCACATCCTCCCTCGTGCCCCAGGAATTCTAGGCACGGGGAAGATGGAGCTGCCCGAGATGTCCAATGCCCAGGGGCATTACTTGGCCCTGCAGCTCTGATTGGTTCTCTCTCAGCACCGCCTCCATGACGCCCGCCAGCTGGTCAGCACACTCCCCCTTCTCTAGCAGGCCCAGCAGCAGGGTGAAGGTGAAGGGCATGAGGTCACGCGACGGCAGGTGCTTCGCGATGAGCTGCAGGGAAAGGCACAGGCAGAGTGTGAGCAGTGAGCCCCGGCCCGGGGAGGTGGGTTTGCTCTCCAGCCACAGTCTCTTTTACTCACCATAGCAACATGGGCAGGGCTCTCTCTGAAGCTGGCATCCTTCTGCACCTTGCTCAGCACGGTCGCCACCGCCCCTGTCTTGGTGTGCACGACGGCTGCACAAGAAACCAGCAGCGCTCAGGCAGAGCTCTCGGGGCCGGATTCTTCTCTCTCCCCGTCCAGCCAGGTCAGAGGTGCCAAAGAGCCAGACTCCGGCCGCAGCTGGGAACACCCAGCGAGGGCGAGCTCTCAGCTGGCTCCTGGGCCAACTGCCCACCTATCACCCTGCTGTAGACGGTGTGTTGGGGCTGGGGTGGGATCAGGGGAGGTCCCAGATGGTCCCAGGCCCCTGGTGAAGGGCAGATGCCAGGTCAGCCCAGTAGGTACCAACCCACTTCTACTCTGTGTCCCTCTGGTCAGGGATGGGATGAAGGCGCCATGTTCTCTCTGCAGCCCTGCTCGCTAGGTAATGGCCGGGGCTGTGAGGGCTGAGAAGTGGCGACTGCTTCCGCTCCATCTTACCTTTGCAAGGCGTGAAGAGCCAGTAGAGAGCCTGAGATGCCCAGTATCTGGTCGCCTCCTGAACATCGAAGGCCTGGCTTGTCAGCAGCCCTGCCACGTAGCCCTGCTCTGCCATGGGTTTCAGGTCCTAATGGGCCAGCGAACAGAAAATCAGGGCATGGGTTGGGGCGAGCCCAGCTCTGTCTGTATCCCCCACACCCCCCGTGAGTGCTGTTGGGGGCAGCAGGGTCTGTGCTGCTCACCTCGGTGATGGCTTTGAAACGATAGTACATGAAGAGCCGGGTGCTGGCTCTCACGGCTCGGCTCCTCTCCTGGGCCCAGGGAGAGCAGATCCACGGCTGCAAGTGCTGGGGAGCAGGGAGAAAGCCGTGTGAATGGCAGCAATGCCGGGGCGACCCCAGAACCTGCTTCCCACCCCAGCAGGGAGAGGACATGGAGCATTTAACCCCTTCTCCTCTGCTTCCGGACACTGGAACTCAGCACTCCTCTCCTGCCTGGGGGGCGTTGGGACAGGTCTGAGGGTCTTGGGCTCAGCGCTTTGAGGGTTCTCCCCATTGATCCTGTGGGGTCTCGGGGCTGTTTCCTTCAGGGGCACAGGGGCGCCAGCCCAAATTTAGGAGGCCAAAGTGACACCCCCGGAACAGGACTAGGATTGTCTTGCTGGATCCCAGGGTCGGGTCTATGCCCCGTGGGGACTGGCTAGTTCACAGCAGCTGGGAGGCCTGCTCAGCCCCCTCGGGATCAACTGGAGCCTTCCCTCTTGTGGTTCAGCTAGAACCTGAACAGCCGGCCCAGCCCCAGATGGCCAGTGCGAATGGGCCCCTCCCACTCCCCCTCTCCCCTAGCTATCATACCAGAAACAGACGCAGTAGCATGGTGGGGGTCAGGTGCTGCTCCAGGAACGTCTGCAGCACAAGATCCAGGCCCTCCCAGGGCAGTTGTTGGAGAGACTGGAGCAGAGAGAAGCAGGGAAGTAAATAGCAAGGGAGGTGGGGTGCATGAGGCAGGGGGACGAGTGGATCCCCCATCTGGAGCCAGGTGCTGTTGGTAGTCGGAGTCCCTTTACCCAGGTGATACTGATCCCCCTGCACATAGACATGGGTCTCACCTGGACCCCGGGCTGCCCCTCCCCAAAGAATCCTTCCTCCCACCTGGGCTCCCCAACACATGTACTGAGTGGGGCTCTGGAGGGAAGGCCCCAACTGCTCCCCAACACCCCGCTGGCTCGCCAAGGGCTGAGCTGTTCCCCGCTCCAGCCAATCTCTGTTTCTGTTACAGGGCGAGTCCTGGCCTGGCCGTGTGGCTGTCCCGAATCCATGCTTTGCTCCCTCTGCACCAAATGCTATTTAAATCTCTGGGCCACATCCTCAGCGGGTGTAAACTGGGGGTAGGTTCTAGCTCCCTGTGCCAAGAAGCCAGGGTAATTCTGTACAGTCTCACAGACACTCACCTCTACAGCTCTCCTCCCTGCCAACCCCTGTCACGTTATTGACTTGAACTGGGACCATATAGAACATGGTTGCAACCAAGGTCCTGTAGTGGCACCAAATCTTGTATAAAGGGGGTCAAATGAGGTGTCTAAGACAAGGTTATGGGTTGCTGGCTATGATTATGCTGTCTATATGTGTGTATCAATTTTGTAGTTGAAGTTATGAATATTGGCTTTATACTGTCTGTATTTCAAACTTATGCTATGCTTCTGGGTGACACCGCAGACAAGTTGGTGTTAGCTCTGCCTAGGCTGCTTGATGGCTCATTAAGGACCATCAGCTATACAACTGACCCATTGAGAGAAGGCAGATACGCCTTGTGACTCAGCAAAGTATGCAGGGACTTGCCCATGTGACTCCAGACTCCATTTTGCTGTAATTTTCCACAGTAGGAACAAAGAGATGTTCTTACACCTGGAAAAGACTATAAAAGGCTGATGCCTCATCTCCATCTTGTCTTCAATCCTGCTTCTTACCTCTGGAGGGACTTTGCTACAAACTGAAGCTCTGAACAAAGGACTGACTGACCCATCCCAGCTGTGGATGTACTCCAGAGACTTGATTTAAACCTATCACTGCTACAAGCCTGAACCAAGACTTTGCCATTACTGTATGTAATTGATTCCATTTAACCAATTCTAGCTCTCATCTATATCTTTTTCCTTTTATGAATAAACCTTTAGTTTTTAGATTCTAAAGGATTGGCAACAGCGTGATTTGTGGGTAAGATCTGATTTATATATTGACCTGGGTCTGGGGCCTGGTCCTTTGCGATCAGGAGAACCTTTTTTCTTTTACTGGGGTATTGGTTTTCATAACCATTCGTCCCCATAACGAGTGGCACTGGTGGTGATACTGGGAAACTGGAGTGTCTGAGGGAATTGCGTGTGTGACTTGTGGTTAGCCAGTGGGGTGAGACCAAAGTCCTCTTTGTCTGGCTGGTTTGGTGCCTTAGAGGTGGAAAAACCCCAGCCTTGGGCTGTAACTGCCCTGTTTTAAGCAATTTGTCCTGAATTGGCACTCTCAGTTGGGTCACGCCAGAGCCAGCGTCGTTACAACCCCACTGCAGAGTTAACTGCGTAGCCACTTGTCCCCAGCCCTTTGGAAAATAAACCGAGGGGCTGGACACGCAGCTCTCTGCATCGGGCCGGGGTCCAGCTACTCAGCAGGGGGGTGGCTGAGTTTCCCAGCCAAGGAGGCAGGTGGAAGCTGAAGCTTTGTCCATGCTTCACTAACCTCTGCCCGGATAGCGGAGCTTTCTGCCACCTCAGTCCCTCTCAGCTTCGCCAGGGCTGGGTGCTGAATCATGGCGCTGGCGATACACGTGCTGATGGTCTCAGCCGCCTGTTCCTTAGAGAGGCTCGGCTCGAATTTCCTGATGGGAAGGAAGGGAGCAGACGGGGCCATTAGAACGGAGACAGGTCCCGGCATGAGTCAGGTTGGGTTTGATGGCACGAGGGACAGCTCCCTCCCTAAGCAGCAGGGCTCCAGGGGGCATCTCCAGCAGAGCCACCGCCTAGGGGATGGTCCTGTCTGGAGATGCCTATGCCCCCTGGGCCCGGCAGGGGCTCTGCTGGGGAAGCTGCTCTCTGGGGATGATCCTGCGCCCTGCTCCGTGGCTGCACCCATTCACAGCACTTCATGCTGATGGGGGGGGCTCCCTCTTACCAGGCAATATGCAGAGATGGGGGCTGGATAAAGTGACCCGGAGGCCGAGGAGGATATGGCCCGTTAGTGAGCCACCAGGGAGGAGCATCCTCCGGTTCTTCTTGCAGCTCGTCCCTCCCCCGCTTCCTCTCCCTCCATCTGCCCCTCCCCGGCTGCGGGGCTCCGCAGGTGAGTCAGGCCCCATGGACGTACCCTAAGTCTGAGACGGCCAGCAGGGCGCGCTGGTGATCGGGGCTCTGCAGCCGGGCCTGGTCCTTGCCTCTGAGCATCTCCTGCAGCACAAAGCGGCAAATCAAAGGCAAAAGAATTTGGGGGAGCCCGGTTCCTCAGCAAGACGTGGAATCTCCAAATGCTGTTTAATGCCCCCTCCCCCCAGATCCTCAGCCCCAGCGTGCCGTGCACTGGAGCACGGAGCTGGAAGATGGCCTGGGAGTGGCCAGAATGCAGGGGACAGTCACAAGCCCCTATTTCGCCATTCCTGATGCACATCTGGAAACTTCAGCATCTGCCACGGAGCAAGGAAGGGGGATCTGGGCAGAGGCAATTTTGTGACGGGGAGCATTAGAGTCCCGAACAGCTGAGGTGTGACGTTATTGACATGAACTGGGACCGTATAGATCATTGTTGCAACCAAAGTCCTGTAGTGGCACCAAATCTTGAATAAAGGGGGTCGAATAGGGTGTCTAAGACAAGGTTTNATTGACATGAACTGGGATCGTATAGATCATTGTTGCAACCAAAGTCCTGTAGTGGCACCAAATCTTGTAAAAAGGGGGTCAAATAGGGTGTGTAAGACAAGGTTATGGTTTGCTGGTTATGGTTATGCTATCTGTATATGATTTTTGTAGTTGAAGTTATGAATATTGGCTCTGTACTGTCTGTATTTCAAACTTCTGCTATGCTTCTGGGTGACACCGCAGACAAGTTGGTGTCAGCTCTGCCTAGCCTGCTTGATGGCCCATTAAGGACCATCAGCTATACAACTGACCCATTGAGAGAAGGCAGATACGCCTTGTGACTCAGCAAAGTATGCAGGGACTTGCCCATGTGACTCCAAACTCCATTTTGCTGTAATTTTCCACAGTAAGAACAAAGAGGTGTTCTTACACCTGGAAAAGACTATAAAAGGCTGATGCCTCTCCTCCATCGTGTCTTCAGTCCTGCTTCTTACCTCTGGAGGGACTTTGCTACAAACGGAAGCTCTACACAAAGGACTGATGACCCAGCCCAGCTAGGGATGTACTCCAGAGACTTGATTTGAACCTGCACTTTATTCTGTCACTGCTACAAGAATAAACCAAGAACTTTGCCATTACTGTATGTAATTGATTCCATTTAACCAATTCTAGCTCTCATCGGTATCTTTTTCCTTTTATGAATAAACCTTTAGATTTTAGATTCTAAAGGATTGGCAACAGCGTGATTTGTGGGTAAGATCTGATTTGTATATTGACCTGGGTCTGGGGCTTGGTCTTTGGGATCGGGAGAACCTTTTTTCTTTTAGTGGGGCATTGATTTTCATAACCATTTGTCCCCATAACGAATGGCACTGGTGGTGATAGTGGGAAACTGGCGTGTCTAAGCTGGGAATTGCTTGTGTGACTTGTGGTTAGCCAGTGGGGTAAAACCAAAGTCTTCTCTGTTTGGCTGGTTTGGTTTGCCTTGGTGTGCATAGAAACCTCAGCCCTGGGCTGTAACTGCCCTGCTTTAAGCAATTTGTCCTGAATTGGCACTCTCAGTTGGGTCCCGCCAGAACCAGCATCGTTACGAGGTCAAATATTTTCCTGCAAATCTAGGGAGAGCTGTGCCTGTTAACTCCTCAGGATCATGTCCCGGAGTGAAAACCCTTGGAGTTAATCCCCAGGGCACTTTCTGGGTGCCGGGCAGATCCCTCAGAAGTGGGATGGGGAATCGTCCCAGGTGTAAGCAGCATGAATCTGCTAATGGAAAATAGTGTCATTTAATTCCTTGGGCTGGAATCGCACCAGAAGAATCTGGCATCAGCACTGGGTTTGCAGTGCACAATGTAGAGCCCTGGGCACCCGGTCGCAAACACAGCACATGGCCTTCAACGCCAGATCCTCTGGCATGTGCATCTGACCTAGGGACCCCTTCCAGGACCCCAGCGTGCTCACTCACCAGCAGGGGGGACAGCACGGTGTATGTGCCCTGGCTCACCAAGGGAATCCTTCTCTCTTGGGTGACAGCTTCACCCACCAGCACGAGGCTTCTCAGAAAAGCAGATCTCACCAGTGGGTCCTGGGCTCACAGGCAGGAGTGGGAGAGAACAATGAGGAAACAGCCACAGGCAATAGAGAGCTGAGACACAAGGCTACAGGGCAAGTCTCTACAAGGGAGCTGCTGTCCTAGGCTGGATTGCCCTCCCGCCCTAAGGGAAAGGACCTGGCTTGCTGAGTGGAACATCTTTGCATTCCCTAGGGGAACATCTCTGGAGATGGATGCAAGGAATGGGCTGATTTCCAGAGGTGCTGAGCACTTGCAGTTCCCAGAGCTGTCAATGGGCCCTGGGGCTGCTCAGCTCCCCTGACAATCAGGTCGTAATTGTCTGATCTGGGACAGGAATCTGCTGCTCTCAGGAGTTGGCTGGGCTCTCCCTCCCAAGGCGTCCATTCTCCAAGGAGAACATTCAGTTAAACCAAACTAGCATCCCCTCTCCTTTGCGCTGGGACGCACATATGGGCATCGTAACCAGCGTAGGCCTGAACGTCAGCCTCAAACCTCCAATGGCAAGAAAACAACCTAGAGTTATCTCAAAAATCCCCCTTCAGCACCAGAGCCTGTCAACCGGGCTAGGGGCCTGAATCCCTCCGTGCGCCTTTTGTGCCCAGCTACACCATCGACTGCAGTGTGTGGGGAACCAGGCCCTAAATCTTGATCTTCTGATCCCTGAGTTCAGCACAAGCCTAGAGGTTCCAAACAGGGTACAGTCGTCTCTGGGACAATAGCACCAAGTGATGCTCAGTTACACTCTAACAAGGCCCAGATGGGAGTCCTTCCATTAGCTCCCATGGGCCTGGAATCAGAGAAGAAGCTAATGGAGATGGGGGAGTCACAGAGAATGGTGCTGTTCCCATGTCTCCTGTCCCTCCTGGGGCAAAGGCCCAGCCCTCTGAGCTGAGTTTATGCAAAGACATAGCTCTGGGCTGCTGTGCACAGCCCGGGTAGGTGCTGCGTGGGCGGTCAGGGGAGGGCTCTGACTTACGTGTGGGCTCAGAAAATACTGTTGCCACATGGGAGACAGAATCTTGCAGTCTATGCTCTCTAGAATGAGATCCGTGGGGCCTGAGTGGACCACGTGCCCGTAGGTGAGGAGCAGGAGGCTTCTCAGCTGCTCGATGGAAGCTGGATCCTGAGAATTGCAAAGGAAAGAGTGAGGAGAAGGGATGGCCTCCAGCTGCTCCTAACTCACAAATGGGGCCAGGGGAGCATTTTTCACCCAGGCGGCTTAGCAACCAAAAGCTACTCTGCTGAGCTGAATTGCCTGGACTCCCAGGCCCTTCTCAGCTCCCCAGGATTGGGTGGTTGAGGTGACCCGGCAGCCGAAGGGGATGCACTAGCAGCTGCTTTAATTCAGCCTAGCTCCAGAGATGTCACTGGGACTAGAGTGGATTGCACTGGCCCAGAGAGTTACTGGGAAGGTGGTGGTGGTGGGGCGGGGGGGAATGTCAGACATGCCAGCCCTGGTGAGTCTGCCAGGAAGGTCTGTGAAATAGCCCAGTTCAGGGGAAGACTGTGACGGGGTAGTCCCTCCCCGCACTGGCCACAGCGGCGTCAGGCCCGTGGCTCTGACACAGGAAGTCCCGCCCTGCTCGTACTGGGCATGCTCCAGATGCTCTGGGAGCAGAAAAGGAGCGAGCTCAGCTCAGTCTAGGCCGGCGGCAGCAGGGGAAGGATGCACAGGCGGAGCTCCTGCTGAGGACCGGCCCACGCCCGGGAGGTCAGAGGGACCGGAGAGTCTCACAGCTCGGCTCGAAGGAACCAGAGGAGACGATGGACCCGGAGGCCGGCTGGGATTCCTGGGAAACCCCAACGTTCAGACCGGTAGGGAGCGGACCGCGAGGGGCAACGGACTGGTACCTGGCCCCTGATGAGCCTCAGCGTGTTTCGGTAGGACCCCCGCACTGAGCCGCTATTAGGGTCCGTGCTGCCCTGCAACCCGGGGCATTCCTACAGACTCTGGCCATTGGGCCGTGCTGCCCTGCAACCCGGGGCATTCCTACTGACTCTGGCCATTGGGCCGTGCTGCCCTGCAACCCGGGGCATTCCTACGGACTCTGGCCATTGGGCCGTGCTGCCCTGCAACCCGGGGCATTCCTACGGACTCTGGCCATTGGGCCGTGCTGCCCTGCAACCCGGGGCATTCCTACGGACTCTGGCCATTGGGCCGTGCTGCCCTGCAACCCGGGGCATTCCTACGGACTCTGGCCATTGGGCCGTGCTGCCCTGCAACCCGGGGCATTCCTACGGACTCTGGCCATTGGGCCGTGCTGCCCTGCAACCCGGGGCATTCCTACGGACTCTGGCCATTGGGCCGTGCTGCCCTGCAACCCGGGGCATTCCTACGGACTCTGGCCATTGGGCCGTGCTGCCCTGCAACCCGGGGCATTCCTACGGACTCTGGCCATTGGGCCGTGCTGCCCTGCAACCCGGGGCATTCCTACGGACTCTGGCCATTGGGCCGTGCTGCCCTGCAACCCGGGGCATTCCTACGGACTCTGGCCATTGGGCCGTGCTGCCCTGCAACCCGGGGCATGCACCAAGGCGTTGGGCATTAGGCCGAACTGCCTAATAAGGAGGGGCTTCGGCCCCCACTGAGGGGCGCGAACCCCCACAAAGACCAAGGGTCTATTCTGCTGAGAAAGGTGTCAGTTGGAGCTGATGGCATGGCANGGTGTCAGCTGGAGCTGATGGCATGGCAGTGTCTTTTGGGCCCTCTCCGAGCCTTGTTTATGGGGCTACGTGGAGCATGTCTGAGCTCCCCAGGAGATACCCTGGAGAGCTTATACAACAGGACCCACCTTCCCCCTTGGATCCACCCCATTGTGCTGTGATTGCAGCTCCATGGAGGAGTAAGGAAAGGGCTCCCTCCACGGAGGCTGAGCCACTGCTTGGAAATTCAGCTCTTCGCTGAACAGGCTGCTGGGAAGCAGGGTCCTCCCTGGCAGGTCCCTTTACCTGCAAAGGCTGGTGAAGGGATGGATGAAAGAGCAGAGATGCTAGGTGGGACCGTACCTCCAGAGAGCCAGCAGCAGAAGGCTGGAGCTGCACCCTGCTGATGAAGTCCTCCCAGTGCTCCAGGATGGCGAAAATCTCGCCTAGGTGTTGCCTGGCACACAGCCCAAGCGCTCGGGCGAATCTCTGAGAGACAGAAAGATGGAGGTTGGGAATGCTGAGCAACAAGCCAAGGGGCCAGGATGGGCTCTCAAAGTCATCGCCATGGGGATAAGGAAGATCTTTTCAATCCACTGGACCTTGTCCAAGGCAGAACATAGACATGTAGCATCAGGGGATTGACAAGGAATGAGGGATCTCTTGACAGTGGAGGAGCAAAGACCTCACCTCTCTTTCCTCTTCTTCACGCAAATCCACCATCTGCACCAGAAGCCATAGCTGGGGCTTGATGCTCTCTGCTGGAAAAAACGTCAGCACGGTGCCCCAGCACTTGTAGAGAAAGCTCTGCAAAAGAGACACCATCATGCTGGATGCACAGAGCCCACTGGATATAGTTGTCTGCTTCACTGGCCCCAAGCTGCCCCTGGGTAGCGACTGCTGTTCTGAACTAGGCACTGACCCCCAATTCCTTCCAGGACACTGACCTTGTCATCGGGCCGCTTACCACTGTGGGCCAGCTGGCGCCTGATACTAGTGATGAAGCAGCCCAGCCAGGTATGCTCCGAGATGAAGAAGAGAAGGTCTTCCAGGAACTGCCAGGGAAAGAAGAGCCAGTTAGAACCGAGAGAGGCCAAGAAACTGGTCCTCTCAATAGCTCCAGCCAGGAACCCACCACAGCTGGGAGGGAAGGGAAGGGGAAGAGGGAGCGTGCACTGTCACCCCCCACGTCTCCCCTAATGCTTGTGAATCCTTATGAGCTGCCCCTGGTGCTTCTCCAATTGTATCTGCTGGGCTCAGCTGCTTCCTCTGTCCCACAATGCAGTGCTGCTGAGGGGCCTCTTAATCCTGCCTCAGCGTGGGGGGGGCTGGACTAGATGACCTCTTGAGTTCCTTTCCAGCCCTCCATTTCTCTCACCCTTACCTGCAGCAGCTGCTGCTCCCACTCTCTGTGGCAGAAGCAGGTCTTGGGATCTGGAAGAGATGGGCAGGTCAGTTTCCTTTGTGTTTAGACCCTTCTACCGGGGAGCAGCCTACAACATGGCTCTTGTTCGGCTGGGGGTGGGGAGGAGCTGCCAACTCACGGGCCCTGAGGGGACCCATGGCTCTTTGCAAATCGCTGATGGACAACAATGCTCCTCAGACCCAGACCCCTTGATGTGAAATACCCAGGAGTTCTGCTTGCCAAGATCCTTCCCCAGGGTGTGAGGTGTCAGATGAAGGTTAGATACGGTCCTGGAGAGGATCCTTCCTGTCTGGGCACGGGGGGCTGGGCTAGATCCTGACATGATCCTCTCTGATTCCAAGGTCACAGCATCATGTTATTCTGGAGTCAGAGGGAGGCCCTGGCCTCTCCCTCTCTGAGACCAGCACCACAGTGTCCCCTCCCTTCGCTCCTGCAAGGGGAGACACTCCCTCCTCACCTTCCACATAGAGGAGCATGTCCGTCATGTAGTTATCCCAGAATCGGCCTGACCCGGCCTGGAACATGCCCATCAGCTGGAAGAGGAGGAACATGGCTGCCCTTCTGACCTGCACCGTCATATACAAAGATGCGCCGAGCACCTGGCGGACAAATAGGCAGAGGTGGCTGTATCTCTCCCTTGCAAGGCAGTGTGAGAAGGGAGCTCCCTATNGAAAAAACGTCAGCACGGTGCCCCAGCACTTGTAGAGAAAGCTCTGCAAAAGAGACACCATCATGCTGTCTGCTTCACTGGCCCCAAGCTGCCACTGGGTAGCGACTGCTGTTCTGAACTAGGCACTGACCCCCAATTCCTTCCAGGACACTGACCTTGTCATCGGGCCGCATATCACTGCGGGCCAGCTGGCGCCTGATACTAGCGATGAAGCAGCCCAGCCAGGTATGGTCCAAGATTAAAAAGAGAAGGTCTTCCAGGAACTGCCAGGGAAAGAAGAGCCAGTTAGAACCGAGAGAGGCCAAGAAACTGGTCCTCTCAATAGCTCCAGCCAGGAACCCACCACAGCTGGGAGCGAAGGGAAGGGAAGGGGAAGAGGGAGCGTGCACTGTCACCCCCCCACGTCTCTCCTAATGCTTGTGAATCCTTATGAGCTGCCCCTGGTGCTTCTCCAATTGTATCTGCTGGGCTCAGCCACTTCCTCTGTCCCACAATGCAGTGCTGCTGAGGGGCCTCTTAATCCTGCCTCAGCGTGGGGGGGCTGGACTAGATGACTTCTTGAGTTCCTTTCCAGCCCTCCATTTCTCTGAACCTTACCTGCAGCAGCTGCTGCTCCCACTCTCTCTGGCAGAAGCAGGTCTTGGGATCTGGAAGAGATGGGCAGGTCAGTTTCCTTTGTGTTTAGACCCTTCTACGGGGAGCAGCCTACAACATGGCTCTTGTTCGGCCGGGGGTGGGGAGGAGGTGCCGACTCACGGGCCTCGAGGGGACCCATGGCTCTTTGCAAATCGCTGATGGACAACAATGCTCCTCAGACCCAGACCCCTTGATTTGACCCAGGATCAGGGGAACCAGGAAGGTGGCTGGCTCCGAGAGCTCGCTGGTTCTGTTAAATGCCGAGAGGCGCTGGGTCGATGTGCAATGAACGTGAGGAATGTGACGAGCCAGCTCCTCTGGGGGCTGCGGGGAGAAGAGCCACCACGCATTGCATGCCAGCTCCAGCAGTGGCCCCTTCCCACTGAGGATAAGGAAACCTCCTGGCTGCAGGTTACTCACCAGCAGCCGAGCCAGCAGCTCCTGGGGTAGAGTGGCCCTGGGGCTTGACCGACACCCTGTGAACAGAAAGGGGGGACATCCCATGAGGCTATGGAGGGATCTTTTGCATTCGTCTCTGAGCTCTACCTGTGCCCTTGACGGCTGGCTGTGTCCTTGCAGTGAGCCGGAACCAGAGCCAAGAGCTGATCCCCACCCCCACCTGGGGGCAGACACCTCTCGCTACAGAAGGACTAAGAGCGGGTGGATAAAATACTGGGACTCACCTCTGTTCTCCTTGCCGCACCTCCTGGCCAAGGGCAGCCTGCCTTCCTCCTGCATCCTCTTTACCACCCTAACCGACATCTGCAGGAGGAGAGGCAGGGCTGGCCCATGGGCTGCTGGGCTCAGCTGAAGTAGCAGCCCAGGCCAGAAAACCTGCAGAGCAGAGAAAAGCCATCTCAGTATGGAAATATCCTCTTCCTGCACCAGCTCTCTCTTTCCTACACTACACAGGACCCCTGGCCTTGCCACCACCAGCCAGACCTCTCTACCCAGCCTGAACCATGCAGCGATCTCCACCCCCTCCCCTTCACACCTGTCAGTGTCTGCCTCCAGCACCAAATCAAGTGACACATGACTGACCCCCCGCCTTTCGTCGAGTGTAGCATCATCGTTAACAGCACAGTATTTCCTGACTCCAGTCCCACTTGGAAAGGCTGTGATCTCACAGCCTGAACGCAATACACCAGCTTGATAAATAAAGAGGAGACTAGGAAAACCAATACCATCGAGTGAAACCATAACAGGTGCTCAGGGAGGTTTGAGCTCTGACCTTCACATCCCCACACAGACTTGCGCCACTTGAACCACAGACGCAATTGCTGTCTGCTGTGTGGACAAGAGTGGGACTTAACACACACTATGCCAGAGGATTACACAACTCTTTGCTAGACAGTATAGAAGAGTGGAGATCAGGAACCCCCGGGGGCCTATCCCCACCTGTAGTAACTAAAGCACATATATTGGGCATGCTCAATTGGAAAGACAGCGTAGCTGAGTGCTCAATCCTTGGGTCTGCCTTATTAGAAATGTGGGTTCTAATCTCAGCTCTGCCTGAAGTGACCTTGCGCAACGTCGCTGTTAATTTGTTCAGTGGGGGGAGGGGGCTGGCTAATACTCGACTGTTTAGGCTTGCGTTCTGAGGCCTGGGTCAGTAATCAGGTCTGTGCAGTGTGTGGAAACATAAGCAATAGTCAGCAGAGATGAGATTTGGATGTAGTGTCTCCCAGCTCAGTGGACTCTCCCTTAGGCACCAGGGTAGTGTGGGTGAGAGGCAGGAACTCCTGGGCTAGGGTTGGCTTTTCCAAAACAAGAATGTGATGGGCTGGATAGACCCCACCCTGGAACAGCCAGGAAAAAGTTACCAGAGGGACGGACCAATGAAGAAGGACTGAACTATGGAAGCTGCAGAACCAGCATGACTGACCCCAGGGGATGCTAGAGCGGAAGAGCCCCTGTGACACCAAACCCTGGCACGCAGGGGCACTCAGCCGGGGAGTGTTCCCTGTTCCAAAGAACCAGGTCTGGCTCGGATCCGGGGTCCATTTTACCCAACCCCATGATGTTCTGGAGCGGGGAGGCTCAGAGAAATAAGTCTGGTTGGGGCCTGTCTCATCGAAAAGCTCAGACCCAGAGAGGCCTGCGTCCAATGGAGAGGGGAAAGGTCACTTACATTGGCCATTCTGGGAGAGTCAGCCAGGGACTGCAGGGTGCTGGAACAGAGCTGGCGGACCTCGAGCTCCATGGTGAGCCTCCCGTCTGCTTCCTCCTGATGGTGAGAAATAAGGGAGACACCAGGGAGATTTAGATTCGGTGGAGACCTCCGTGGCACGGTAACTCTAGTGGGCATGGCAGGGGGTGAAAATGGTGCTTGAAGGGAAAAAGCGCAACCCTGGCTGTGACTGTGCCATAACCAGCCCAGGGTCTGTGTGGAGACAGTTCTAGGCTCCACCCCTCTGCCTGGTGAAAACCAGCTCCATCATGGCTTAGTCTCCTGTAGGGTGGATGATCACAGGGGTCCTGCCCTCCCAGCACGAGGGACAGAGCCTGGATGGCAGCTGGGAGAGGGAGCAGAGAGAATGGGTTGGGAGGAAAAAACACTGTCTTCTATTTGTCATCATCTTCCATCAGTAGATGGAAGGTGCCGTCCCCAGTTCCATCTGCTTCCCAAGCCCTATTTGCTGCCCATCGCCTGCCCCTTCCCATCTGCAGCTGCCCCTCCTTCCCTATCCCTTGACCCCATGTTCTGCCCTGGTCACGGACTCCCATCACTAAGGTCTCTGCGGATTCTTACCGTGCTGTCAAGGGTCAGGGTGCACTGACACACCAAGAAGACGATTAAGGGTCTCGATGCAGATTTCTCCAAGAGCCCATGCGCCCCCATTGTCCGTATAAAATAAGCAAGGGCTTCTCTGAGCTGCCAGACCCAGACAGAAACAGAAATGATTTGCACACAGTGTGGAGGGCCCTTGGCCCTCCCAGTCCAGGCTGGGATCCTTTCTCAGCGGGGGGTTTGGTGAAATGCTGCTAGGCAGCCCAGAGATGGGAATGCAGCCGGAGCCCTGCG